>JBBCBC010000055.1:0-359183 GCA_037126765.1 Stenogyne calaminthoides
TAAAATTCCAAATAATGTGCCATTATCAAACTTAATCATACAAAACAGTGTATAAATAACTTTCTAAGAGGCATAAACACAAACACCTAACTCCAATTCTTCAACATGATTATCCTATTTACACCTCCAATTCACCCAAGCACTCATGTTTCTGGATGCATCATACTAAAGGAAAACAGTACCAATACTTCAAGTGATCCAATTAAAATAAAAAAGAAATTATTCAAGTTACACCCAATACTCATCCTCTTCAAATCTTAGCTGATACACACTATTTAGATTGATATAGATTAGCATCTCAGATTCTCATTTCATAATACAAAATACATAAAATTAGGGCTCTTGTGCAATTACTTCAATAATCAACAAATTAATATCAATCAATCAATCAAAAAATTAGTTGCTTACCCAGTTATTAGTGCTTACAGGAGGTGCTGGGCGACGGTGTGATAGCCGAGATCTACACCGACGGCAAAGATTGTGACTCTCAGTGCCGAGTCCCGAACTAGAGAAAGAAGCACACCGTAAGCGGCGGCGACGAGGTGGAAGTGGGCCGGAGCAGCGGAGGTACGGTGGTCGTCGGTGCCGAATCAGAAAAAATTGAAACTTGCAGTCTGTCACTTGGAGATAAAATACGTCCGACTTCTTTAGATTCTTTTAATCTCTATTTTTCTTTTAGGGCGTGTTTTGAAACACTTAAAACAGCTTCCCGAAGCACTTATTTTCAAAAGCTGTGAGAGGGAGCTTTAAAAATAAGTACTTCTGAAAGCTTTTTTAAGTGTTTCAAAACACGATCTTAGTATAATGTATGTGTAACTATATATATATAAATTAGAATTGCGTAACATTTCTTAAAAGAATGGTGGTACATTTTTTTAATTGATTATGATTATATGAGTTTAATTTTCTTATAAGTTTATTTTATTCTATAACTATTTTATAAATTTGAGTTGGTGTTATATAAAATAATTTTAGTGTACAACTAATTTATAATATAACAATTGATACCAACAAACCAATACCATTTTTATAAAACAATTAATATAGTGTAAAATACAGAGAAAATGCAATTCAATTATACCTTCTTTTTTTTAGAAGAACAATTCAATTATACCTTAAAATTGATTTACATAAGAATTTTACTTATAACATTTGAAATGAAATCACTTAATTTTAATATTTCACATTGTATTTCACTATTTAGATAAAAAGACATAAAGTTAAAAAATAGCAAACGATCAATGATTATCATGGTGACGCATGTTAAAAATTCAAGTAGTCAAACATAAACATGATGCAAAGAAATAATACTGATAAATTTTGATATTTGTTAAATTAATAACTATGATATAGTAACATAATGTATACCATCTCAAAAAGAGCTAGATACACACAGTAAATTTAAGACCCGTTTACAATCTCTATTATTCATATAGAACTTATTTAAAAAAAAAAATGAATTTCACCAACTTAAAAAATAAGTAATTTTCACCGTGCAAAAAGGGATTGAAAACAGGCCCTTAATTTGGATCGCCATCACAATTTGTTTCATGCTAAATTTATTGATTATTCAAACCGTACATCAGCATGGAAGAATCACTATTCACTAGTTAAAAAAGTACACTAGAAATAATTCCTGATAGCTTCTGATCAATTGACAATTTCTATACCAGTTAAAGATTCTCCATTGTGGAGCTGAAGAGCAACATTTCCCACAACCTGGGATTATTAAAAAAAAAATAAATCAGATAACAACTTTAGGAAATTTAGAAAACTAAATGATTAATTAGGGTTGCAAGTCAATACCTTGGCCATGAATCTATATGAATATTCAGTAACCCCAGCAACGTGTGGTGTGATTATGACATTAAACTTTAAAACAGCATCATCAGGATCAAATGGTTCGGTCCATGCAACATCGATCCCCAGGCCTCCCAAGTGACCCGTTTTGAGATGATGAAGTACAGCATCATAATCCAACAGGCCTCCTCGCGCTATATTTATCAGTAGAGCACCCTAAAATACGAGCACGTGACCATTGATACAAAGTTTTTACAACTTAAGAATTTGCTGGAAGGATGATGGTATTAGGTGTTATACTAAAAGGTATTAGTTGGTCAGTATTAGCTCTTTTCACTGAACAGTAGTATTAGTAGTGCACAAGATGACAAACCTTTCTCATGGAAGATATGAAAGCGTTGTCTACAATGCCAGCCTGGGATTAATAACATGCAATAATTAAGTATAGAAATACCCTGAAAAATAATATACAAAATATTATATATGGTGGAGTAATCTGTTACCGTTTCACTGTTCATTACTAAACAACAAACAACTACGTCAGCACGGCTTGCGAACTTTAGAATATCTTGATGACTGCCCTTCTCATCAACAAGATCATTGTAGGTCCCGTTTTCGATGTTTGACACTGAATGCATCTAATGTACATGTTAACTATAACTTTAGTTTGATATTTGTTTCACATTTTGTATGTAATATAGCAAGATTCATACCGTCTGAAGGCCAACTCCTTTTAGTAGCAAGTATTTTCACATCAAAGGGCCGCAGACGCTTTGCTAAGTGGATCCCGATATTTCCAAATCCCAAAATGAATATCTGCATAATGAGGAGTCAGTTTTGTGCTTAGATGATTTCAGTTAGGTAAGAAAAAGTCGACAAAGTGTAGCAAATTAGGTTTACCAAACTCACATTACTTGTCATCAGTTGGAACTTTTCCAAACAAGCTATATATATGCACTGTTATTTAATTTAAGTTTTTTTTAACTCATTTCAATAAATTCTCTTAGTTGCTTTAATAGGTGCTATTGCTATAGCTCGAATACTCATAAGATATGAGGAGCACGAGATATGCAACTTAGGATTCTTCATTTTTCAGAGCATTCCCTACCATGCAAACAAGGAAAGTTGAGGATTCACATGCTAATTACACATTGATGGCTGAATGCTGATGAGATCAAAAGTTAGGGAGACGAGCTATCAAGATTCTGAAGTAGAAGAAAGACGATACTAACAAATGTTGATTAATTATTCTGACAGATAAAAATGCAAGCTGTTTAATTTCATTAATTTAATGTAAAGATCAAATTATTCAGCAGCTTCGAAAGCAAGACCACAGAAGAAGAAATTTACCGTTTTCCCCAGTAATGTATCGCCAATTGGATCACCAAGTTTTTTCTGCCTAATTGAAACTTGCATTTCGTACTGCATCACAGAAAAAGGTACAAGCTAGTTCAGCAATAGCACCTATTTCTAGACGGAATCCACAAAGGACCAAATTTTCATAAGCACCAAATGCTAAAGAAACAAATTAAAAGGAATCTGGAACAAAGATCAACATGGATAATGAACTTTTTCAATATTTGTTAAGGAGAAAATTAGCATACTGCAGAAAAGGCAACAAAATATGATCCTAACTATTATCAAACCAACATGCTGGTTTCCTTTAATGTCTAATTTCTTATTTACTTTTAGCTACCAGATTCAGATTATTTATCCGGCATATTAACTAACAAATAAGACATGTCTGGTATAGTTATGAAACTAATCAAGATTTTCGAGATAGAAATAGACAGACTTGCTTACGAAGGAGACCTAATATCAGATAAATTGCCATTTCAGCACATGATGTTGCGTTTCCAGTGCCATCACTTGGAATCTTTGCAACCTTGATTCCATGTTTGGTTGCAGCATTTATGTCAACACCTACATTTAGAGTATACCCGTGATATGAATAATCGATTAACATCAGGGCATGGTGATGAATAAGAAGAACATATACCTTCTAGCCCAACTCCGAATTGCATGATAAGCTTCATTTTGTTTGCTCTTGCGATTACATCCGAATTCAGCCTCATACTTTTAACAACACAAATATCATAGTTCTCGATAACATGAGGGACGTCATCCAAGGTTACATCATCAACCTAACAAAACAGAACAAAAGATACAATCAGTCAATGCACAGAGGAATGTACAAGAAAGGACGTAAGCTCCTATGTTACACCTATGTTTACATGGAGAATTGGAGATTATAAGCTAATGTAATAATATGGAGCACCTTTATGAACGGATGGGTTTGCAAATACTCTCTTGTATAGTTATGAGAAGCAGCGAAATGCGGCCCACAGAAAAGCACACGAGTAATTGAGTTCGTACTTTCACTAGTCATGTCTCGTAATTTTCTCAAACAACCTGCATTAAGTAAGTAATAAATCAATTCCATGCCTATGTAAAAACTCAATTGCATAATAGCACACTTAATTTTTCAAATACAACTTTTACTATTCATCAAATCCATAAACACTCACTTAATTAACTCAGACAGAACAACTCACTCATCGACATTAACTAATTTATGCACAATATTTCTTATAAATATATGCATAATCAAATGCTCACATAGATAAACACAGCCCGTTCATCCAAATCATTTAGCAGAATTAACAAAGTCCACTGAATGAACGCATATGACTAATTCCAGTAAAAATACTAACACAGAGCAAAAAAGCAAGAACATTGATCCACTAGAAGATAATCCCCAAATATGCTATACGAAACAGCAACTACACTTGAACAGCTCCAATTAACCTAATACTCTTTCAACTCCATTTAAAAAAAAAAAAATTCGGGAAAAACAAACATAGTAGTTTAAATCATAAAAAACCAAAAAGTAAATGGGAAATGGTGCGAAATGGGTTTTACCTGAGGAAGATGAATAGCGGCGAAATCCGTGCAATAATGTTGTGAAGGCTGCGTTTGAAAATGATTGAGAGGCGATTTTACGGTACATGAGGGCAGTAAAAGGAATGATGCACCCTCACAATTCAAACAATTTATTGGTTGGAGATACCCAAATCGGGATTTAGAATTATAAGAGTAGTTAAATACACCGTACAAACTCCATACAGTTACATTGTTGGGACCGAGAAAAAATATTACTATAGGGAGATTATTCTTAAATATAGTTTTATATAAAAAAATATTTTTTTTAAAAAAAAAATACTACATTCAATATAATACGAATGTATCTAATTAATATGAATTGGACTAAAGTAAATACATACACTTTAAGCATACAAAAAGGTGTTTACAGGGAGGAATTATTACGTGCATGCAAGTTGAAGGATGTAGTGACAAGCCATAAAATTAAGATGTCGTCACAATTAATTATAGATAAATATTTTAGGTCATCTTATTTGTAATTATATATAAATTTTTATATATAATGCAATTTATTCTTATATGGAGGATAAATTCTTAAGACGGGACTGGAAAAAAATATGTCTTATTACAATGTGGAGTTTATTCCTAAATATAACTGGTTTCGAGTTGGGACTGTGATTTTTTATTATTATAGAGAGTTTATTCTTATATAGAGTATTTCTATAGTGGGTTTCTACTGTAATACTCCTTCTGTCCCGAATTCGTTGGCACATTTCTAAAACGGAAATAAAGAAATTACATCATTTTAAATTCTACTCTCAAAATATCTAAAAAATTATACATAATAATGTCATTACTTTTTCACACTAAAATCAACTTTATATAGTTTTTTATTTACATTATATGCCATTATTTTACCATTTAATCCTCACCAAAAAATAATTTATACTAATAAATAATTCTCATATTAAATTACGCGTAAACAGTAAATGTGACAATGATGTCGGGAGGGAAGAAGTAACTTTTTAAAAGGAAATATGCATAGCTTGGAGTAAGAAGTGGAGTAATTTTAAGCAGAAAAATACCAGGGTAATGAAATAATAACTTTTTGAAAGTAAAAAAAAAAGTCCTACAATTTTGTCTTTTTTTTTTTTAATTTCAAGACACTCCACTATTTTTAAGTCAGACGCTCCATTTTTTCAAATTTGAATTTTCTGTTAACTTTTAAATTATAGTAAAAATCTCCTATAGGAGAACTCTATATAAGAATTTTTTTTATAGTAATAAAAAATTACAGTCCCGACTCGAAATCAATTATATTAAAGAATAAACTCTACATTAATTTTTTCGGTCTTGCCTTAAGGATTTATGTCATATAGAAATAAATGACATTATTTATAAAAGTATTATATATAATGTATTGTTGGTTGGTGGAATGTGTAAGACTAGTAAAAAGATGGAGAAATAAAAAAAAATATGTATTTTAATATTAATTGAGTGACAGTTGACATAATTTTAAATTAAATAGATAAATTTATTAAGAAAAATTGATTTACAACTTGTCAAAAAAGAAAATGTAAAACTTTGGTGGGACGACAAAATGTAAAGCTAGATGGTCGTAGAAGTCAATGAACTAAAATATTGAATTATAAAAGTTAATAGAGAATACTTTTTTAAAGGATCGAAATTAGAGGGGCAGTAAAACCAGTGTTTTCCTAATCGAATCGATGATCGAACCGGACAGACTATCGATCAGCGGTTCAATCGGTCGAACCGATTCAACCGCCCATTGAATTATTAAAATGATTTATGCCTAATTTTTTTCAATATTCCCTATATTTAATTAAAAAAATAATATAAATATACACCTATAAAAATTTAAATTGATACTCAATAACCAACTAATGTTATCATTGATCATAATGTCATGTAATCTGGATGTATAATAATTTTTACTTTAAATGTCAAATGCTAACAAAGAAGAGGTCATTTTACTTTAAATTTTTATTTATTTTGTTAATTATAGTAATGTCCACCCCCAAAGTTGCCTATCCCACGGATCCACCACGGCAGTACGCCACCCCACGTGGTCTTCTTTAATTACAACCACATTTTCACTTGCTCTTCCCCAAAACTCATTCACTCTTTTCTCTCTCTCAACACTCTATCTTCCCCAAAAAGACACATGATTTCAAATTTACACAGAGAACGAAAATGGACTCTTCTATGTTACAGACAATACAAAAACACAAAATAAAATCAAGTGAAGAGGTAAAATTCGGTCCTCTCTTCAATCTCCTTCCACCGCACTGGAACTTGCTACGACTGGTAGCCGGTCACCACCTTTTCAACGGAGACGGCATGATCCACGCCGTTTCATTCACCAATGCCTGCCCGTCGTTCATTGAGACGCAGAGATGAAGATTTCTTTTTTTTTACAGAAAATAGGAAAGAACCGGTCGAACCGTTTTACCGGTTGACCGGTTCGACCGATAAAACGGTTTTTAGGGGGTTCCCGGTTAAACCGGTCGAACAGGCCGGTCCGGTCCAGTTCTGACATCACTGAGTAAAACAATGATAGTAACTTTTCAAATTGATAAAACAAGAACCACAATTTTAAAAAGTAGCAATTTCAGACTAAATTAGCCCAAAAGACCTTAATTTGAGTTTAAAATTGGATCATTCAACGCACTAATTTGAGCACTTTCATCACTTGGATTTCTTTCTTTGAATCTTGTTCAATTGACGGTTTCAATCCCTGTCAAAGACTCTCCCCGATGTAGTTGAAGTGCAACATCTCCAACAACCTAGGATTAAACATATATAAATTAACAATATATTAATTAAAACTTTGGGTTTGCACTTTGCAATGCAATGTGAATACCTTAGCCATGAATCTATAAGAACATTCAGTAACTCCAGCAACGTGAGGCGTGATTACGACATTCGGGAACTTTAAAATAACATCATTCGGATCAAGCGTTTCGGACCATGCAACGTCAATCGCCAGGCCTCCCAGGTGACCCGTTGCAAGATGATTAAGTACAACGTCATAATCCAGCACGCCTCCTCGCGCTATATTTACGAGGAGAGCACCCTAAAATACGAGTCGTGAATTAGGAGTAGACTCGGGGTTGATAGAGATTGAACATTAATAAATGTGATAATCAGGGACAATAATTTTACGAACTTGGAAATGTATAGGACTATATGTTTTAAATATGTAATTATAGGACAATATGTTTTAAAATATGTAAATGTAGGACAATCGAGCCCGAATAAGCCCAAATTAGTCTGAAATATCACTTGAGATTTGGGTTTGTTCGGGCTTGATTGTCCTATATTTATAAATTTTAAAACATATTGTCTTATATTTACAAATTTTAATATATATATATATATACTGTCCTACATTTCTAAGCCCTTAAATTATTATCCTTAATACAC
The DNA here is from genome assembly GCA_037126765.1 of Stenogyne calaminthoides. NCBI lineage: Eukaryota > Viridiplantae > Streptophyta > Magnoliopsida > Lamiales > Lamiaceae > Stenogyne > Stenogyne calaminthoides. Next base: position 8,131 of record JBBCBC010000055.1, read on the forward strand.
AACCACTCCTAATTTACTGTCCTAAGAAAACATTATTCCGTGCTTCCTCAAGTTTTTAACTGAGAATTTCGACGGTAAACAACTCATGAATAATTTGAGTAATTTTAATGAGTTGGAAGGATATTTTAGGCATGTAAGAGATGGCAAACCTTTCTCATGGAGGATAGGAAATCCTTGTCTACAATGCCAACCTGAGAAGAATAATTATAACATGCAATAAATGAGTACAGATCTACCTAGCTAAATAAATAATACTTCAAATAATATTTCGGGATAATAGGATGGTACTTGGTATCATATCACATGTATTGTCGTGTTTCAAAGTCGATCTAGATACAATTAAAAATAATCAATTGAGACGGTCTCACAATGACACGGAATATAATTTGAACATGACGCTTTAACACTTTGGATTGAATGGATATTAATTTGAGCTAATTTATATCTCTTCTCACGTATGAGACCGTCTCAAATGAATTTTTGTCTAATAAATTAATTATATAAAAAAATTCCAAAAAAATGAAATGTGAAAAATGACAGAGAAATCAAAATGTAATCGGTTACCGTTTGAGTGTTCATTTCCAAACAACATACTACTATGTTAGCACGGCTTGCAAACTTTAGAATATCTTCATCATGACTTCCCTTCTCATCAACAAGACCATCCGTACCTTTTTCGAGTTGGTTTCGGTTTTCTGTTATATACAGAATGAGTTAATGTCAATAATCGTCCAGTAACTTTGGCCATGTTCAAATTTAGTCTTATATGATTTTGCTTTTCTCAATTTGATCATATTTGTGTCAATTTTGGTCCAGTATGGTATGTTTTTCTTTTTTAAAATTAGGTTCTTTTAGTGCCAATTTTGGTCCAAAATGACCAAATTGAAAAGTAAAAACATATAGAACTGAAATTGGCCACAACCTAAGGTGCATGATGATTCTTGATATTAACTCCAAACATAATAGTGTAATCAATTAATATTGCATTATTTTTGGTCATACCATCATTAGAATCGCATGAACTCAGAGGCGACCAATTCCTTTTAGTAGCAAGTACTTTCACTCCAAAAGGGCGGAGAAGCTTGGCTAAGTGGATTCCGATATTTCCGAATCCCATAATGAATATCTACACAAATCATAATGAAAACATCTCTAAGTTAACAAGCAATCAATTTCTAAATATAATAAGTATAATTTAACAATCGTACGGTAATTAGCAAGAGCACAAAAGTACATATTCACCGTTTTCCCCAGCAATGTATCGCCAATTGGATCTCCAATTCTTTTCTGCATAACAGCAACATGCATTTCATACTGCATCACAAAAAAAATACTCCATTTCAGGGGAATAATGTTTTTTGGGACAGTAACTTAGGGGTTGTGTTTTAAGGACAATAATTTTACATGTTTGAAAATGCAGAACAATATGTTTTAAAATTTGTAAATATAGGACAACTAGTATTTTGACCAGCGTGCTACGCGGGTTGATTTATATCATAGTATGATAATTGAATTAATTTTATTATCTGATATAATGAGTTTAGTGGTATTTTATATTATTTGTGTATGATTCTTCTTTTTACAAATAAATAATAATTTTGTTTACATTAGGCAATATTTGTTATGTATATATTAATATTGTTTAAAACATCAAAAACACAAATATTAATTTTATGATCAATCAAATTTATATTATAAAATGGGAGAAAAATTTAATAAATAGCAATGAAGAGCAATAATTAAAAAAAAAATCAATTGTAAACTAAATAGTAGAGAAACCTATTCAAAAACTATAAAAATAATAATAACTTTCATATTATTCTAGATTCTCTTATTCTTATTCTGATTAGCTTGCTAATCCAAGATTGATCTTGGAATGCTGACTGTGTTATATTGTAACTTGCCCGGGTATGGCTGATACCCTTTCTTTACTATAAATAATATATACCTTTTTCTGATAAAAAAAAAAATCATATTATTCTATCTGGTGTTTGTACTATATCTCCAATTTATGACATTATTTCTTCTCAAGATTGACTGTCAAGAGTCGCTTAGTGGTCGACACTCGAGTCTCAACACCACCACCATCATCTTCCTGATAGTCATCCCTTTTATGCTTCCTCTTGTTCTCAGGAGTTATTTCTTCACATTCCACCATTTGGTCGTCACAAATTGATGAATGAATAGTCTGCTAAAGTAAAATTTATAAATTAATACTCATAATTTGATGAATAAATAATATGTATATATATATATTTTAATTTTACCAATTGATTTTAAACAAATAATAAATTAATAATAATACTAAATACCTTGTATGAACAATTTTTCACCTCTATTTTTTTGATCAAATTTTCATCGGTAAAAATAACTTCACAACGGTATATATATATCGTAATTGTTGTTCAAATTGAATTGCGAAATATGAAATCGAAATATGAATTTTTCGCTAATCAACTCTTCTAGTTCTGATGGGAATTTATCTCCTAATCCTTTCTGCATAGCGAAATAAGATGCATGGAGATTAGGTTAGATTATTTTTTTTATAATTAAAAATCATGGATATATTGTTTTATTGAATTTGTTTGAAAAATTATAAAATTTTAATACAGTATAATTACCTCGTCCATATCATTGAGAATATCCAGAGCCCTTTTTTTCAACCAATTTGAACACGTTGCGGTTGAATAGAATTAAAAATGTTGATCCAATTTGGTCAACAACATGCATCGTGATCTTGAACCTAAAAGAAGTATTCTATTAAAGTACATTGTTATAAATACCAAAATATATTTAAGAAAATTTTAAAGATATACTTCGTAATATTAACAGACTAATTGCTATTAACTGAATTTGAATTGGTTTTGCACTTCTTGCAAGTCCACTTTCCATTGTCAAGGGAAACTTTTTTGGTACACTTTTGGCAAGCGTGATAAAATCAATTGTATGAATGATCTATGTTGTGACAAATCGCTATTACAACACAGTAAGATTTCTTGAAACAAATATTTTTTTTTCCTTATGTGCATTTTTTGTATATTTTAAATGAACTTTCATCTTAAGTAAAATTTAAGAAATACCGTTTTTATTTTATCAATGTCTGCGCAACAATTAATCTCAACATCCTCGTAGAACTCATCTTAAGTTGATGATTGAATGCGTTGGATTTTACGTGCAGTTATTGGGGCAGGAATCAGGAGCATATATAATTTTAAAAATTGACCAAAAAAATAGATGAATAGTGTATATCCAATCTTTCATGTGCAATTGTATTGTTGATATGCAATAATTTTTTCATCATTTAATGATCAGAAATACAAAGCATGAAACTTAACTTTAACTCGAATCAATTAATCAACCTAAGATCCAATAAAATTACCTTTTAAACTTTAAGATGTAATTTTTGGTTTGATGTTTGTTGTAATTATATTCAAGGTGTGTTGAATTTTTGGTATGATGTTTAAAGACGGTGGTAGTGCCGAGTATTATATATAGGAATTTTATTATATTATTTGTAAGATATTTTATTATATTGTTTGTAAGATATTAAACAAAAAATAAAAGATATGTGTAAGGAAAAAATAAAAGATATGAGGTATAATATCTTTTTAAAAATTATTATATCTTAGAATACTTTAGATGTACGGTTGAGATTAAATTTAAAATTAGAGTTATTGAGATTAGAGTGATTTTGAAATAGAGCGATTTGACTTTACCTAAAAGTTTACTTTATATATAGTGGAGATATGTTTTAAAATTATGTAAATGAAGGGCAATGGAGCCCGAACAAGCCCAAATCTCAAGTGGCGTTTCAGACTGATTTGAGATTATTCGGGCTTGATTGTCTTACATTTATAGTTTTTAAAACATATTATCTTATATTTACATATTTTAAAACATATATTGTCTTATATTTCCAAGTTCATAAAATTATTATCCTTAAAACATAAATTACAGTTCTTAAAAACCATTTTTCTCCCACTTCAACATATAGTACTACAAAAAGTTGTCTGGCGAAGGAATTCTCTTGTGAGATCATTTCACGTTATACCATTAATAAATTCATCAATCATGAGAAAAATGGTTAAATTTACTTTCATCTCACATCCCGTCTCACACAAGAATTTATCTATTTGGTATAATTGGGAGACTTATAATCAAGACTTTCAAGATAGATTTATAGAAACCGGTGGCTTAGCCCATTCGCCAAACTCCTCAATTGAGTGGGAGACCGGGTTAAATTCACTAATACACATTTGGGCTTGGACAGCTGTGAAAAATAACCTTGGAGAGCGGTTAAAACCGCTCTCCAAGCATCAGCTGTCCAAGCTTGGGCGGTGATAAAAACATTGCCCAAGAGAAGACTTCGACAAATGGTTTATAACCGCTTTGCAAGTTTAATCTTGATACGGTTGATAACTCATTGTCCAAGCCTTTATCTTGGACGGGTTATCAACCGCCGTCTAAGTCAATATATTTTTTTAAAATTCGTTTATTATTTTTACATAGGCAATGGTTGAAAACCACTGTCTAATATATATATATTTTTTTAATTATTAATTTATATTTTAAAATTCCTATAATAAAACTATAAACCAAAACTTATATATACGTCCAATACCATAAACCATAAACCAAAAAAATCCTATAATAAAACCATAAACCAAAACTTATACCACGTATATATACCAAAACATCAAATTGATTAATAAACATACACATCATGAAATAAATAAACATACAATCATAAACATATATACGTCCAATACACCAAAAACATGAAATATATATCATCACAAATATATAAAAGAAATTACATGCTACCAAAATTTCAAACAACGTTAGATTAATATCGTATGAATATAAGAATTGATTGTAAAAGGTACCCAAGCGTCCATTCGTTTTTTCCATTTCTCCGATCTTTTTGTTAGAGTAAGAATTGAGCTCACGTTCATAACAAAACCGCAAACAAATCGAATCAATCAATATAGTATGAATTTTTATTCAATTAATAATAATTTAAATAAATCGATAAATTGACTTACATTGAGAGGAATGTTAGATTTAGAGAAGTCATGGATTATGTCTTCAATATCTCGTTATCTCAAGGCCTCGGACCTGTTGATTAACAATTCACTTTATTTAATAAATCAAAAGAAACAACATTTAATATAACAGAAGAAACAACATTCAATAAAGTCTTACATTTCTTTTTAGCATTTGTTTTTTTTTTTTCATGTTTTGGTTGACCTTTCTCGCTCATGACCATAAATGTTAACAAGATCCGGGATTGCCATATTCATCATCATCTCTAATTATTCTCCGTATGGGCGTGGATTTGCGGGATCATCGAAAGATGATCTGAAATGAGTGAAGTTTTGAAAAGGATCATCAATTATGTCAACATCTTCATCGACATGGTCGCTAATCTGAAACTATTATTAAATTTGTTTAGATGTAACCACAATGGACCATCTCTACACCATACATCCATCGTGATATCTGAAAGGGACCACACATCCTTGTCTCGTGTACCAAATGAACTATTAGGTGAACCATTATATCAAAAAATGATGGAGGGAAATACATCTCAAGCTCACGCGAGAGTCCCCCCTAAATCGCCTCACGAAAACCAAGCAATTTTCTAGGATCTATGACCTTGCTACTCATTGCCTTGAAGAACCAACATAACTTTGTTATGGTTATGCGCACATTTTCGTGGCAAGATAGAACGTGTTGCAATGGGCAAGAAAGTCTCCATGATGACATGATAGTCATGCGATTTGATTCATCGGGCCTCACGCCATCATCGATACAAGTCTCTCAGATGTTGGAGGAATAACCCTCTGGTACTTTCACATCCTTTAGCGGTGAAGTAACTCTTTTTCTCTCATTCTTGGACAAGGTGTGTGCGGCGGGGAGGTAAAACGGTTGACCCTTCCTCTAGGCATAGGTTTTAATTGCGCTTTATTCCCATATCAATCATATCCATTCTTGCATTGTAACCATCCTTGGACTTCTTATCGGCTAGGAGAGTGTTGAGCAAGTTTTTGGCGTTCTTCTCAACGTGCATTAGATCAATGAAGTGTCTAACATACAACTCTTTCCAATAGGGCAATTGAAAGAAAATTGATTCCTTCTTCCAACCGCTAGTGGGGACACTCTTTCGAAGATCTTTCCGTCTTCGTGTGTCGATATTCTTCATCTCATTCAATACATCCAAACCTCGATAATATCGTGGTGCTTCACATGTCTCAATTGTGCCATCGAATGCATCGGCCATTGTTCGTACTTATGGGTTGGGTCTAACCACCTCCTATGTCCCATATAAAACGGTCTTCCTACAATGTCTCAGCGAATGTGATGTGTCTTCTTGGTACAACAAGGACATGATCGGCCCCTTTCACACTATATCCGGATAGATTCCCGTAAGGCGGAAAGTCATTGATAGTTCCAAATGCATGGCCTTCAACTTGAAATTCTCCTTTCTACAAGCATCATACACATCGACACCCTCATCCCACATGTGCTTCAAGTCCTCTATCAAAGGAGCGGATATACATCTATGTCGTTACCCGGTTGTTTGGGTCCCGATATCAACATAGACAACATCATGTAAGTCGCTTTCATGCACAACTCGTGTGAAAGATTATAAACTAACAGAATCGCCGGCCATGTAATCGTGGTTGGTACTTTGGATACCGAACGGATTCATTCCACGGTTGAGAGTGCAAGACGCAAGTGTCGTAAGGTGGCTCGATTAAATTCGGATGCGACATCGAATGTCTTCCATCAAGGGTTAATCGGCGGGGTGTCTTAGCATTCCATCTTTGATCCTATCATCATGATGCCATCTTAAATTTCTAAAGCATCCACGGTGACGCTATACATTCTCCCCGAATCTTGGTATTATAGGAAAGTACCACATCACCTTCAAGGAGATTTATTTTTCTTATATCGCTTTAGTCCACACTTGGGACATTCCTCGAGGTCTGCATACTCCTTTTCAAATAAGATACAATCACCCGACAAGCATGAATTTTCGATGTGTTAACCCGATGGACTTGAGCATTTGTTTAGCATCATATGCTCTCTTAGGCGGTCATTTCCATCGAACAATAGACCACTAACTTGTTTCCGGCATACTTGTGAAGCACTCATCGGACAACCGGTGAGTCTTTTTTAGGTTGAACAATATCAACACAATATGCGGTTTTGTTGCCTTCTTACACCCGCCCCACGGTGGTAATCCAAATAAATCCCTTAACCTCTCGACATATAAGGGTGATCTCGCAGATCATCGTCATCCCCACTTGATGTATCAGCGATCGGTACATCATCGAAAATATCCGCATCCATTGTATCTTCAAACCTAAAGTCAGTTTCTAGGTTGCTTGAGCTACATCCATCTCTCTCACCATGATATGTCCAAACGGTATATGTTTTATCAATACAGTGAATCATCAAGTGGTCAAACAGACTTTCTCGACCACTAACGGTTTTTCCATTCATACATTTCCAACACGGACATGGAATGTACCGAGGGCTCGGTGCGAAGGTCTAATTGCATGATTACAAAATTCTTTCACCCCATTACTATACTCATCGATAATCGATCCGCTTTCGAACCCACTTTTCGATCCATATAGAACTAGAGATGCCTATAGAAAAAACAATATGAAGTGTTTCTCAAGATAATGCATGTATCCTAATGTATTAAACCTAAAAGTATTACAATCCTAATGTATAAAACTTGCATATAGAATGTGGTAGTACCTAAGGTTTGTATATTGCATATGTATCTAAGGATTTGTTGCATCTTAAAACAATGTATATAACCTAATGTACCATCATTAATCATCTAAAGCAACACACTACTATCCATTCACCAAATCATCAAATTAATATAACAAAAATATATCCTAATGTATTAATCCTAATTTATGCTTAAATCCTCACACAAGCATATTATCAAACACCTTGAGTGCATCAATTGTTCATTTACAATTAATTGTTCATTTATCAAGCATATTATTACGAATTAATTACAAGTATACTGCCAATTAATCAAACTTCTACGTTAATTTATCACCAATTTAGTCCAACCTCAATTCTCAAATGAATCGGAAAGTTATGCTATCAAACACCAAGTTATGCTATACGTTAATATATACTATGCTAGTAGTTTGTATCAAACACCAACCTCAACCTCAACTTCTACGTTAATACTATCAAACACCAAGTTATGCTATCAACGTCTTCTACGTTAATACTATGCTAGTGGTTTGGTTTGAAATAAATTAGGGCTCTTACCTGATGACGCAGCGGGAGAAGGAGAAAGACGACGGCGGGAAGACGACGGCTAGGGCATGGTTCGCGATTTGGGGAAGAGGGAGGAGGAGGCTAGGGCATGGTTCGCGATTTGGGGAATGGGAAGGAGGTAATGGGAAGACGACGACGGCGGCGGAATGGGAGGACGAGCGACGGAGTTCGATTAGGGTAGAGGAAGGAGACGCTAGCTTGATTTAATTTGGGGAAAAATTGAAGTACTCTGGTTCGCGATTTGGCTTGAATTAAAATTTTCAGAACACTTGGACAGCGGTTTGGAACCGCTGTCCAAACTATTACCTTGGACAGCGGTTCGAAACCGCTGTCTAACACCTTGCACAGCGGTTGTCAACCGCTGTCTAAGTGTTAAATTTGGACAGCGGTTGAAAACCACTGTCTATTCTTTTTTTTTTATTAGAACCGCTCTCCAAGCTATAGCTTGGAGAGCTGTTTGAAAAAAGGGTTGTCCAAGTGCAGCTGTGCAAACTCAAATGTGTAGTAGTGATTCCTTTTGGAAACGAATTGGAGTATGAGAGTTATAAGGTGGCTTGGTGAATTTGTGGAGTGTTTGGGTGCTTGGTGTACTAACTACTAACAACTAACTTTGTCCGATTAAAAAAAAAAAAAAAAAAGATTTATAGAGACTGACTTGCTTGCGAAGGAGAGCCAACATGAGATAAATTGCCATTTCAGCACATGAAGCTGCATTCCCAGAGCCATAGCCTGGAATTCTTGCAACCTTGATTCCATGTCTTGTAGCAGCATTTATGTCAACACCTACATTTATACAACTCATTATATTTAAAGACACTTTTAAAATAAAACTTAATATTTGAAGGACCTTAAAATGTTTTTTGTCAAGAATATATGTATAACCTTCTAGCCCAACTCCAACTTGCATGATAAGCTTCATTTTTTTTTGCTCTAGCTATGATATCTGAATTTAGCCTCATGCTTTTAACAACACAAATATCATAGTTCCCAATAACATCAGGAACATCTTCCAAGGGGACAACATCAACCTAGCATAACACAACAGACAAAACACCGTGTTACAACAGATGTGAGAAAAATATAAAGAACGATATATAGAGAACACATAATTTACATAGTTCACTAGCAATGTGTTAGCTACATACACGGGCAGAAGAAGTTATCTGATATGTTTTTTTATGAGAGAGTGGCTACAATGTACTACAATTTATGACAATAGGTCAAATAGAAATATATAAAATCAAAATTAAAATTGAGCCCAAACATCACATGTTCAAGAACGATCTGAAATTTTATATATGTAAGAATATAAAGCACATTTATGAATGGATGGCTTTGCAAATACTCTCTTGTATAATTGTGAGAAGCAGGACAATTATGGCCGCAGAAGAGCACACTAGTAGTCACTTCTCCTAATTTAATTTGATTTAAAAAAGCAAAAAAACATTAAGGGACCAATGAGCCAAATCTTGAAAAATAAATAGAGTAGTTTGATTTCTGGAAAATCACTAAACACAACAAGATCAAGTATCACTTTATAAATTGAGCAAGTACATTACTTCAAGAAAAGTTGAATCACGTAATTATATGAGGAGTTTTTTGCAATGAAGAAAAATATGTTTGTTCTTTACGTACGATGATGCATATTGTGGTCCATATCGATCGAATACTACCTAATTCACCTACTTCATAAATTTTTACCTCATCACAAACAAGTATGATGCACATGGTGAAATGTTAGACACTTTGCATTTCCTGCCTATATATAATTGGGAGGCCACTTTACCATAAGTATGAAGAATATTAGGCTATGTTTGGATGGATGGATTTGAAATCCGTGAATTTGAACGAATGAGTTTCAAATGAATGAATTTTGAATACTTAGATTTGAGACTAGTTTAAAATGGAGAGATTTCAAATCCTCGCCAAAATCATGTCATTTGAAATCTCCTAATCTCTACTCCTTCTCTCTCTCTCATCTATTGACAATTCATGATTTGTAATACATGCATTTTTACATTTATTATTTTTCAAATCCATTCATTTTAAATCCTCTCTATCCAAACGTAACCTTAGGGAATTCAAAGGGAAAAATATTTTTTTAGGTCGGTAGCTTTGGAGGGGTTGTGTTTTAAGTACAATAATTTTACGAATATGTAAGTATATGACAATATGTTTTAAAATATATAAATATAGGACAATATATTTTAAAATCTGTAAATGTAGGATATTCGAGCCCAAATTGGGCTGAAATGTCACATGAGATTTGAGTTTGTTTGGACTCGAATAATGATGCCCCTTAATTTTATTATTAACTAATTGTTTAATTTTAATCATCAACATCTCGGAAAATAAATAAAATGTTAAAAGAAAATTACAACACAAAAGTTTGCATTAGTTATATATATCTATATATATTAGATATATATATATATATATGTATATATATATATATAATATTGAGTTTAAAGGAATGATATAACGTTATACACTCTTCAAATAGGGGCTATTCAGACTAAATTCAATATAAAAATAAATATTTATGTAAGGGAATAAACTTAATAAATTCAAAGGGATAACGTGCTATTTATTTTATTTAATGGATATTTGTCTTCCAATCAATTGACAGTCTCTATCCCAGACAAAGATGCTCCAGTGTGTAGTTGAAGTGCAACATCTCCAACAACCTAGGATTAAACATATATAAAGATTAATTACATCTTTCCTTTATATTAGTTACATCTTTAGGAAATTTTGTTTGGTACTTTCTAAAACTGAAATATCACAAGAACTTTTATGATTGAAAATGTACTACTAGAGTGTTACGTTTTTTATATTTTCTGGATGATCGTAATATGTTTTTGAGGTTTTCTGGAATTATATTGCGGATAATGTAAATTGCTTGAAGAACAAGATATGAAGATTTGAAGATATGAAGAAATAGGGAGAGAGAGAATTAGATAGGAGGAGAGGTAGTTAGAAGAGAGAGAATGATGTAAATTTTATGATATTCTCATTCATCGGCCAGTGCCGTATTTGTAACTAACATTGGGGTCCACACAACAGTGGATATTCTTTAGAATAAAATCTAAAATAGATAAAGGATATTCTAGATTATTCTAAATGTTTGGGCCCATTTACGGGAAGCCCAAACCTTCCTTAATTCAGATGATTTAGCTCAGATATAACCTGAGCCTCAGTCTTTCCGCTCAGATAGATTGGCGCAGGTGGATCCTGAGCCTCAGTATTCTCGTTCAGATAGATTGGCTCAGGTGGATCCTGAGTTAAGCTTCTTTGGCTCAGGTGGATCCTGAGCCTCAGTTTCTTTGTTCAGTATCTTTGGCTCAGGTGGATCCTGAGCCTCAGTTTCTTTGTTCAGTATCTTTGGCTCAGGTGGATCCTGAGCCTCAGGTTCCTCGCTCAGGTTTCCTACTTACGAAGGAACCCCCGTTTTTAACTCTCTTTTCGTACCCATCTTTACTCTTCATGTTTCTCCCTGGTCTCGCAACAATACTCCCTCCAACGAAAGATCCTTGTCCCCAAGGATGGAATGTAGGAAAATTTCGAAACAAAGGCGGTATCTTCCCATGAATCAATTTTCCAATCTTCTTGTAACCCAAAAGACACGAACTTGATCTTTCTCTTTTCGCTTTCTAGGTATCGAAGTCGCTGTGACGAGTAAGGTTGGATCGCGAAAAAAGGCCGTTCTTATCAACATCCGGAAGACTCTGTGAAGGTACATACTTAACCCCTATGTGTTTCTTGAGTAAAGAGACATGGAAGACGGGGTGAATCTTTGACCCAATTGGTAGATCTAATTTGTAAGCCACTCTCCCTACCCTTTGCAGGATTGTATAGGGGCCAAAGTATTTTGATGATAACTTCAAATTCTTTCGGTATTGAATGGAATTCTGCCGAAAGGGTTGAAGTTTGAGAAAAAACTGTTTCCTACCTCGAAAACCCTCTCTTGTCTATGCTTATGCCTTGTACCTTCATGCGATTACGTGCTTTGACTAGATTAGCTTTGACTTGGTCAGTTGTGATGATGTGTTGTCATGCGTGAGTAAGCGGATCCAGAACCTCCTCATTTGTTGAATCCAAATATGGCCCATAAGTGAATCCTGTAAGGAGTATACCCGTGAGAGCCTCAAAAGGTGTCATCCTCAGGCTTGAATGATAATTTGTGTTGTACCAATATTCTGCCATGGGTAGCCACTTCAACCACTGCTTAGGGTTGTCACTTATTAAACACCTTAAGTACTGCTCCAAACATTGATTCACCCTTTCAGTCTGTCCATCAGATTGGGTGTGATAAGATGAACTTAGGTGTAATTGAGTTCCCACCAACTTAAATAGTTCCTTCCAAAAGCAGCTAGTAAATATTTTGTCCCTATCACTCACTATACTAGCTGGTAACCCATGCAGCTTATAGATAATATCCAAAAACACCTTAGCTAAAGATGTAGCAGTATATGGATGTGATAGGGCTATGAAATGTGAATATTTAGTGAATCTGTCCACTATTACCCATATCACATTCTTTCCCCAAGAATTAGGAAGCCCCTTTATGAAATCCATAGAAATATGTGACCATGCTTGGTGCAGTATGGGTATGGGTTGTTGTAGGCCGGGGTATAAACACAGGCTTGACTTATTTCGCACATACTTCACACTTCTTGACCCACATCAACACATCATTTTTCATATTAGGCCAAAAAAACATCCTCTTAAGCCTCTGATAAGTTCCTGTAACCCCAGAATGCCCTCCATAGGGTGTGGAGTGCATTTCAGAAAGGATTAAATCTCTTAATCCACTCATTTGCTACCCACAACCAACCTCTTTTTATATCTCGAATGCCATTAGTGAACCCAAATAAGGGGTAAGTATTAGGATCAAGACCTTTGGCTTTGATGATTTCCTTAATGTAACCATCATCGGTGTAACTTAGCGGGGACTGATCCAACCAAGTTGGGACCATTGTAGATATAGCGAAACAAGCTGTTTCTCCTTCCCGGATAGTGCATCGGTTGCACCGTTCTCCTCCCCTTTTATACAAAATCTCATAGTCAAGGCCCGACAACTTAGTAATCCATCTTTGTTGTAGTGGAGTTACCACCTTCAGTCCGAAAGGTGTTTCAAGGATTGTTGGTCGGTCTTTATAGTGAATTTACGCTTTAAGTAGTAGTGTTTCCACTTCTCAATGGCCATTAATCTTTGCCAAGAACTCCTCGCAGATAGACAGAGAGAGTGCTTGGTTCCTTGGACACAAGGACTTACTCATGTAAGCAATGGGCTTTCCTTCTTGCATGAGAACAACCCCAATTCCCTTCCCACTAGCATCAGTTTCCACCACAAACCTCTTTGTGAAATCAGGTAATGCTAGCACAGGGACACTCACCATGGCTTCCTTCAACTTCTGAAAAGCTAGGTCTGCCTCAGGGTTCCATTTGAAACTGTCCTTCTTGAGTAAGGAAGTGAGTGGTTTCTTCGATGAACCCATATCCCTTCACAAATTTCTGTAATACCCTGTTAAACCCAAAAAACCCCTTAGTTGTTTAATGGTTTGTGGTTTTGGCCATTGAACCATGCACTCAATCTTTCCTGGATCAGTGGCAACTCCATCTTTAGAAATTATGTGGCCTATATACTCCACACTAGTCTGGCCAAAACTACATTTGCTTCTCTTAGCAAACAACTTATTGGCCCTCAAAAGTTGTAAAACTGCTTCCAAGTGAACTAAATGTTGTGTTTCCTCGGTGCTGTAAATGAGGATATCATCAAAAAAGACCAACACAAATTTCCTCAAGTGATCCCTGAATATCTGATTCATCAGTGATTGAAATGTAGCAGTATCATTGACAACCCGAATGGCATCACTAGGAATTCATAATGACCATTATGGGTCCTGAAAGGCGTTCAACCCTATGCTCCTTCTTCATTAGGATTTGAAAGTACCCTGACCTCAAATCTATCTTTGAAAATATCTTAGCACCTTTAAGCTCATCTAATAACTCATCAATGATAGGAATAGGGTAGTTGTGCTTGATTGTGAGTTCATTAAGGTACCTGTAATCCACACATAGTCTCCAGGTGCCATCTTTTTTCTTCACCAAAATCACAGGTGAAGCAAAAGGGCTCTTACTGTGTTGAATTACTCCTGTAGTCAGTAAATCCCTTACAATCTTCTCAATCTCCTCCTTATGGATGTGAGATGTTCTATATGGATACTGTTGTTTAGGGATGCTCCCTGGTTTGAGTATAATCTGGTGTTCCACCCCCCTCCCTGGTGGTAATTCTACTGGTTCCTCAAATATATCCTTATAAGCTAATAGTAGCTTATGTAATTCAGGATCATCTTCAGTATGGGTAGGAGGTGCTGATGTAATTAAATACATCTCATTAACTTCCTTAAGAGCCTCTGTGTGGATCATCTGATACAAACCCACAATAGAAATCAACTTACATTCAGCTGATGAAGTAAGTGCTTGTAGTTTCACCCTCTTCCCAAGCAAGTTGACTGTGAAAGTCATCTTTTCATAGTCAAGCTCAATAGGTGTGCAAAATTTTAACCAATCCCCTCCTAGGATCAGATCACAACCCTCATTCTCCAACAGCCTCAGTGGGTAGGTGAATTGATGTCCCTGCATGTTCCAAGTGAAAGGATTCACTTGTTGTGAGCTGACCAACCTTTGCCCATTAGCAACCTTCACCAATATGGGTTTAGCATCACTCAATGGGCATTTGAGCCTTTTAGCAGTAGCCTTTTGTATAAAACTCAGGGTGCTACCTGAGTCTATGAGAATGTGGAGTTTGTGGTGTTCAAACTCCCCAAAAAGCCTCATGGTAGTAACTCCATCTTCACCACTTAGAGCATTTAGTGACATCTGGACCTCTTCCATGATGTCAGCCCCATAAACAGCATGTTCCTCCCCTTCAGTGGTAGGAGAAGAGAAGGTTTGAGTATCTTCCTCTTCTTCTGCCAGAATCATGTATGAAATTCTCTGTTTGCATTTGTGCCCATGCACAAAAGGTTCATCACAGTTGTAACATAGTCCCTTCTCCCTCCTAGCTGCCATCTCTGTAGGAGATAAGATTTTGAAAGGTGGTTTCCCTTTACTGGCAGGGCCCCCAGTAGCATCACCCTTCTTCCACTGCATAAAATTAGAGTTAGAGTTAGGGTTAGGGTTAGGGTTAGGATTAGAAACCCTGGAATAGGGCTTAAGTTTTTTAGTTAGTGCAGCAGTAGCCTGATCTTGCTTCCTGCCCAATTTAATAGCATGTTGAAGTGTGGTAGGTTCAAACATGGCTACTGTAGCTTGTAGCTCTTCATTAAGTCCTCCAATGAAACTTGCCACAAAGTAGGTTTCTGAGAATACATCCCCAGTAACTACCAGCATACAAGCTTTCAGCTCCTCATACTTATCAACATAATCTTCATAGCTACCAGTTTGTTTGAGTTTGTTAAACTCAGAAATCACTGTAGAATCCTTAATCTCCTCAAATCTAGTTGAGAGAATAACCAAAAATTGTGCCCAAGTTAGAGCCATCAAATCTAGGGAATTCGATCTTAGGCACTGGGTTGTGAAATTGAGTACCATCAGTTAACCTCCTTGGAGATTCCTGATACTGATAGGATGATGACACCCACCAGCAGTTCCGTAGTTAGGCCCTCCACCACCAGATCCAAAGCTAGGACTCCCCAAAATCGAAGTCCCTTCATTGTGACCCTTGCCTTTTTCCATATTCAACAGTTGTAACTGCATAGCTGCCAAAGTGTTAGTCATAAGCTCAAATTTCTCTTCCATCTTGGTTGTTAAACCATGCATATTGTCTGTTAGCTTTCCTTCAACTGCTTCTAGCTTCATGGCTTCCGTTTGAATTAATAATTCCAGCTTCCTGTGTGATTCTTGCAGATCTTTGGAGCGCGTTCCCTCGGCCATGATCAAAACTTGGCTCTGGAATACCAAATGTTACGTTTTTTATATTTTTTGGATGATCGTAATATGTTTTTGAGATTTTCTGGAATTATATTGCGGATAATGTAAATTGCTTGAAGAACAAGATATGAAGATTTGAAGATATGAAGAAATAGGGAGAGAGAGAGAATTAGATAGGAGGAGAGGTAGTTAGAAGAGAGAGAATGATGTAAATTTTCTGATATTCTCATTCATCGGCCAGTGCCGTATTTGTAACTAACCTTGGGTCCACACAACAGTGGATATTCTTTAGAATAAAATCTAAAATAGATAAAGGATATTCTAGATTATTCTAAATGTTTGGGCCCATTTACGGGAAGCCCAAACCTTCCTTCATTCAGATGATTTAGCTCAGATATAACCTGAGCCTCAGTCTTTCCGCTCAGATAGATTGACTCAGGTGGATCCTGAGCCTCAGTATTCTCGTTCAGATAGATTGGCTCAGGTGGATCCTGAGAATCAGTTTCTTCGTTCAGCTTCTTTGGCTCAGGTGGATCCTGAGCCTCAGTTTCTTTGTTCAGTATCTTTGGCTCAGGTGGATCCTGAGCCTCAGGTTCCTCGCTCAGGTTTCCTACTGACGAAGGAACCCCCGTTTTTAACTCTCTTTTCGTACCCATCTCTTTACTCTTCATATTTCTCCCTGGTCTCGCAACATAGAGTTGCATGGTTAATATCAATTTGCAATCTGTGCTATTTTTTGTTTTATCAAAATGAAATCTTTTTTCTTTCAAATTGATTGTTTGCAAGTTCAACTCACTTTTTATTCTTGTTTTCGCCCAAATTGACCGTTTTATTTCCCAAAATCTCAAAATGGCATTGTGGTAGCAATAAAATTTTGGGACTAGCTGCAATAATTTCTAAATTCTCATAAATTACAAAAATATAAATTAATTTATCTGATGGATCCTCTATCTTAGAGGTATGCTAATCACTCGAATGAATGCACGAATTTAGCAAGAAAACGACAAAAGCCATTTAAGTTTTTTTGTTCATAAATCTGCATAATCCCGTAAAAACCGAAACCCTACTCCTAATATAGCTACTCGGGCCCATGGGCGGTTGTTCCCGAATCCAAAATTAAGAACGAAATAGAAAGGCAAAGAATCTAAATACTGAAATAATAAAAATTAAACTTCAATGCTTCAATTACCGCCGTCTTCTTCTTCCTCCTCTCAGACGTCCGCCAAACGGTTTCAATAGTTGCCGTGGTCTCATCATCATTCCCCCTTCAAATCGAACCTTGTCCTCAAGGTTAAGAGAAGGAAGCGAAGTCGTAGCTCATCGACGGCCTCCCAAGTCGCTGCGTCCTCAACTTCCATCGACTTCCAACGAACCAAAGCTTCACGACGCGTACCCCGATCGCATTTCTTCCATCGATACTCCAATACCTCCAATGGCTCAAACAAAGAGCTGACCGTCTGTTGAATAAGGTGGGAGTGTAGGTTGAGCCACCCTCAATTTCTCCAAGCTTAAAATCAGAAAAGACACATGGAAAACCGGGTGAATTCGAGTCCGCCGGTAACTCCAAACGATATCGACACACCCAATGCGTGCAATACCCGAAATGGGCCAAAGAACTTGCTTGCCAACCGATTCACTCTCTTGAAAACTGATTCTTTGGCGATATGGTTTGCGACTTAAGATAGACCCACGCCCACCTCGAACTCTCCGCCCGCCGCTTAGAGTCGGCGTCTTTTTTCATCGCGATTTTCTTGCGGTCTCCAAATTGAAACGGTCACAAGAAGAGCGTCCGCCGACCGAAAGTTGCCATCGTCCACCTCATGTACCATAGTCGACCCCACCTCGTGGAAAGGGATTGGCACAGCCGGGTGCCCATATACTGCCTCAAACGGGGTCATGGAAATGCTCCGTTGGAAAGTAGTGTTGTACCAATATTCCGCCCATGCGAGATAACGTTCCCATTCACTCGGTTTTTGATGCGTGAAGCACCGAAGGTATTGCTCCAAACAACGATTAATGACCTCCGTCTGACCGTCGGTTTGAGGGTGGTAGGCGGAGCTCATCTTCAATTGCGTCCCTTGTAACTTAAAAAGCTCACGCCAAAATGTACTTACAAAAACCCGATCGCGATCCGAAACGATGGATTTCGGGATCCCGTGCAGCTTTACTATGTTACGAACGAACTCGTCAGCCACATCCTTTGCAGAATAGGGGTGTCGTAAGGAAACAAAATGAGCATACTTAGTCAAACGGTCTACTACCACCATGATCACCTCCTTACCTTTCGAACGAGGAAGACCGGTAATAAAATCCATCGAGATGTCCGCCCATACCTGGTCTGGAATTGGCAAAGGGGCTAGTAAGCCGGCCGGTGAACGGCTATCCGACTTGTTGCGCTGACAAGTGTCACAACTCCGAACGAATCCCTCGACATCCTTCCTCATCCCCGCCCAACAAAACAGCTGTGATAGCCTCTTAAACGTTCGCAACATTCCCGAATGCCCCCCAAATACCGATGCATGAAATTCCCGTAACAACCTTGTTCGGATCTCCCCCTTCGGCACCAAGATCACCCCCCGCCGCGCCAAGCAACCGTGCTTGACCTCGTAAACTGATTTCTCCTCGTTCGGGTCGTTAGCCTTGATCCAGAGTGGTCCGAGCTCATCATCCGCCTGGGTAGCCTCGGCTATGTCAGCCCAAATGCCTGCGATCGGCGATGATACCGCCGTGTATAGGTTCAACGACCCGTTATGGTCCCTCCGTGATAGGGCGTCAGCTGCCCCATTATCCTTACC
This sequence comes from Stenogyne calaminthoides, assembly GCA_037126765.1. Taxonomy (NCBI): domain Eukaryota; kingdom Viridiplantae; phylum Streptophyta; class Magnoliopsida; order Lamiales; family Lamiaceae; genus Stenogyne; species Stenogyne calaminthoides. The sequence continues at coordinate 27,186 of JBBCBC010000055.1, forward strand.
CGGACGGTAAACAATTTCGTAGTCGAAACCCACTAACTTTGCGATCCACTTTTGCTGCTCCGGCGTAGTAATACGCTGTTCCAACAGATACCTCAAACTCCGCTGGTCCGTCACAATCTTGAACTTGCGACCCACCAAATACGGCCGCCACCCCCGAATTGCTTCCAAGATAGCCAACATCTCCTTCTCATACACTGACCACGACCTCTTGGATTCGGTTATGCCCTTACTCATATACGCTATGGGGCGGTTATTCTGGGAAAGAACAGCCCCAATCCCATGTCCGGATGCATCTGTCTCAATCACAAATTCCTCCTCAAAGTTCGGTAATGCAAGCACCGGTGTCGTACTCATTGCCTCTTTCAAAGAATCAAACGCTTGCTGGGCCTCCGTAGACCAGACAAACTTATTTTTCTTGGTTAAATTGTGGAGTGGCCGAGCCCTTTCCCCAAATTTCGCACAAAATTTCCTATAGTAACCTGCGAGGCCAAGGAAACCACGCAACTCCGTCACATTTCTCGGTATCGGCCATTCTCTAACCGCTTCAATCTTCCTCGGGTCCACTCGAACCCCCTCAACCGAAATGAAGTGGCCCAAGTACTCAACCTCCCGGACCCCAAAGAAACACTTCGATGGTTTAATCACAAACTGTTGGTCGCCCAAAATTTTCAAGACAGATCGCAAGTGCTCCACGTGTTCCCCCCATGATTTGCTATAAATTAAAATATCATCAAAAAACACAAGAACGTACCGTCGCAAATGAGGTCTAAAAATGTGGTTCATTATTGCCTGGAATGTGGAGGGTGCGTTGCTTAGTCCGAACGGCATGACCAAATACTCATAGTGACCGTTATGTGTACGAAACGCGGTTTTGTGAATATCATCGGGGTGCATTCGAATCTGGTGGTACCCTGCCCGCAAGTCGAGCTTCGAAAAATATAAGGCCCCATGTAATTCATCCAGCATATCATCCACGGTAGGAATGGGGTATCGATCCTTAATAGTCACGCTGTTCAGTGCTCTATAATCGGTACAAAATCGCCATGTGTTGTCCTTCTTCTTCACGAGCAACACGGGCGATGAAAACGGGCTAGTGCTGTACCTAATTTGGCCGGTCCCCATCATCTCACTAACCTGTTTCTCGATCTCTTCCTTCTGAAAGTGGGCATACCGGTACGGTGCTACGTTAACCGGCTTGGTCTCGTCAATCAAACGGATTCGGTGGTCAAATTCTCGCTTGGGTGGAAGAGCTTTGGGTGCGTTGGAGACTGTCTTAAATTCGGCCAGCAGCTCCTCTACCTCAGTACCACGCTCGTCGACTGGTTGTTCTGTGGGCGAAGTGACGCCCGATGCCGCCAACAAAAATAGTTCGCCCCCACGGACACGTTCCCTCTCCATTGCCCTTGCATCGACCTGTTCCGGGGTCATGTACCCAATTCCCTTGAGTGTGATAGGTGTGTCCTCAAGCCAAAATTGGCAAGACAACTCGTTGGCGTCAAAAAACATGGGACTTATTGCCTCGAGCCAGGGCATACCAAAGATGATGTCGTGGTGTGGCATCGGTATACCATAGAAGGTCGTTAGGAAACGTATGCCTTGCACGCACACCGGTACCCTTTCGTACCACGAGTTGCATAGTATCTTTTGTCCGTTTCCCACCGTAATATTATAGGATAAATGCCCGCGCGTCTCCGGCAATCCCAAATACGTCGCCAGATTAGTAGAAATGAAATTGTCCGTGGCCCCGCTGTCCACCAAAATTATCACTGGTTGACGACCAATAGTGCCTTCAAACTTAAGTGCGCGAGGTCGCGCCTGCCCGTTCAGTGTGGTCAATGACATGGGTCTCTCACCCTCGTGCCCTTGCTCATTCGTATCTGATCCTCTCCCACTTGGTTCTTCGTCATACTTCGGTAGGGTGTCGTAATCGCAGTCAATGATCACGTCATCTACAATCAAACTCATTACTTTGGCGTTTGGGCACACATGATTCCAGGTGTACTTTTCGTTGCATGTGAAACATTGTCCTGCCTGTCTTCGTCGACTTATTTCCTCATTGCTTAATTGAATTCGCCCCCGTCCATACGGTGTCACCGAAGGTATAGGTTTCGACCCCCCCCCACCTGTTGCTGGTGGAGTCACGGAGTTTGGCAGCGGGCTGTTTGTTACTCCCCGCCCCAGACCGGGCCGTGCAAAGTTCGAATTAGGCCGATTGAACCCGTACTGGTTTCGGCCAATCCTAAGTTGTTCCTCCTTCCTGGTAGCCAGTTCGATGGCCTCCTGCAACGTCTCGGGTTTCCACATCTTTAGTTCTAATGCTAACTCCGGTTTCAGTCCCGCCATGAAGGTCCCGAGCAGTGCGCTCGGCGGCCAGTGGGGTACCCGACTCATGGCTTTCTCGAATTCACGCAGGTAATCCCGGAACTGCCCCATCTGTCGAATCCGACTCATGGCTTCGTTCGCATCCTCATGCTGATTCGTGCCAAACCGACTCAGGATGCCCTTTTTGAAGTCGTACCACGATAATTCGTTCCCTCCATTAACCTGTTCAAACCATCTCCACCATTGGCGCGCTTCCCCCTCGAGATAGAACGAAGCGATTTGCACACAGTCCTTCAATCGAGTGCCTTGCCACTCGAAATATTGCTCCACCCTATCCACCCAATTGAGCGCATCCTCACCCCCAAATTTTGGGAATTCAATTCGCGGTCCCCTAGGCCTGTGATCCCTGATTACATCCGTACGTCTACTCCATACCGATTCTTCCTCTGATTTCTCATTCTCCTCTTCCGTGCCCTCCTCGTTCTCCTCCTTTTCTGTTTCAGAACCGTCCCGGTGAAAGGGCCCTGGTTTGTTCCCAAACGGGTTGTCCTCCCTGTCTTCGGGGTTTCGCGCCTGATCGCGATCCCCGCGGTGCCCCCTGTTTTCCCCGCTTCGCCCAGAATTGGTGCGGCGTCCCGCGTTTCGGACTGCCTCGCGCCGCACGTCCGCAAGTCGCGCGGATTCCTCTTCTTCGCCGCGTCGGAAACGCTGCGATCCCTCACCCCTAGTAGAGCGTCTATCCCGACGTCTACTTCCCCCCGAACGGTCCTCGCGTTGCCGCTGCAAGTCGCGCATCGCGTTGGATAACTCCATCATTGACGACTCCAGGGCATCGAACCGTTCTTTGTTCGTCACCATGGCTCTGATACCAATTGATGGATCCTCTATACCGAGGTATGCTAATCACTCGAATGAATGCACGAATTCTTAGCAAGAACAGCAAAGCCGCTGCAAGTTTTTTTGTTCATAAATCTGCATAATCCCAGAAATACCGAAACCCTACTCCTAATATAGCTACTCAGGCCCATGGGCCGAATTGTTCCAAGAATCCAGAAATTAAGAACGGAAATAGAAAGGCAAAGAATCTAAATACGGAAATAATAAAAATTAAACTTCAATGCTTCAATTCGCCGCCGTCTTCTTCCTCCTCTCGTACGTCCGCCCGAAACGGTTTGCCGTAGTTGCCGTGGTCTCATCATTATCCTTTCTCCGATGTCATGAATTAATCTTACAATAAACAAAAGTCACTCTTTCCTACAATGAACGAAGATCACTCAATTGATTAATTTCATAAACATGTTTCTCGTTTTTGGGGTCATGTGTTGGCTGGAAAATAACAAAAAGTGGGGCTGCAAACGGTCAATTTCAATTTGAAAGAGTGCCTATTGCAATTTGATAAAATAAATAGGGGTGTGGGTCTCATGTACACCCAGGTGCACCGTGCACTCATAGTGCATTTTGGAATCGTGTGACTTGTTATTTTGAAAAGTGTAATTTTTTTATACTGAATCGTGCAACTATATTTTCATATCAATATTTACACGGTTCAGTGTAAACAAGTTGCACTTTTCATGCAATACAACAAGTCGCACAATTCTAAAATGCACTATGAGTGCACGGTGCACCTGGGTGCATATAAGCCCTAGCCAATAAATAATACAAATTGCAAATTAATATTAGCACATGCAGAATTGCAAGTGAATACCTTCGCCATGAATCTAAAGGAAAAAATTCAGTAGCGCCAGCAAAGTGAGGCGTGATTATGACATTTGGGAACTTTAGGACAGCATCGTCGGGATCAAATGGTTCGGACCATGCGGCATCAAATGCTAAGCCTCCCAAGTGACGCGTCTGAAGATGATGAACTACAGCATCGTAATCCAACAGCTCTCCTCGTGCTATATTTACGAGGAGTGCACCCTATATTTCGATCGATATTCAAGCATGTAATTGTAAATTAATATTCATATAATTACACAAAATGTTACTATTTTTTGAGCTAATATATACTTCAATTAATTCATGTACGTTATACATAAAAAAAAGTTAAAAAATCTCCCTCGACATATTACACATTTTTCTTTAACTTTCTGTTCAAAAGTAGCCATAAACTTTTTTGGGACGGAAGGAGTATTACTTTAGCAGATGCGCACATGTAATATAATAAGGAAAGTGGAACTACTGGTAATTAAGAAACAAACCTTTCTCATTGAAGATATAAAAGCCTTGTCCACAATGCCGGCCTGAGAGCAATTAATGACAAGAGAAATAAGTAGAGGCCCACAAGTGTAACACTCGGATATTAATTATATTGGTAGGAGTTAATTGCACGAAATTCTATCGTAGTTTGGAAATATTGCGCTAAATTTTCCCGTGATTTGAAAATTGACAAAATCCATTATACAATTTATTATAATCAAGTGAATTCTCACTCTTATACAAAAAAAACGAGTTAATAATTTTATCTATTTGTTTTATTTCCCGATATTGACCATATATAATGTAATCTCATTATATATGGGGAATAGAGAAAATTGATAAAATCGTGAACTCATTTTCATAAAAAAAAAAAGGAGAATTCACTTATTTAATAAATTTCATGCAATTTTCGAACCATGAGGAAATTTCACGCAACATTTTTGAACCACAGGGGGCTTCGTGGAATTAACCCTATGGGTTAGTTGGTTACCGTTTGAGTGTTCATTTCCAAACAACAAACTACAATATCAGCACGGCTTGCAAACTTTAAAATATCTTCATCATGACTTCCCTTCTCATCAACAAGATGATCATGGATTGATTCATCTAATTGCATGTTTTATAATTAGTAAATTTAGTTCGATACTTTTATTCCAAAATTTATTTGCAATATTAGTAATTAATTACCGCTAAAATTGCAAGGAGAAGAAGACGAAGGCCAATTCCTTTTAGTAGCAAGTATTTTCACGCCAAAGGGCCGGAGGCGCTTGGCTAATTGGATCCCAATATCACCAAATCCCATAATGAATACCTACGTAAAGAGTCAAGAGTAAAATTGCATTTTTGGGACCATAATTGCATGTTTTATAATTAGTAAAATTCATTTTTGGCTACAGTTGATTTTAACGAAAAACATAATGATGAGACCAAAATTGCATGAAAAAATAAAATAGCGAATGTTGGGACCAAAATCGTGAGATACCGTGTCCGTGGGACCAAAAGTGAATTTTATTCGAGAAGTCAACATCCCGATTGTTTTTTAAAATTTAAATTTCTAGCATTAAGATATAAATGAATTAATTTCACCCTCCCCTGAATTAAAGCTAGGCAAAGTCAAAAAATGAAATTAAAGCTAGACTAAAGAAGAAAAAATTGACCGTTTTCCCAAGCAATGTATCGCCAATCGGATCTCCAAGTCTTTTCTGTCTAACAGCAACTTGCATTTCATACTGCAACACAAGAAAAATACAAGCTAGCTAGTTCCGAAAATTAATATGTAGTGAAAAAACGACAAAACCAATTTCTAGATTATATAAAAAAAATGAAAAAAGATAGTGACTGACTTGCTTACGAAGGAGAGCCAAGATGAGATAAATAGCCATTTCAGCACATGAAGCTGCATTTCCAGAGCCATAACTTGCATTTCCATGTCTTGTAGCAGCATTTATGTCAACACCTACATTAATTTCATGACATTTTAAGTCACTTTTAAATAAAAACTTAATATTTTAGGGGGTGTTTGTTTCGGGACACATCCAAATGTATTTAGGACTTTGAAAACCACATCTCACTATAGTTTGATATTTAAAATTAGACTTTAACATCCAGTCCTATAAAATACATCCATACTCCTATCTTCCATAAAATTCAATACAATCATATTGTCATAGACATTAATCTGACACCACCAGTTGATGTTGCAACTAAGGAGGAAGAAGTGGTGTTAGGGTTTTCTGAAGTTATTAAAAAGGGAAAGAACGATCTGTTGATATCTGAGAGGTTTTATACTGAGCCTGAGGGAGTTTCTACTGAGTCTCAGATGGGGTTTGCATCTGAGCCTGAGGGAGTTTCTACTGAGCCTCAGGTGGGGTTTGCATCTGAGCCTGAGGGCTTTTCTACTGAGCCTCAGGTGGGGTTTCCGTCTGAACCTGAGGGCTTTTCTACTGAGCCTCAGATGGGATTTCCGTCTAAGCCTCAGGTGGTGTTTAAAGGGAATTGAGCCTGAAGAGTTGGCCAACAAATGGGCCCAGAAATAATTAAAGTTCAGTCCAGTATTTCATTTAATTGTTTTTCAGTATCTTTATTTCCCTAAAATTGTGATAAGCCCCTTTGGTCCCCACTCTCTGATTTAAGGGACGGGTTGTTGCAGGATTTTGTTATGCAGAAAAATATTCTAACTTCTCACCTGTTTCTCTCTCTTCTCTCATCTTTCTCTCATCATTCTCTCATCATCATTCTTATCTTATTCATATTGTCCTTGTTCTTCGTACATTTACCCAGAAAAGCATACAAAAAATTATAATCACATTCTATATATATCGGTACATTACATTTGGTATCAAGAGACAGGTTTCTTCTTATCACCATGGCTGAAAACACCCGTTTGAAATCCCTGCAAGAGTCACAAACGAAATTAGAGCAACTTCTTACTGCTGAATCCCTGAAATGGAAAGCTACTGATGATAAAATGCAGGATGCTATAAATACTCTTTCTACAGAGGTTGATAACAAGTTTGCTGGTATGAGTGGAGAACTTTCCATGTTGGGAGATAAGTTTGACAATGTCACTCCAGTTTTGGCTGGCCTACAGCTTCAGTTTTAGAATTTTGATAGAGAAAAAGGTCCTAGCAGTGGCCCTTCTATTCTGGGAAGCCCTAGTTTTGGTTTTTCAGGGGCTACCTCAGTCTTTCATGGTTCTGACTCTTTAAATGGAAGGTTAATTCCCAATCCTACTCCTATTTCCATTCACAGCCCTATTCCTAAAGTTGAGTTCCCAAAATTTGATGGATCTAACCCTAGGGGTTGAGTTTTGAAATGCAACAATTATTTTCAATTAATCCCTAATGTTCCTGATCCTAAGAAGATTAACCTTGCTTCTATTCACTTTGAGGGTAGAGCTGCTTCATGGTTTCAGAATTTTGCTTTGAAACCTACTGATGTTACTTGGGATCAGTTTGTGGAGATAATTTCTGTGAGATTTGAAGAGATAAGGGATATTTCTATTATTGCTGAGTTTAATAAGCTCAAGCAAACTGGGTCTTATATGGATTATGTGGAAAAGTTTGAGGAACTCAGAGCTAGTTTAATTCTTAAATTGGGTGATCATTTTTCTGAATACTGTGGAGAGCTTCATTAGTGGGCTGATACCTGAGTTGCAATCTGCTCTAAATATGTTTGCACCCACTTCTTTGCAGCAAGCTATTATTCTCGGCAAGAAACAGGAATATACCATGGATACTCTAACTAGAAAGTTCAAGCCTCCTTATAGGGGCTCTAACTCTAACCCTAACCCTAACCCTAACCCTAACCTTAACTTTGTTCCTTGGAAGAAATCTGATTTGTCAATCCCACCTCAACAGAAACCACCTTTAAACTCTCTCAAACCTCCCATTAAACTCCTTACTCCTACTGAAATGACGGCTAGAAGGGAGAAAGAGTTGTGTTATAATTGTGATGAGCAGTTTACAAGGGGCCATAAGTGTAAACAAAAGATTACTTACATGATTTTGGCTGAGGACATTTCCTATGAATCTTCTGACTATGTTCCTACTGAGGTCACACAAGAAGTTGATCCTGAGCCAGTGCCTATGGAAGAGGTTCAGATGACCTACAGTGATATGTAAGGCACTTCTGATGTCACTACAATGAGGATTATTGGGGATTGTGGGGGTCATACACTTCATATATTGATTGATACAGGCAGCACAATCAGCTTTATTAAGGCAGCTACAGCAAAAAAGTTGAACTGCCCCCTTTCTCCTACCACACCTATTCTGGTTAAGGTGGCAAATGGGCAAAAGATGGTCAGCTCACAACTGGTGGATTCTTTTTGTTGGTCTATGCAATTCAATGATTTTCAATATCCTTTGAGATTATTGGATGTTGAAAGTTGTGATTTGATTTTGGGAGGTGATTGGCTGAAATCTTGCACCCCAATTGAATTGGACTACAAGCACATGAAAATCACAGTGTCATTACTTGGTAAGAGGGTTAAACTACAGGCAATTACTTCCACTGAGAATTGCCAACTCATTTCTGAGTTCTCTCTTTTCCAAATGTTACATTTGGACAACCCTACTGCTGTCCAAGATTTCTATGTGGTCTACTTGGCTACTCCTACTGGGGAAAGGGATTCCAGATTATCAACAATCTTAGATGAATATGTTGACATTTTTGAAGAGCCTACAGGATTACCTCCATCAAGGGGTATTGAACACCAAATCATCTTGAAACCAGATAGTGTTCCTAAACAACAGTTTCCCTACAGGACTTCTCACTCCCACAAGGAAGAAATTGAGAAGATAGTGCAAGAGTTGTTACACTCTGGTACTATACAGCATAGCAGGAGCCCTTTTGCTTCACCAGTCATTTTGGTCAAGAAAAAGGACAACAGTTGGAGGATGTGTGTTGATTATAGATACTTAAATGATCTTACAATCAAACACAACTACCCCATTCCTATAATTGAGGAATTGTTGGATGAATTACAAGGTGCAAAGTTCTTTTCTAAGATTGACTTAAGATCTGGTTATTTCCAGATCTTAATGAAACCAGAGCACAGGTTTTTAACAGCATTTAGAACTCATAATGGCCATTATGAGTTCTTAGTCATGCCTTTTGGGCTCTGCAATGCTCCTGCTAATTTCCAGTCCTTAATGAATCAAATTTTCAATGATTTTCTAAGGAAATTTGTTCTAGTCTTTTTTTATGATATTTTGGTCTATAGCTCCACTTGGGAAGAGCATTTACACCATCTATCTATTGTTTTGGGTATCCTAAGGGCTAATCAACTGTATGCAAATAGGAGTAAATGTAATTTTGGCCAACTTGAAATTGAATATCCATGCCATATTATTTCTCATATGGGTGTGGCTACAGATCCTGAAAAGATTGCTTGCATGGTTAATTGGCCAACTCCAAAAACTCTCAAACAGTTAAGGGGTTTTTTGGGTTTGACTGGCTACTATAGAAAATTCATCAAAGGCTATGGCCTTATTAGCAGACCACTCACCACCTTGTTGAAGAAAGATGGATTTCATTGGAATTCAGAGGCTGATTTAGCTTTTTCTGAATTGAAGAAGGCTATGGTTTCTGCCCCTGTTCTTGCCCTACCAGACTTTACTAAGCCTTTTGTTGTGGAAACTGATGCAAGTGGAACAGGGATTGGAGCTGTGTTGATGCAAGAGGGTAAGCCTTTGACATTCATGAGTAAGGTTTTGTGTCCCAGAAGCCAGGCTCTATCCATCTATGAAAGGGAATTTTTGGTTGTCATAATGGCTGTCCAAAAGTGGACACATTATCTACAAGGTCACAGGTTCATTATTAAGACTGATCAACCGTCTTTAAGATACCTATTGGATCAGAAGATCATGACTCCTCTCCAACGAAGTGGATCACAAAGCTTTTGGGTTTGGATTATGATATCCAATACAAGAAAGGTTTCTGACAACAATGTAGCTGATGCTCTATCTAGAAGATTGGATACTGAGGTTCTTTGCAATTCTCTTACTAACAAGTTGTACCTAAGTGGATCGATCGGGTTTTATCTACTTATAAATCGATGATTTCATTACTAAGGTCATTCTTTGCTAAAGGCAATTGACTCTTCTAGTTATCCTCGGTTTCTGATTGTTAATGGGTTGGTGAGGTATAAAAGCGAGTTGTTATTGGAGATGTTCCCCGATTTGAAACTAATTGTTTCTCGAGATGCACCATTACGCTTATGGTGGCCATTCCGACATCTTAGGTACCTATATCTCGGTTGAAGAGGGTTTTCTATTGGCCTAAGATGAAGGTTGATGTTATTCAATGGATTCAAGGGTGTGATGTGTGCAAGAGCCAAACCCGATCAAGGTCCTTACTGGACTACTACAGACCTTTACATGTTCCCTCTCAAGCTTGGACTCATATATCAATGGATTTTGTGGAAGGGCTCCCTAAGTCTTGGGGAAAAGATGTTATTTTGGTAATTGTGGACAGGTTCACAAAATATTCACATTTTATTGCTCTCTCTCACCCCTTTTTGCTAAGCACAAACAAAGTAAAGTGTTTTTTTTTGATGTGATTTACAAGTTGATGGGCTACCTATCGAAGATTCTAACCGATAGGGACAAAATCTTTACAAGTTCCTTTTGGAAAGAATTGTTTCATCTCATGGGCACTAAACTAGCCATGAGTTCAGCCTATCATCCACAATTTGATGGCCAAACTGAGAGATTGAACCAATGCTTAGAACACTATCTTAGGTGTATGGTTCAAGATACACCTAGAAGATACACCTAAGCAGTGGCTGAAGTGGTTACCCCTGGCTGAATTTTGGTATAATACCAACTACCACACAAGCTTGAAAACAACACCTTTCCAAGCTTTGTATGGATATCCTCCTCCTTCTCTGATTATGGGATCCTATTTGGACTCTACCAATCTAGATGCTACTGCCTAGGTTCAACAACGTCAACAGTTTTCTGAGTTGATTCGAGATAATCTCATCAAAGCTCAAGATAGGATGAAGGGGTTTGCTGATAGACATAGGCAGGAACACAAGTTCGAAGTGGGTGACTCTGTCTATCTTAAGCTACAACCTTTTAGGCAAAATTCCCTACATCTGCGAAGGAATCTCAAACTTTCTTCAAAGTACTTTGGTTCATACCAAGTGCTTGAGAAAATTGGTCAGATAGCCTACAAACTCGATCTACCTCCTAATTCCCTAATTCACCCGGTTTTTCACGTCTCTCTATTGAAAAAGAAATTAGGTGAAAAAATTGTACCTTCTACAACCTTGCCTCCGGTGGACTTGAATGGTCTGTTCCACATCTTTCCCCATGGGTTGTCGTTCGTCCACGGATCCACCTCTCTGCATCGCGCACAAATTCACGGAGTTAGTGTTTTGTGGAGTGCATGTGAAGAATGGGATATTCATTCGGTGGAAGATACGATTTTCCTTCAAGGCTTGTATCCGGCGCTCTATCCTCATAGGGACAAGGATTCTCCTCACCAGGAATCTTGTCATAGACATTAATCGACACCACCGATTGATGTTGCAACTAAGGAGGAAGAAGTGGTGTTAGGGTTTTACGAAGTTATTAAAAAAGGGAAAGAAACGATTTGTTGATATCGAGGGTTTTATCTTGAGCTTTGAGGGAGTTTCTCTTGAGTCTCGGTGGGGTTTGCACACCGAGCTTTGAGGAGTTTCTACTGAGCCTCTGGTGGGGTTTGCATCTGAGCCTGAGGGAGTTTCTACTGAGCCTCATGTTGGGTTTGTATCTGAGCCTGGGGGCTTTTCTATTGAGCCTCAGGTGGGGTTTCCGTCTGAACCTGAGGGCTATTCTACTGAGCCTCAGATGGGATTTCCGTATGAGCCTCAGGTGGTGTTTAAAGGGAATTGGGCCTGAAGAGTTGGCCAACAAATGGGTCCAGAAATAATTAAAGTTCAGCCCAGTATTTCATTTAATTGTTTTTCAGTATCTTTATTTCCCTAAAATTGTGATAAGCCCCTTTGGTCCCCACTCTCTGATTTAAGGGACGGGTTGTTGCAGGATTTTGTTATGCAGAAAAATATTCTAACTTCTCACTTGTTTCTCTCTCTTCTCTCATCTTTCTCTCATCATTCTCCCATCATCATTCTTATCTTATTCATATTGTCCCTGTTCTTCGTACATTTACCCAGAAAATTATACAAAAAATTATAATCACATTCTATATATATCGGTACATTACACATATCACTATACTTTTCTCACTCTCAACACATTACTATTAAACATTGATTTGACATAATGTAAAACCCTCCCTGTCAAAATCTCAAAACAAACATATGTTTTTTACTATTCACTAAGACTTTTAAATTCATAGAATATCAAAGTCATGACTTACTGATGCGTACGAGGTTTTTGGGCCCAAGAATACGTGCAAAATTATTCGCGAAATTGTTCCAGAATTATTACTTGCGAAATTGTCTCATATTTACCTCCCATATTTTACAAGATTTGGCAAGATATGCAAGATAATCCTAGATTTACTGTTTTATTATTTTATTTTCAATTATTTTCTTTGGTTTAAGAATATCTTTTAGATTAGATTTGATTTAGTCATTTTAGAAAGATGTTTAGTCATTTTTCCCCATATATATATATATATATATATATATATATATATATATATATATATATATTTTTGTGAATGTTTTTTCTTCATTATCAATGAATAATAATAATTTTCCTTTGGCAACTTTGTCAAAACCAATCGTTCTCTTGCTAGCCTGAGCCAGGGCGTCAATTTTATCGTGTGTTTTCTATTCATTAATTCTCCTACTGGCCTGAGCCAAGGCGCGAATTTATCGTGTCCCGAATCGCGATTCTCATCACTTACCCCGCACGCCTAAATTTCGAAACAAACAAACCCTTAGCTACTTTAAAATGCATATATCAAAGAATATAACCTTCGAGCCCAACTCCAAATTGCATGATAAGCTTCATTTTGTTTGCTCTGGTGATGATATCTGAATTTAGCCTCATACTTTTAACAACACAAATGTCATAGTTTCCAATAACATCATGAACACCATTCAAGGCAACATCAACCTAACAAATCAAAGAAACACCTAAATTAGTGGTATTTTGCTTTTATATCTTGTACCACAAAAACTTACATTATCAAACTGAAACTTTTGCAGGTTTTTGTGATATTTAATTTCAAAGGTCTACAAACTCATGCAAGACTTTCCGATCATATATAAATATATATATATATATATATATATATATATCCAGAATTTCACCAGCGAAATTTTCAATTGAGTTTGAGTAAGGATGGAAAAATTTCGATATACCAAGGGGGGGCGAAATGAAATTTTTTACGATTTTAAAACATAAATATAAAAGTTTCTGCACATATATATAATACAAAATTTTTTAAATATCGGGTGGGGGAGGGCAACCACCACCGGACACCCCCCAGACCCATCCCTGTATATATGTCGCAAATTAAGAGATCTGAAATAAATAAATAAATTTATATACAAAGTAGAAATAAAGTATATATATATAAATTCATCCCTGAAAAAGCAATGAGATTGAGATTATAAGCATTATGTAAGAATGTGAAGCACCTTTATGGATGGATGGCTTTGCAAATACTCCCTTGTATAAGCATGAGAAGCAGGGAAATGCGGCCCACAGAAGAGAACTCGAGTAGTCATTTAATTCTTTTAATTTTCCTTTAATAAAACCTTCAAATCGGAGAAACAAGGAATATTAATATATGGCAAAATGCATCTATGGATATATAACTAGGTTTCAAAAATATATAAATATATAAAACACTATATATTTCTCAATTGTGTTAATCTCGCTCTTTCATATATAGATGTTGCTATTGTTGGTCCTTAATTTGATATATATATATATCAAGTAACACTAATAATGAATGTAGGTGTTGACATAAATGCTTCTTCACCAACCTTAATTGAAAGCTTTCAGTACGATCCAGAGTCCAATTTACGGTGCATGCTACCACGTACAATATATACAGTGTAATGTAAGATAAATTATGGCAAATTTCAATTCGGGCCCAGCCCGGGCCCACTATTCCCATTAATAGTACCTAATTCATCTACTTCATAAATTTTAACCTCATCACAAACAATATGGTGAAATGTTGGACACTTTGCATTTCCTGCCTATAATTGGGAGGCCACTTTACCATAAGCATGAAGAATATTAGGGAAATCATAGGGAAAAATGTTTTTTTTTTTTAAGACTAACTTTGGAGGGATTTTGTTTTAAGGACAATAATTTTACGAATTTGGAAATGTAGGACAATATATTTTAACATATGTAAATATAGGACAATATGTTTTAAAATATGTAAATGTGGGACAATTGAGCCCAAATAAGGGCAAATTGGGCTGAAATGTCACATGAAATTTGAGTTTATTCAGGTTCGATTGTCCTACGTTTATAGGATTTTAAAACTTATTATCCTACTTTCACATCCCGTTTTTCGATTGTCCTACGTTTATAGGATTTTAAAACTTATTATCCTACTTTCACATCCCGTTTTTCGTAGGCCAAATATCCATAAATTTTATAAGACTTTGCAGCGGAAAGCAAAAAACTAAATAAATAAGAATTTAAAGATTCAAAATTTCTCATGGAGATGTGACTAAAATTAATTAAAAATACTTTAAATCTTAAAAGCTTTTGAATGTCAAATAACATGAATCAATTTTCTTAAATGAAATCAATTGCTAAAGTAGAATTTAATTAACCACTTGAGGCAATCCACCGTTCCTCCACCGCACTCCTTTTTAATCTGAAAAATGTTAATGAGATTGGGGTGAGCAAAACCACTAACTCAGTGAGATTCCCTTACTTTGTCACAATCAAACATATCATGTAAATAAAATTATAAACTCACAAACATACATACAATTTCATAAGTTTGTTAGCGAGGCCAACCTTAGGCTTGTTGGATAAACCAACCTTAGGCTTAAACATATCATGTAAATAAAATTATAAACTCACAAACATACATACAATTTCATAAGTTTGTTGGCGAGGCCAACCTTAGGCTTGTTGGATAAACTTACCTTAGGCTTGTTGGATAAACCAACCTTAGGCTTGTTGGATAAACCAACCTTAGGCTGTAAGATGTAGCAAGCAATAATAAAACTCACATAAATATTTAAAAGTGATAAAACAAGTAAAAACCCCACCTCGAATTAATGTCGTGGATGCAATGAAATAACTTTAATCCTTGTTGCGAAAAATCCATGGGTTGTGAATAGTATGAAAAATATTTTTCTGCGTGTTTTGATTTAATGAAAAGAGACCTTTATTTATAGAGTGGAAAAATATAATTTTGTTATTGAAAATTGGGATTTGAATATATCATGAAAATTTGTGACTTGATTCTTGTAGATAAAAATAAAAATTTGGAAACAATATTTTATAAAATATACCTATTAAATAAACTAATAATAATAATAGGGAGGAGGACGGATATCAGGATTGAATTTGAAAACTAAATAGTGGATCTATGATTTTGAAATTATTTTTCTACAAACTAGGTATTTATTTTGAAATCAAGTCTTGTGCCTTTACTATGAAATCATTGATTATATGTTAAAATATTAAATGCTAGGATCACGATTTTTTTCAACTTATCAAGGAGAAAGTTAGGATATTTTTCTAAAATAATTACGAAGAAAACGAATCAAATTTTAAAGACATCTTGTATAAATCTAATCTAATAGTTGAATAGATAAACTTAGAATAATAATATTAATAATTAAGAATAATTGAAAGAAGAAGAAGAAGAAGATGAGTACCGAATTTATAAACAAGATATAGATAGTACTTGATTTCAAAATTATCTTTATACAAAATAAAAAGAATTGCGGCTGTTTCATGAAAAAAATAAAGTGCCTTTAATTAATCTTTAATTTAAAGAAATTTCTTGACATTAAAATTTGAGTTTAAGAACTACGTATTTTGATAATAAAGATACATTTATTTTGAAAAGATTTAAATTCAAATCTTTCGTAAATTTTATAAAGATATAAAAAGAAGTTGAAAGATAATTTTGTATTTGATAAAAAATACTTCATGTAAATATTTAAAGATACTTAAAATCTTAAAAGTATTAAAAAATATCTTATGGGAGATTAAAAAAAATATAACCGACTTTAAAATTTTCGGGGTGTTACACCTACATTTTCAAAATTTAAAATATATTGTCCTATATTTACAAATTTTGAAACATATTGTCCTACATTTTCAAACCTGTAAAATTATTGTCCTTAAAACACAATCTTCCCTAAGTTATTCTCCTAAAAATATATTATTCCTGAATTAATATAAATGAATTGATTTCAAACCCTCTATAAATTAAACTTTTTAAATCTCGATGAAAACAATTTCACCCATATATTAAATTATCCACTCGTTTGGCTTCTTTATTATATGAACAAGATATAATTGCCTAATATATATATTCTCTTCAATAATTTATAAACTATTGAGAGAGACCCATATGAAAAAGTAAAGAAGGTATTATGTGCACCATGTTCACCGTATACCATTATTACTAGTGTAAAGTGGTGCACATAATGCTTTGCAGAAAAAGTATATTACTTAGTGAAAAATATACTCCCCCGATCCACCAGTTTTATGCTTAATGTGGCGGGCACACATATTAGGAAAACATGTAGATAAAGTAGATAAAGTAAATGTATTATAGGGTATTGTGGGGTCCATTTATAAATAAAATGATTGTTTGTAAGTGAAGTGCAATGACATTTGAAGTAATTAAGTGATGGTTGGGGGATAAAGATAAAATATTTTTTTCCATAAAAGGAGTGTACATAAAATTAACGAATTGACGAATAAAGTAAGTGTGTATAAAATTGGTGGATGAAGGGAGTATATAATCTTTTTAAATTATTATTTTTTTGTTTGAATAAGATCAAGTTAAATTAAAGTTGGAGGAAAGTAATAAATATTGGATAATAAAGGGGAACAAGAATTACACGCACTTCAGCCCAACAGTGAATAAAATTCGTAAGCACACATAAGGACCCATGGGCCTTAAATATTTTCGGCCCAATTCTAACAAACTCCAACCCAACTACTCCAGCCCACCAACAACTACACCACAACGCAAAAAATCACGCTCTTATAAAACGACAAAATTTCCCCCAAAATTGAAAATTCACAAATCTGATTTCGAACTCAAATCAATTCCACAACAATGGCGAGATCGTCTGCGAGGCAGCAGTTATTCACCTCTCCTTCCACCGCTGCCACAACAACCACCGCGATCATCGATACGCCGTCGTCTTCCGGTCAACAGCAGCCGCAGATTACTGATTCGTTAGTTTTGAAATTGAAGCGTCCGAAGAAGAAGGTATCGTGGAAGGAAGGAACGGTGAATAACGAGTTTATGAATAAGAGCTCCAAAAAGTGCTGCATTTTCCATAAGGAGAAGCCTTTTGATGAAGACGATTCAGATCCGGAGGGCGATTGCGAACACGATCACGGTAATCATGGCGGCGATGTGAGTTGCTAAGTCGGTGATTGATTTATGTAATTGGTTTCAATCACTGGATATCGAGTTTCAATTTCAACGATTGGCTCTAATCAGTTCGATTATGCTAAAGATTGTGATATAAAGATGAGGAATGAAGATTAAAGGTGGAGCAAATCGAAATGGCTTCTTTCAATGAATTTCTTCTTGCGCTGATTTTGAATTTCATATATTTGTTACTATTTTTTTGGATTTCTCGAAGTGTTGATTCTATGAATTTTTATTTTTTATTTGTCGTTTTCAATTTTGTTCTTGGAATTTGGTTGCTATTGAATTTTTGTTTGTTCATAGCTGATGGAATTTCTGAAAATTATGAAGGCAATTAATTTACAAATTTAGTATAATCCATAAATCATCTCAATCCACCAAACATTAAAATAAGACAAATTCATATTAGAGCGATGCCATACGTGAAGCGGATCTGGCTTTAAGACAAATCACATCCACCCTTCTCAAAGTATTAAAGTCATTAACGCCCAACGATAAAATGCTCGATGTGAAAATGTTTAAATCAAATGTCTTTCTTAAAATAATCAAGAATCAGGTTTTTAAATCGATGAAAAATGTTTAAATGCAAATGTCTTGCTCTTAAAATAATCAAGAATCTGTTTTAAATCGATAGTCGGGCGGATATGAACTGTCTAGCACCTAGGCCGTCTAGGCGGGGATTAGTCGGTTCGATTTTCTTTTATTTTGTTCATCTAAATGAGTTTTAATTATTACTTATCAATATATTATAACAAAAATACACTTCAAAATTTATTAATAAATTCATTGTACAACTGCCTAAATCTAGATAACAATTGAAACAACTTTTCTTATATCTATTATGCATTATATAGTACAAGAAAATTAATTTAACATAAAAAAAACTAAACAAATTTTTGTTTTGGAATTTTAGTATAGTGAAAATTATCAATCTTTATTTTACCATCAATTTATTCTAAGAAACAAAGTCTTTCATTATTAAATAATACCTTAGTATTGGACACCTAGCTCAGACTTCGATCGCCTTAAAGCGCTTAGGCAAAATCGGATCGTCCGACGACCGCCTAGCGCCTAGATGCCGCCTAGGCGGGGACTAGTCGGGACTTTTACATCAATGAAAATAATATACATCTCATTATATCTTAACAAACACTCAGACTTAATGCATATATCACCATTATAATACTAAAATAAACTATTATTATTCATTATTTGTACTCCTAATCTCATTTACCCTACCAAACACACCCTAAACTCACATCTAACATCTTCTATGTATTTGATGGTGCATGCAAAGTTTTAAAAGAAAATTAAAATCACAATTCACTTCCTGAAGTATATGATTAACTACTAAAGGAAAGGGAAAAAGATGTGAGTTACAAATTATAGCATAACAAGCACTAGCATGCATAGTTTAGTACCTCAAAATGGATGCACCAACTAACAAAACTTATATCGCACAAAAAGCTAGTAAGTAGCGACAATGTCAACGCAGGAGGTGAGGCAAGGACGACGACGATCTTATTCGGAACATTAGCAGGGTGTTGATGCCAGTGCCATCTTGAGCATCGACTTTTTTACCCAAGGAAACACAAAAATCGTCTATGGCTAAGCATAATTTGGTGGTGTGGTGGGAAAACGAGAGTTAAGAACCTGTTACTCCCGGGAAGAGTTCTGATATTTTATTGAATACATCCATAACCTGCCATAAAAAGATTCAAGCATTAGCTTGACGCTCAATAATCAAGAAGAGTTTCATCGGAATGGTTTGGTTTCTCAAAAGAAATGCACAAAGATCTCGAGCTGTATTTTACATTACCTCTTTGTCGTTTTGATACTTAGCGATACTCAGAGGATTCTGAGAACACTGAAAAATTACAAGAACCAAAATCAGAAAGTTCGCATACAAAGCACCAGAGTTGGCTAGAAGGCCATGTGTGTGTGTAATGAGTTTCTTACGTCCATGATGGCTGCCTGAACTCTTGGATTTTGGAACGCCATAGCAACATCAGGATTGGCCATGATCTTAGAAATGACTTCCTCAGGAGTAAGGCCTATCTGATCTGTATTAAACACAATAGAGAAGGGATTATGACGATTAGAGTGCAAGAGATTCAAATTTATCAGTTAGCTGTTTAGGAATTAGGAGCTTATAAGCTCTGTAAAAGTGTGGTAAAAAGAGATGTTAAACCGCTTATAAGATTTTAAAACAAGCACTTTACAGCTTATAAACTCCAAAAAAGATGTTAAACAGCTTCAAAAAAACTTATAACCCAACTTATTTTTTAACCGCACCCACCCGTGCCACACCCAACCCCACACCCTCGCCACCTCACCCCCACCATCAAGATAAAAAAAAATAAAAATTATTTATATTAAAATTAAACAATATTTCTCTTAAATTATACTCCCTCCGTCCTGGGATAACGTGCACCCCAAAATGGGCACAAAAATTAAGAAAGTGTAATGATGAGTAGAATTTTGTGAGGTAATTTTGTAAACTTTTATGTATAAAATAAATAAAGGAGTTGAATTGTGTGTATATGTGGGGTCAAAAGTAATGACATTTTGTGTAATATTGTGGATATTGTGAGGATGAAGATTATGGAGGGTTTGCCATTTTAGTGGTGTGCACGTTATCTTGGGAAGGACCAAAAAGGAAATTGTGCACGTTATCTCGGGACGGAGGGAGTACATGTTAGAGCTTATATTTAAGATGTTTAAAATAAGTTTAGCCAAATGGGCCCTAAGTATCAATTCTATAATATAAAGAACTGATGATTATCAAAATAAAATAAGGAGCAACTGTAACTCACCAAACTGCTGTTTGATCTCGGGGCTGCTGAGATCAAAGTTTTTTAATGAGTCCACCATGCGATTGTCCCAATCAGGGTTGCCCCCCATGTTATTTCTGGAAATGTAAGGCAAAAAATTGAGAAAAGAGGGCCAATTATTACTGCGTCGGATCCTGGTGAGTGATTGGGTATATTGAACACCTTTTTTTTTAACAAATGTGAGACTGATTCTTGATTAGTAAATTCAAGGTTTCTAACCAGTAATTTTAAACACATGCACGATCAACACGGAATACTTACAACATGTCTTGAAGCTGTTGACGGTACTGTGGATTTTGTAGCATCCCTGTCATTATATGGAAAGGCTATTTAGAACTTTACATAAAAATCATATCATATTCAGACAGATGTGAATGCAAGGCTTCAAAGGGATCACGAGAGAGATCAGAAATATAAAGGATGTGGCACTTCTAGATTTTCAAGATGATTATGCTTTAAAATTAGGAGTTCTGTAAGACATGAAATTCGACATATTTGTCCCATTTACGGAGAATAGAAAATCAAAGCATTCATAAAGTTTGAAGTCTAACGAGTAATAAACTTACATTTGAAGGTGGTGGGATTCCTCATCTCCTCAGGCAAATAACTGCAATGATAACCAATAATTAGTCAAGACTTTTGTGCTAATATAAGCACAATAAAGATAGCACCTCAGCAATCTAGAAAAGAGTGCTCGAGAATCCACTTAATAACTATGATAATTCATAAGCTAGAGCATTGTTATTAGCAACATTGAGGGAAACATTCTGATCCTTATATAGTTAGTTATATCAACTAAGTGAGGCCAGACACCCTTGTTATTAGAAACATTTTGAGAAGCATTATTTAGAATATGAAAAATGATTGCAATACATAGCTGAAGCTGAAATTTACCTAATTCTGAATCAAGTAAAATTAAAACAAGATTTACTGAAGAGTGCGAATTTAATGAGGATACCAAAAAAAAAAAAAAGGACTTTTCAAATTTAAGCTACTCTAATGAGGTGAACATATCAATGTCACTTCCAGACTTCCAGTTACATATTTGGATTGCTAAATCTGTATTGGATAGTGGATATGTGTAAAATAATATTTAATTTAATATCAATGCAGAAGACTATATTTGATAATAGAATGCAAGGGAAGAGGCTATCTTACGGGAAAACCATTTTCTGCACTGTTGGATCTTCCATCATTTTCTCCAAAGCTTCCACTGACATGAGAGGTTGTTTTGTCGTACCTGTCCATTGAGAAGGTAAAAGTTATTTTTTATTATGAAATAATGAAATTACTCCAAGACAATAAAACAAGTAATATTTAAGAGTCTGCAAATGCGATGAGCAGATGCAAAACTCATTAGAATTAAATTAAAATAATTATTACGGATACAAAAAGACAAATATGACCAATTTAGCTGACATCAATAATATCTAAACTTACTAGTGGAGGGATCTTCTGAAGCACCTGTTCCTTGCTTTGAAGCCGTACCATTTTGAGAAGCCTTTTGAAGATGATCAGATAATCAAAACAATACGTTATCAAAATCACAAGGGTAGTTTCTGAAAGAGTCCAACTTACTTGCTGGGAAAACTGGGGATCATTTGATGAATCTGTCTGAGTTGATTCCGTATAATTCTCAAAAGCATTCTTCTGCAATGTTTCGTCAGGGGAAACATCAACAAAAGCTGTAAAGATATCGAGTTAGCTCCAAGAAATACGGAAAGTTATAGGAACATAAGGATAGAGGGTATATAAAAAAGGTAACGACAATTTTATATTTATCTTTCATTCTTGATGGATACTAATAGCGTCTGCATTAAGATAACAAATTTGGCATATAAGAGACATTAAGGTGATGTGTTTTTTTTTTTGGATTTTAAAAACCAGGTTTTGGATTAACAATTCTAAATCCAGTTCTACTTCAGGAATTTGAGATCCGGTTTTATAAAACTACCACTACAACACCTATAAACCTACTATCACAATTTCCAATACAATCAATTCCCTCTCCTTACACTTAAATATATATTTATTATAACCAACATCATCCAATCATTACAATCACGCCCAACAACAATATAACAGTACATGATTCCCTCTTACACATTAATTTGATATAAAGTTAAATTTCACCCTACTACAAATCCCAAAACAAACACACATCTTATTGTTTATCAGGATTTCAAAATCTCCTAAATATGACCAGTTTTAAAATATAACTTAAAACCAAAAACAAACATAACCCAAGGACTAGGAATTACCGTATTTCTTTGGTGCATTTTCCGGTTCTACTTTAACTTTGACAGGTTCTGCTTGATCTTTGACAGATGGTGATGGAGGCTCTGCCACTTGTGTTGCACGTACATCAACAGTCACAGGTTGAGATGCCGATGATGGTGATGATGGGGTTGCAGGTGGTGGAAATGGGAAGGGTGAGCCAGGTGAAAAGGCGGCATTACCGAACGGATTATTTTGAGCGGCATTACCGAATGGATTATTTTGAGCAGCATTACCGAACGGGTTATTTTGAGTATTCATCTGCTGCGTGAAGGTCTTAAAAGCTTGTTGCATTGCATAGTTCTGCAATAACGAATTTTTCCATAAAAGAAATGGAAGATGATGAGTAAGAGCAGAAACATGAAGATAGACGTGTCTCTATAACATCTGATTTACTGATGCTAAGCATCATGTTGAATAATCAGTACTAATCACACTCGCAAGTAAATTGCAAAATGAGTCCCGTATATATTGGGTTTTGGCGATTTTAGTCCCATGCAAATTAATTTTCTGAATTAAGTCTAGTTAACATTTAAAATGAAGCAATTTTAGTCCCATATGGACAAAGTTGCAGGATTTTTGTACATGTCGCTCCATGTAGCAAACTGACTAAGGACTTGGCGTCGCTTATGTGGCATAATGAGTAACCAACTTATTAATTTCAACTAAAAAATCACAAATTAATTATCATCATAAAACTAAAAATTGTTAACATTGGACTAATTGAATCATTTTAAAAGTTATAGGACTTAAATTACTACAATGGCAACACAACACCCAATATATATGGGACCCATTTTGCAATTTACTCTCACACTTGCAGACTGAGAGGAACAAAGCGCATGACTGTGACTGCACTTCTAAGTGTTAGATGCGACTCACCTTTGCTCTACCAGCTAGCTGCAATACAAAGCACATAGTTAGTGACAAGTTTAAGATCACTATCAAGTCAGATAGAGAGGAACTAAACTACTAAGAAAATTAGAACTCACCCATGAAAAAAGTGCTGAAAGACCAACACCAACACCAATCCAGAACAGAGGCGAACCCCTATTTTGAGAGAAAGAGAGAGATCAAGAAATAAAAGACATGAAAAAGCTAAAGCAAGTCATACTTAGGTTTTAAGTACAAATCAAAAGACAAGAATAACATCTATAGATTTTTACACTTGAGAAGGAGGTGGAACTGGAATCTGTGGATTCGCTCCAACTGTGGATGTTTGTTGTCCAATGCTAGCAAAACAATCCCTTGCAACTTTCTCTGAAACTGAAACAATTGAAATAGAACAACAAACTCCATAAAGAAAACATGAAGAACGTGACATATTCTTTAAAAAATACTCCAAGGAAGGCAGAAATAGACAACGAAAATTTCTAAACTTCCAGAGCATGCTAGTTACTTACAAGCAATGTTTAGTTATATAAAAGCCCACATTTTCCTAATCTGCCGGATTAGAACCATCTGAACTCTATGTTTAATACAAAACTAATTATTGTTTAAATTTTTAAAGCATTTCTTTTTCGTCTTAACACTTCGACCTTTTCAAATATCATAATGCAATAATACTTTCATAGGCTAAAACAGGTAAGTTTTACATTAAAATAGGCTATACATTAGGATTCTTATGTGGTTTCGATTGTTTTATATTAAGGTAAAAATTAACAAACTTGATTGGAGACCTATAATCTTTGACTCTTTAAGTATCAGAACTGAACTCGAGTATTTAACAATGTGTATGAATTCTCTACGATTAATATATCAAAAATTCATAATTCGACTGAGTTATTTATGTTCCTAAAACCAAACAGAAATTCTAAGCAAAACCTTATCCCTATTTCCTACAACTACATCGATAACTCCTTCAAATTCCAGATAGGCTTCGAAATTAAATACAAAACCCAGGTTCTTAAACAACAAATACTTCACTAATTGAGAGAAACAGATAATTTAAACACAAAACAACGATTACAACAAGTTACCTATTCTTTTGGTGGCTTTATGCGACTCAAAGAAAGAGATAACCGAAATTGAAGAACTGGAATTGATCTTCCTGCCATTCTTCCCGGATTTCTTGAGTAAATTGGGGAGACCCAGAAATGGGTTGCTGGAAATTATTGAGCTCCTGGGATCTGGGGAGACTCCCAATACTATTTTGGGGGACGAAACAAGGGCGAGATTCTCCATTTTTAAACCACCTCAAGAGTTTCTGGTTGCTCTACGTTTATCAGAGAGACAGAGGGGTTTGTGTGTGTACCCAAAATCCCAAATCAGGAAAATGTAAACGGGAATGTGATTCGGATATGGGGCGTTTAAACGGGTTGGTTGACTGGAAATGGATTTTGCAGGGAGGCCCTTGATAAACCATGTATTTGCAATTTATCCGATTCAAATTAAGGATGAGTATATAATAATAGTAAATCTATCCTTCATTAATTAATAATATTAGGCCCCATTTGGTAGCTTGTAATAAGGGTGTAATATTTGCAAGTAATAAAATAGTGAGTCATTTGGTAGCTAGTAATACGGGTATACTAATTTATGCAGGATCCGACTTTATCACCGCCGCCAAAGACCATATTACGTCCATTTTACTTTGTAGCTCTCGACAATTTATCACCTTCTCACCCAAGATCTTGGTAAGGATTCCACAAAGAACATTTGTTGGTCCAATTTGCCCTCTGCTTTATTTTTTCTTCGCCCCATTTTTCCCTCACCACAATAATAATTATGCCAGATTGCCTCTCTCTCTATTTGTTCCTCTCAAATAAATGATGTTCGAGCTCTTTCCATTTTTTTCGTCAAAATTTAGGGTTTCAATTTTGTTATCGATGGTGGAATTAATCACGCTTCTTCTTGTCAGAAGTCGTCCTCATTCCACCGCCGATCGAGATCGAGGTTGGAAGCTATGGCCCAGCATTCAAACCCCCTCCAATGGCGGCGCCTTTATCATCGAAAAATGGAAGCAACCGCCCGGCCTTCAAACTGAAATGACTTTGGGGTTGAATCCATTAAATTGGTTAAGAAAGTCGGCTTGCAACCTAAATCGAAGCCATTGTCGAATTTGTTGTTGAACGGAGAAAAAGAAGAGAGAGGCCAAAAGCAAACACCGATGAAGCAAATCACAAATATCGCTCTCTGCGGTGTTTTTCTCTACATTTTCGGTTCTATTCGTTTTTTTAGTGTATGTTGTTGAAATCATTTCCTTGTGCAATAGCACCAGGAAAAAATTGGGGATTTGGAGTATTATAGAGTATGTTGGTTGAGCATACCAAATGGAGCTTGATATGGGGTATGAAATTAGTATGAGATAAAAAAGATTTGTATAATATAATACGGGTTGGTAGTATTATGCCGTTTGGTACGACGTAATATGGGTGACAACATAAAATTAGTATTCCACTTGGTAGGGGGTAAAATTAGGGTGTGTTTTGAAACACTTAAAACAGCTTCCAGAAGGATTTATTTTCAAAAGCTGTGAGAGGGAGCTTTAAAAATAAGTCTTTCTCAGTAGTTTTGTTTAAGTGTTTTTTAAAACACCTCCTTCGTATGACACTAGGTAAGGGGTAACAAACATGCATAAAATTGAGGATTTCATTGAAATATCCTATTTACCCCTTGTACCCAAACATAATTAAAAGCCTAATTTTTATTGTTTTTTAAAATATATTTAAATTGAATATATTTAAATTAAATATATTTTTATACATATATTTTAAATTAAATATATTTTATACATATAGGGAGTAATAAATATATATAAAATTGAGATTTTCATGAAATATTTGATTTTATCCTTTGTACCAAAAAATAAAAGCCTCATTTTTTTTTTTAAGTTGTGAAATTTAACGTGTAGATAATAAATAGTAATTACATGTCCATGTAACAATTAGGATTCATCCTACCAAGAATTATATTTATGACATTTTATTAAGAGGAAGCAATTTTGTAAATAAAAAGCAAATTGATTTGATGATTATACTACAATATTATAACTCAAAAACTCATATTTCATTAGATTAACAACAAGTTAACATATTAACATTATGGAGTTGATTCATATGAAAAAGCTAGGGAGTTGATTCAAAAGAACACGTTAGAGAGTTAATTCAGATTAACAAACTTACAATCAAAAGAACGGTTTCCATTTAAATACCACAAAGTTGATGTCCTTAAATGCGACTATCAACTAATATCCCTACAAAAAAGCTAGCCCGCATTTTTAGAAACAAAAATACTATTTGATCAAATGATCAAATCTAAACGCTCAACATAATCCTTGTTGAACATCCTCCAAACATACACCATACTAAGAATAATGAAAGAGAAGTAATAAGTGTGGTTGTTGGGATAGCGTAATTGGTTGGTAACAACATTCAAGAACAAGTAGCGCCCATCGTGTCGGATCCATTATCGCGTGCAGAAAATGTCCAAAAGAAAGACTAACAGAATCTCTTGGTACAAAAATAAACCAATCTGAAGCCTTACACTTCAACCTTTCACGATGGATTGTTCATTTACATCTAGGTCGTGAATGGTGTCTTTCTAGTTACAAAGGAATCGTTAATTTAATCTTCTCGTGATCCGGTATCACTAAATTAACTACAATGTAATCGTCTTATTTATTAAACAGTTATGCAAAGAAATATATGTATCATTCGATGATATTTAAAAGCATCGATAAAACAATTTATTTCAAAGAAATAAGTCTAAATTCAAATTATCTGAAAAGTAAAAGCATAAACGAACCTAATAATGTCTCTCACTTTTTAAGTATACTTCACAAAGATGTCTCGTGTGTAGTGCGTGACAACTAATGTCACCTACACGAACCTAATAATGTCTCCCACTTATACTCAAAGCAGATTGACAACCGGTCTTGACACACATTCCTTTCACATGTCTCTTGAATGTATTCTCGAGATGCACCATTTGTGAATGGATCGCCTAGGTTGTCTTCCTCGACGCGAACTTTGTCACCTCTATATCTCATCTCTTAACGATTTCTCGATAAGATGGTATTTTTTTCAAGGTGTTTCTTTGGCCTTATGGGCTCTTGGTTCCCTTTGAATTTGCAAATTTCCCGACATTGTCACAATAAATGCTGATTCTTATTTGGCAATTTTAACTACATCCAAGTCCACTAGGAAGTTCTTGAGCCAAACCGCTTTTTTTTTGCCTCATAGCCTACATATTCGCTTCCATGGTAGAATCTGCGATGCATCTCTCCTTAACGCTTTTCCACTTCATGGCTCCTCCCCCCATGCAAAACACACTACCGGAGGTAGATAACTTACAAAAAGCTATACTTAGGGCATATTTATAAAGAAGCACTTTCATGTTTTGGAATTAAAATGAACCCATTGAGGTACTACAAAAACTCGTATTGAAGTTTTTATTAGTTCACCCAAAAGATGCAATTTGTAAAAAATAAGAAAATTCAAGGAAATGTTCGACATTTCACTTTGTTGGGTTCTTTCAAAGAAATAGTTCAAACCTAAAAAAGTAGTTCTTGTAATTATCCCAAAATATATATGAATGAACACAATAACTAATATATAGCCACTGAAATTAGTATAAATATAAAATTTACCCTTATTCTATTTGAAATCCACAGCCCAACATCCTGTAGTAGCTTGTTCCCTAAAGCATCTTGTTCATTTTTTTCTGCAAGAAGTTCCTGTCCAGCTCCTTCAGCAATGACAATGACCATATGCCCATTGTCTTTGATTGTTTTCTCTATATATTCGAAAAGCCCCCCTTTCCCTTCAAGATAGAAGGGTGATTCCAGAATAAAACAGCAGTCCACATCTCGGCTGGCCAGAGTAGCATACATTGCAATAAATCGTGCACCAACAAATCCAATATATAAGATGGTATAAATTAGTCTAAAATAAAATAAGGAAAAGAAAACCATGGGAGCAGACTGTAAAGCTTCAAAGAGGGAATGCACTAAGAAATAAGAACATGAAACTCTTACTTAACACTTGAGCGCGCAAATGTAGACAAACGAAGTCTTAATAATCAGGTGGTAGGCTGGTTGCAGCAAATTCCTTCTCCAACTGTAAAAAAGGAATAAAAAAGGAATGAGAAAAAACAAACAGAGCCGCTGCCAATATATACAACAAGAACATTTTAGAAAATAATCAGATCATCACCGGATTTGTTAGATGCTGCTGAGGTGATAAATTTAAAAAGTCAAAGAATAAACACAAATTAAGAATACATGAGGTGATAAATGGAAACAAACAATCATTTGCAACATAAATTCAAAGTCATTACAAAGAATAAAAAGAAGGAATTAAGAAAAGACATACCTGAACCCTGTTTTCTTCTTACACTTGAGTTTGGTTCTTCAGTTTGAGTTAAATGGTTTGGTTCTTCAGTTTGAATTACTTAAAAAGAATAAAAAGAAGGAATTAAATGGTTTGGTTCTTCAGTTCCTTCACAAGAAAAAGACATGTATTAGTTTCTTGAACCCCTTGGAAGGTGTGCGAATAAGGCAACAACCATCCTTGCTTAATCATGTTCAAGAAGATAAGACAAACCACGACACCTTGTTATACCCACAATTTTAACTATGTGCAGTGTGAATATATATAATTAAAACCCACGAGCTTTAACTTGAAGGATTACAATCAATTACCACACAATTAAATTGAATTGAAACCATCAGTATATAGTGTAGCAAAGCAAACAAGAAAACAAATATATGTCATGACTCACTTTCTTCCTCCGTGCCTTCTGCTTGCCACCAGTGGCGCGCACCTCTTGTGCCTCTTACGGCCTCTGTTGCAGCACCTATTTTCTTAACAAGTTCTGGATCCCTGATATAGTTTCATGGAGTTCATATCAATATTTCTCCATTAATCATTAAATTCAAGCAAATATCAATCATATCCACACAATACATGAAACAAATTCACATGAATGCAGGGTAAATGTTTTGTAGCTGCAATTTGTTCATCTTATACCAAGAATACATGTCATTTTAACCCAATCTTCATCATTTTAAGCTACAGAATCAAGCATATATTAAATCATTCACGAAAAGAATTGGGGGTTTCTACAAATTCATTCAATACTCAAGGCATTCAATAAAATCTGATGGGTCTTCTCGAATTCTATTCATTGCTTAACTCAGCAGGGTGTAAATTGTCAAAATTATGCAGTTCATCAAAATCTTCAACATAATGAACACATCACTCTACCATGAAATTCAACAAAAATAATCATAAACCTTACTAATTCAGCTAACATACCAATGAAATATTTGTTAACGACATGAGCAGATGAAACATCGCGCTCGATCTGTGTCATTTGTCCAATCTTTTCTTCAAGAGTCATTCTACTCATTAAGTGTCTGATTCGCACCTTTAATGGCTGTTTGGGATCCTTGTATTTCAAGTACTCCGCCTCCACCGCCACCGTCCACAACCACAGCGCCATGGCCGTTGCCGCCATAAGCCGCTTCATGCTGACCGCCATTAATCACGGGCAAATCAACCATTTTAGCATCACAACGAACTAAAAAACGACACAGAATACATAATTAATATTAGATATGAGGGATCGGAAAGCATACCCATGTTTGCAGAGGGCCCCTTTTCGTCCTCCCGCTACTCTGTATCTGATTGTGCCTCCGAGAGGAGAGGCTATATATCAGTTGTAAACCCTAATCCATGGGTTTTCTTTCGACTCTTGGCCCAAATAACACTTGGGCTTGGACAACGCTGGCGTAAACATGGTCGGACATTCCATCCTCACAACGCCGCCGTCAGCCGCCGGCGAGAATCGAACTTACAAACAGCACCGCCGTCGAGAATCGCCAGACGAACATATTGACAAGAGAGAGAGGAACAAATGGAGTGAGAGAAATAATTGCAATTATTTTCATGGAGAGGGGTAAAATGGGGCAGCAAACATTATAATCTAAAAATATAAAATTATTGTAAATTTGAGGTCAATCAAATTTGTTTTTCTTAACTCGAGCTTAGTATCAATTTTACAGACTCGACAAGTTCGAACTTGACTTACTCTATTTAATGACGGAAATAAATACATTTCAAAATTGCAATTTATTAACAGGTACAAAATAATTATATATAAATATAGGTAAATTTATGACTTTCACACGTAATTTAACTATACATGCAATCTGGTTTATACCTATTAATAATTTGCATAAAAAAATTGTACATATTAGTAATTTTCCTTTTAATTAATTACTTGCACATATGATGTATAATTGTCAAGGCTCAACTTCTTATATTAGGTTTGGAAAATTGGAGTAATATAGCAACCCATGAAGCATAGGACTAAGATATCAATAATTAAGAGTAGAGATTAAGTATTAGCAGCTAGTGTCGAAGACTTGGATCCGGGATTTCGCCTTCAGGGGGCAAATTTTTAATAGGGTAAGGGTGACTAAATTTTAAAATCCTAATCATTAAATGACAAAATTTAACGATTTTTAAATAAATATAAATTTTTCGACATATATAACACAAAAAAAAAATTAATCCGAAGGGCGCGAGCCCCCCACCCCCACACACACAACAGATCCATCCCTGGTTAGTGTTTTTAAGATTGAAGGAAAATTTTCTGTATCATTTGAATAGTTAGTTTCAAAGCTTTTCTACATCTCATTATTAGGCGTTTGAATACACCCCAGCTGGCTAGTAAACTTGGTCCGAGCGCCACAGCCAAGCTTAGACGAGCCCGATTT
Source organism: Stenogyne calaminthoides (assembly GCA_037126765.1). Lineage (NCBI taxonomy): Eukaryota > Viridiplantae > Streptophyta > Magnoliopsida > Lamiales > Lamiaceae > Stenogyne > Stenogyne calaminthoides. The sequence continues at coordinate 58,617 of JBBCBC010000055.1, forward strand.
GAAAACGGGAAGTCGCCTACAAGAACTCTGAACAATTCTGGGCAGGCACAAATATTTCTAATAGATCAACACAAGCTCACTATATGATTGTCAATATTGACAACTGGTTCTACAAAGCTTTTATGTCTCTCCCGCTTTTTTTCTGCTCACATCTTCGCATAGCCTACAAGGTAACGCGTCCAGGCTAGCTGCACGCGTCTTTCCATAATTGCCCAAAACACCGCATCGTCTCCACGATGATACTCAGCATAAGCGACCGGGTCGTTAGCTAGGGACTTGACGAGGAGGCCAGCTTCTCCATTGAGCTGAATTGAGTCCCGTCTATAATGGAGTGAGGAGGTACAAAGTCCCAGACGTTAGGGGCGCCAAAATATATGGGAACGGATCCAGAATCGAGAGCATAAAAGAGCTTCTCCGTCACATAGCTATCGGTCATAGTGTTCTCTATTGCAAGGACAAACTTGTAATGAGACATGGCACAATGCAGATGGTCATACCATTTAGGTGCTTCGTTTGGATCTTTAATACACTCGGGATAGAACGTGAGCGCCCTATCGAGGCCTCCCACATTGTTTAGGCACTTCCCGAATGAGTGGTGAGGGAGCATGCTTGAGTAGCTTTTTTTTCAAGTTTGTTCCTTTGGGGTAAGCATCTCGATGAAGACCAATAAACGAGAGTCTCCTTAAAATATAAAAAGTTCGATCAACTCGAATATTCACAAAAAACATTAAACAATGTCAGAAATCCAAAAACTTCTATGCTCTAGTTGCACCATGCAATTGGTGCAATTTTGACTCAATTTTGACCAAAATTTGACTCGTTCACATAAGATGAAATGATAAGTATAAGTCGATATGAATAAAAGTATTAGTTCATATAAAGGAAAGTACTACTAGTTTGTAAGTTGCACAACTTTAGTACTTTTCAATATACAACTAATACTTTTAATCATATGAGCTGATACTTTTACTCACATGAACTAATACCTTTAGATCGCTTTTTCTACGATCGAAAAAATATAAAATAAAAGTTTGGTAGAAATTGGGTCAAAATTGCACCCAGTTGCACGGTGCAACTAGTGCGCCGGAGTGATACTCTATTAGAAATAATTTATAGTGATTAGTGACCTTTCTAGAACACTTACATTGTTCTTAATGGAAGATAATCGGTAATTTCGATTCTTGTGAAAGAATGCACCAGCATATGTTGACTGGACGTCGTCTTCAGCATGATAACTGATGAAAATATCCTCATAGCCTGACCTCTTCCTACCAGCTTCAATATCCATATATACGTGAAGTGGTTCACCTTTCCGTCTCTATCAAATGTAAAGATAACACTGAGCACATTCATGTCTAGGATACACTAAAATGAAGTAGCCAGATATGCTAATCTAGTGAAGGAATCTTGATATATTATTTCAACACAGCTAAGCCGATCATGTTTTAATTATAGAGGCATCAAATCCCATAAGAAACGTGTCAAAGATCTCGACCAATCCATGATGTAGTAAACAATATGGAACTAGCAATGATAAGAGAAGAATGAAAAAAGGTTGCTGCGATTACAATTGGATTTCTATATATTATCCTGCTGAAAACTTGATCAACGGCATAAAAGCAAGCAAATCCTATTGCCTTTTCTTTCGTCCAAATTATGCAATTTACGAGCCAAACATCAATCTCTAAATCGCATTTTCGTCGAACCTACTGCAGATTTGGACAAGTATACTTTTCTGAAACTTCATTAATCGATTTACAATAACTTGACCTTATTGATTTGCTGTAAGGTCTTAAACATACACTAGGAACTGAGATACCATAGATGCAACCTCATGGCACAAGAATTTTAACACAGAGAACCAACATTATAGCAAATTAACCTTGCAGTAATCAAACGAATCGAAACATTTAAGCAATTACAACATAAATTACAAAATACTAATCTCGAAAAAAGCTGATTCAAAGAGTAAATTTACCTGAAATGGAGGAGCAATGGTTTCAAACAAAAGGGCATCAGGTTTATCAGCAAGAACAGAGGATTGAGTCCACAAACAGTTCAACCCACATCTACAGCTATACAAATTATCCATATAATCAGGAATCCAAGTCCAATTTTTGACCAGAATCTTCACATTGTTCATCTTCAACTCACCGCACTCGATTTCGCCCTGCAGAAACGACGTCGTCGAGCCATTGTTAAACAAATCTCGGTGTTTTTCCCTGAAATTAGGGCAGCCCACTCGCGAATCCCACTTATTGAACGCTTTGAACAAATCTCGGAAGGGCGAAGAAGATTCTGGAAGGGTGTAGATCATAGATCCTTTTCGGGATGGAGTTTCGGAATTCGCAGATGGGAATTCGAGGAATCCCGTGAAGAACAGGACGATGAGAGTAAACACTAGCATGATTGATACTGCGAAGATGTTTATTTGCTTCAGTTGCATTATTTTGTATCAGGAGAAATTTTTCAAGAAATTTTCTTGAATTATTTCCCCTCTTTTCAGAGAGTATACGCAAACATACAAACAGATGCAGTTTAGAGAGAGATGATTATGAATTATTTCAATTTAGGTTGTAAATTACAAAATTTCTAGTGTTTGATTTGATAAACAATTCAAGAAAACTAGAAAGATTGGGAAGAACATTATAATGAAGGAAAGACTGGAAATAAAAGTCAAGTAACGCCTACGCAAACACAGTGGTAGGTATAAATGTTTCATTAATTCAAATATTTGACTAACTAGTATTAGTATGAGCTAGATTTATAAAAACGACTTTTTAGGCTATCATCTATTTTTTTAACACACACCTAATATAGTATACTCCCTCTGTCCTAATTTTGATTGTCCATTTTTCGTAAATAGTCGTCCTAATTTTGTTTGACTATTTTCTAAAAAGAAAATAAAGCAACTTTCATTACTATTTAATACTATTATTTCTCTAAACCAAACACACTTTACACTATTTAATATTATTATTTTTCTCCACCAAACCCACTTTACCCCACTTTACATCATTTAATACTATTATCTCCTATTTTTTCTTAATCTCCGTATTTACAGTAATCGAATAATTAAAAATAGGTCGGAGAAAGTAATACGTATAGCTATTATTTTTAATGAATAATTAAAACTTTTAAACGAATGCATTTTTATAATGAGACAACTAACACATAAGATTTTGTTCTTTTTTTAAACAACTTTATTCTTATTCAGGAGTACTCCCTTCATTTTATACTCGATTTTTTATTTATTGTTTGCATAATATTTAATATAAAAAATATTAAAATAATATTTTATTAGGGGCAAAACATACTCCCTCCGTCCCCTCGCACCCCTATCACAAGACGTAAATTAAAAAAAAACTTGCTTTATTGATATTATTTATATCAATTATAATGATATTGTTAGTGTGTAAGTTTTGAGTTTTTGCCATTTTAAAATATATACGACGTTATCATGACCAAAAAAAAAAAAATCACAAGACATTATTGTTGGGAGGAGGAGTATGTTCGCGGTTTGATCATAGTCCCTAACATTCAGAAAATGACGTCCATAAAATTATCCTCTGTAGCAATAGTTGATTCAATTTTATCCCGCAACCCCGCATTATCCCAACAATCTAGAGCATACCGACAATTAAAGAACACATGCCAAGTATCTTCCAGTTGGGAACCACATAAAACACACCGTTTATCCTCAACTACTTTTTTTTTTGAAAAAAGATTTACCTTATGAGGAAGACAATCTCGGGCGATTCGCCATAAACAATCTCTTACCAAAGTGATTGCCACCTACCTTCCACCTCTAAATCTTGATCAGCAACTAACGAACAAGCCCGCTTATATCTTGACTTTACTGTATACTTGCCACTCTTTTTATAATGCCAAACTAATCCATCCACCACCCCAGATGGAGGTAAAGGCGATTTTAATACCCTTCCCACATCTTCAGGGGTAAGAAAGTAGGACAATTGGTCCATGTCCCATGACCTGCTATCTTCTGCAATAAACTCTTGAACTTTCATGCCTTCAAACCCAGCTTGATATGGTGAACGAATGTAGAAGTTTTCGCTATCATTAAGCCATGACTGTCCCCAAATTTGAAGACTCTACTTATCTTTTCCTGATTTATTGTGTATTCATAATATCGTAATAACCTACAAATGTGCTCATAAAGGGATGAAGTGGGGAACTTCATAAACTATTTTCTCAATAGCACCGTTGTTTCTATTACAATTTTCAAACAAATGCTATGTCTTTTTAATTCTAGTGATAGCACAACAAAATTGCTGTTATATTTAAGATGATTCGAAAAAGATGGCACAATCACAAAGAGAAAATACCAATCAGAATTTAATTAATCAATATTGGGTGAAAAAGTGAGAATCTTTTTTGTCTTGATGGGAACAATTTCGCACACTATCATGAGTTTTGCTATAATCAGACATCTTCTATAGGTCTATTCAAAGAATAAAAGGAGAAATGGAGTGAGAGTGAGACTGAAAACAATAAGCATCACCCATTAAAGGCAAGTTAAACAACTCATCCTACCGCAACAAAGACTAAATTGGATAATAATTTAATACTTTCAAATATTACAAAAAAAAAAAAAAAAACCTATAACCAGCAGGAATTAAAAGACCAATCCAATCTCGCCTTATATTTCTACAATCACTACAAATTTTACCAACTTATATTTCAACTAATACTTAACAACAAAATGAGAGATTCCAAAATAAAGCACCTCAATTTACCAACGTTCACCTATTCCTCAACATTTTTCAGTGGTACAAGATGTTTGAATTGTGTGAGTTTGAAGGGATGTGACGATTTTATGTCTTTAAGGAAAGGAATCAAGTACGAGACTGACCTTTTCGAAAAATGGGGATCGAGTATGAGAAAAAGGGAGTATTATCCATCTACATATTCTTCATAATAAAAAAAAATACTATTTTTTTGAAAAATGATATTTTTTATTGAATATTTAACATTTTGAGTATGTCTATTACGCAATATTGCACGGTGCAAAAACTTTGTATTTAAAGAATTAGCAGAAAAACTCGTTGGTCGAAAATGGGTCAAACATATTTTTTTTCAAACAATTAGCTCAAGATAAACCAAAAAAGCTTGTTCCCAGGTTTGATTTGTTATATGTGTAATTGTGTGTTACTGTTAGGGTAAATATGTGTTATTATAACAACAAGTAACACATAATTGTCCTGAAAGTAATACGTATTTATTCATATAGTAACACATGCAATGTATTAAAAAATTGTTTTATTGTATAAACACATACATATTATTTTATGGAAAAAAAAAGTGTATTACCTTATGAACAAAACCAATAAAAATGAAAAAAAACCAGAAGATATATTAAACTTTGATATTAAAATCTTAATCCAGCATATTGAAATGTAATTCATTATATAAAATCAATAGATTCATTGAGCAACTCATTAAGCGAGAAAATCAATGATGAGCAAGTTCCAGATTTTAAAATGCATATTGCATAGATCTTGATTTATGCAATATTATATACAAAAATTTGCGTAACATTTTTTTGGTCTTATGTAGCAGTGAACACATGACATTGCGTGTGTGTGATTTTAGAAAGAATAAATTATAATTTTTTTTAATTAATTGATGAATGATAAAGTTTTGTATGCACCAAGTACAACGTCAATTCAAGCGTATTTTTTAAACAAATAACTTGTCACTAAAATGTTTAATTTATTTACATTGAAACATTCAATTTTTTCAATGAAAACAAAGTTGAACGATTCAGTGAAAAAATTTGAACATTTTAAAAATAAATTTGAATTTCACGGTGAGTATATATTAAGCTTATTTAAGCTCGTATAGATTAGATTAAACTCGAAAAAATTAGCGAACATAATTAATTCCGAGCTTGACGCTATAATAAACAAACCACACTCAAACGCTCTAATTCGGTTCGATTCGGATCGATTGCGTCCCTAATTCTATTTTGGATAATATAAACGCTAGTTCGAAAATTGATACTCCCTCTATCCCAAACTTGTTTTCCTGTATTCTGTTTTGGGCGTCCCATACTTGTTTTCCTATTTTCTTAAATGAAAATTTCTACTTTATCACTTTATCACATAAAATACTAATAAATAACTCTTTTTAACCCCAACTATCATCACTTTATCACTTTATCATATAAAATATTAATAAACAACTATTTCTACCCAACACTTTATCACTTTATCTCTTTTTTTCTAAAATCCAAATACACAGTAAACAGGAAAATAACTATGGGACCGAGGGAGTATATAATATGTATATAAAAGGCAGGGACGAGAGAAAAGACAAGAAGGAGATGGTGAATTAAGATGTAGTAATAACATGCTACAATGATTATATGCACGTGAAGTTAGTTTTCATTGATTAAAGAAGGAATGGAGAGGAGCTAACTCAAGTTGCAGCACTCCATGTGCTCTGACTCCCCTATAAGCCTACATATCCAACGCTAATTAATTAACACTACAACCCCTACCCCTCACTCAACTGAGTTCAAGGGTTGGCCTGGTTACGTATGTTTAAGATTTAGAAGTACGTTTCTCTCTAAATCTCAAATTCAAAATCATATATCATGAATAATATAATGTACAAGCGAGACTCGAGATATAAATTTAATATTATAAGTCGCATGAATAATATAATGTACAAGCGAGACTCGAGATATAAATTTAATATTATAAGTCGCATATCTCTTAAGGATGAATTTTATATGAGGTCATTCATGAAATGTGGTTAATGCATGACCTTTGAATAAGATATCATATTTTGAAATATATACATTACTTTTAATATAATGTAAAAAATAATTTGAATATAAAAAAAACATAAAGTCTCGTATAAAACTTGTTCATAGTATGAAACTGATATCATTGCACTTATAAACTACACCATAGCTCATATATACTAAAAAAGCATTTAATATGCTATCATATTTGTTTATAAGTGAAATATGATCAGTTAATAAATATGATATTAATTTATAAATATAATGATATAATTTTCATACTAATACTATGAACAAGTTTCACACGTGACTTGCTACTAAAAAAATGTGTTGTATCACATTCAAATGTACTCAGAAGTGAGTTTGAAACTAGATAAAGGTAGCTAGGGCAAAATAAGGGTTATCCAAAAACAAAGTACCTCTGAGATATACAAATGGTACATGTACCAGATTGTCCAAATCATAACATCCTCATTATCAATCCTATCTTGCCTTGACATGGGCATCACGAACTGCATGCGTAGTGGTGCTAATTCATGCAGCAGAACCACCAAGATTGAGTACTATCTTCTTTCACTTAAATGTGAACGTATATTGACCTATGACTTGTTTTTCTATATAATAATAATAATTATTATTTATTGGATTTTATCCTGCGTGGACATGTGAATTTGGTGTAGAAATGATGGCCCAATTGGATTTTTATTCAACTCTCGTTAGCAAAATTGGAGTTATTACAATTCTTGGTTTTGGAGGGATGTGGGGATGATGATGATAGTCTCAAAATTGAAGGGTAAATTTAATGAATTTGATGATCTATGATCACTGATTCTTTCTAAAAAAAAATGGTCTGCAAGATTTGGATACTCGCTGCGCTTCGATTGCGATTTTGGACCAGAATTTTCTCTAACGTGATTTAATCCGTGAGTAATTTTTTTTTTTTAAAAAAAATTAAGATATAATGATCCCAAAATTTGGAAGGGTGAATGAGTGGTTATTTTTTAGAAAAAAATAATTTTTTTGTTTATTTTTGCAATTTTTAAGACTAAAATCTATATGGTCATTTTATTAAGTACTAAATGTGTTATTTGAATTGAACATTATTATGCAATATAATTTAAGTTAAAAATATATCACTTGTTTTTTTTTATTGAATTCCTTAATATAACTTATGTATTGAACTGATGTTATTTGAATTAATGTTTATTATTTAATTACATTAAATTATTGAAAATGCTTAAGTTTTACGTGAATTACATATATTTTATATGCTAATTTTTAAATTTTCATATATCTTATAAGTATTATATATAATAAAATATAAATAAACAGACGTACCTTTGCCGTATTGCACTCTAATTTTTTTGAAAATCCGTATCCCCGTACCCGTATCTTATCGCACCCGCACCTATGCAACATAGGATGCCATATATATATATATATAGAGTGTATAAATGTAGTATTGATTAATTGAGAATTTGAGATGACCCCCTTAAATAGTACTTGAATAAGTATTACATAGTACTAGCCGGACGTCCTATGTAGTAATAGGTGTTATTTGCAATTTATAAAATTGGGTGGAATTGTTTTTTTTTTCTTAAAGCTACTTTTCATAATTTTTTGAAAATGAAAATGATTTTTAAAATTATTGAAAGAGATTTCAAACATACCAAAAGAATATTGAAGATCACGATTTGTCTTAGGGACTAGGTCAAATTATATAGGTGACATTTAAAGGCTTTTTCCCTCTTATATAAAAAGTATATTAATTTGAGCGATGCAATCCCGTTATAAATTGACAATTATTCCAATTGAGGATTGATTCCACCTACAAAATAGTGCAGAGAGCCAATGATTTTGAAAGCATTATAAAGCTAATTTATCAGGGGTAGAAGCGCAATTTCAAAACTCAAATGAAATAATTGTCCCATTTTATTTGTTTTTTTAGAGATTAATTTTTTACACAAAATAATTGTTATTTTGGACCAATATGAGAATTGAAAGTCATATTTCAGTTTTTGTCCTTATATATAATAATAATATATCATATACGTAAATAAAAGGATAAAAATAACATAGTACTTATGATTTTTCTAATTCGTACAAAATATTATTAATTGACAAATAAAATTAGAGGGAATACAATGGTTAGAGATAGTGTCAACGTGACATGTGTCTCATAAGAATTCACTCAACTCCTATATATACACACAACTATCCACCCCTTTATTCACAAATTCCCTTCATTCTTAGCATTTATTTCTATATCCAATATTCACTCATGGTAATGCACAAAAAAGTAGAAGATCATCAAGGCAAGAAAATTGCACCAAAAGGCCATTTTGTGGTGTACGTTGGTAAAGAAATGACAAGATTTGTTGTCCCAATTTCTTTCTTGAAGAATCCATTGTTTCAACAGCTTCTTGATAAGGCTGCAGAGGAGTATGGATTTGATCATACAAGTAGGATTACTCTTCCTTGTGATGAAGCCACATTTCGAAGAGTCGTTTCGATTTTATCGAATTAGGTTAGGGGGTGTTTGCAAATACAATTAAAATTTCAGAATCACTTTTTTCCCAAAAAAATTAAGTCAAGGGATTGTTTCACAATTCAACTTGAACTTAACAAGTGTTCTTTTTTATATAAGACTTCTGAAAAAAGTGCTTCTGCACTATTTTCAGAGGGGAAAACAAATCCCTAAGTCTATATAAAAAATGTGATTTTCTATTATTTTGATTGAATTTGCAAACATCCTAGAAGTCGTGACACTTCAAGAAAATTCATCTAAGGGCTCAAGTCAATGCTTTCATTTTTTATTTTATTTTTAAGAATTGTAGTATGTCAATATATAATAGTACTAACTAGTTAATGTGTTGATGACGTAAATATTCGTCTGATGTAAATAATGGTGTTAGGGTCTTGGCCCACAAAATGAAGGCATTGAAGCAGTTGAGTTATAAATAAATTGAATTAATTAGTAATATATTTTTACATATTTGGCACTCTAGAATAAATAGGATCCAACAGTAGCAATATTTTATAGTCATTATTGATGTTTGAAAGTGATAAACTCATTTTGTTGGATGGACCACTATATATATTCACTATGATAAATTTATTAAATTTGACTCTCACAAGATTTGTGGGATATTATGGTTAAAGTTTGAACATTTTGTGTCAAATTTTTCCGTAAGACTTATTTTTAAAAGTTCTCTCTCACAAATTTTTTGAAAATAAGTGTTTTCTGGTTTATTTTAAGTTTTATCAAAACACGCCTATATATCAAGTAGGCTAGCTAGTTCATTCTTTTTCTTTTTTCTCGATGGAAAACTACGCCTCTATGGGATTTTCCGCCCAACCTTTGTGGAATAAAATTTACAAAAATGTCAATGCATAAGACGCAGATATATAAACTAACATAAAATAACATTCATCTTCCTAAAATATTAAATTGTCATGTTTGAATTATAATTTATTTTACCATCAAACTGTCACATAGGATGAAAAGAAATTATGCGTACAAATTGCACTAACCAGTTCTAATCCAATTGGACTCGTATGATCTAATAGATTATAGCAGATCCACAAAAACATACGGTGGAATAGGATGAAAAGTATTAACTCACATATAAAAAAATATTAGATTCTATACTGAATAATATTAATACTTTTCAATACATAAATTAATTTTTTTTATCATACTCTCTCCTTATTTTAATTATCCATGCGAAATTTAAGAAAAGTAGAAAATATTAGTATTAAATGGTGTAAAATGAGTTTGGTGGAGGGGTATGAATGTCAATTCAACTTAAAAAAAAGTATTGTTTATTAGTATTAAATGATGTAAAGTGAATTTAATGTGTATATAATTGAGTGACATGTGATGTAAATAAATATTGTTTGTAAGGAGTCTTATTTTATAAAAAAAATTGCTTTATTTTCATTTTAGGAGATGATCAATTTAAATTAGGACGGAGGGAATATTAGTTTAATTTTTTTTTTTCATTTTATAAACTATAATATTTTTCGATTTTCCTTTTCTATGAAAATTACTTTTTCTTGTGAAAAACAAAACATTACATGATTCAGAATTTATGGATTATAATTACATTAAAAAAAATTATGAAGGTTTTTGTGCTGATATGACTGTTTGCAATCTGAAAATTTTGGAATGCTCATAATAGAGTGATCTTCAAAGATAATTGTTATTCCCTAAAAGAACTTATTGACGGCATTAAGTTTGCGTCTTGGAAATGGATTCGTTCTCATTATCCAATTTCTTTTCTCGTTCCGTTTGTTAGTTGAGAGTGTCACCCATTGGAATGCTAACTTAACAAGTTATAATTGATCATTTGTGTGTATTATTATGAGTACTGGAGTACCCTTTGTACTCAATTAATATATATTTCATTTTTACCTTTCTTTAAAAAAAAAAAGAAACATCAAGTTCGAAGTTAATACACGTTTGGCAATTTGGTTCCCCTAAAAAAGCGCATAATATCATCTGTTTCATATATTGTGTTCCACTCTGTGTTCCATAAGATAGATTAATGACACGTGTAATGAGCAAAAAAATCCAACGAACCATCATTACCCTGGGTCCATGTGTTAAAGATCCAGGGGTAGAATAATCTTGGAACACAAAAAAGTGGCACAGAGGAATTGAAATGCTAAAAAAAGTAGTTATTTCACATCTGGTAGCTCTAAGGCGTAACTGCCTGTTGTATCGGCCCAATAAGAAATACGAGAAAGAATGTTTCAATTTGGCCCAACTGAGGCCCAATTAATTAATCCTGTCAATAATAGTGAGAGCTTCAAACAACCAAAATTTACACACACGCAACACATAAAAACTTCATCTATATATATTAAAAAAACATCCTTTAGTGTTTATTAATTTAGCAATTTGTTAGAAAATACCCTGTTTGGAGGTAGGCCACCAAGACTAACTTTAAAATCAAGAAAATAATTTGTTAGCTAAAAACTTGCATAATATTTTCCACAAATTATAAATAAAGATTTGTGCATTGGCCCAATTTCTTATTAAATTTGGTTAGTACATAGGAGTATTATAAATATGAGTAACACTCCTGTGAACCAGGTCTACACATGAACTCTATCAATGTTACGTGTAAAAACTATCGCTGTTATGCACAAAAACTTTCACTGTTTAAAAATACAAAAAAAAATTCTATCAGTGATAGTTTTTGTACATAACAATGATACTTAAAAAACCGAGTTCACCGTGAACTCGGATTCACACAAGTTTTTGACTATAAATATAGTGTGTGTAATATCTTCAAAGAATGTGACATTGGTGTAAATTTGTTAATTATAATTTATTTTTCAAAATATCTTATAACGATTAAATAAAGTGATTATTTGGCTGATAAATACAAGGAGCTAATGGGCTCCATGCCAAAACTTTATATATGTATGAAGTAAATGCAAAATTAAAATACGGCATTTTAATTAAATATCCATCCGTTCATCCTACCTCTGTCCTGTAGTTAATTAAATATTAAAATTTGTGGATATCATGGTGGCTTTTCAAATAAAGTGATTTAAAATAGTATGAAAATGACTTGTTAAAATGATATTGTCCACCCTTTCAGAAAAAAATGATATTGTCCACTTTTGCCTTATTTGTTGGTCACAATATTTTTATTGAGGTGGTCCACTGACCACTTACACAATAGTTAAACATATCAATTAATATAAACACGTGGCTTATAATATTAGTACTCGTGAAACACAATTCTTCAACCCACCAAATTTAATATAATAACTAAGTTGTCATCATAATTTGCGTAGCGGGGGGTATTTTTTTTTAAAGGATAAAGGTGAAATATATAAATTGAGTACGAGGGATACTCGAAACCAGCTAGAAAACTTACAGTTTTATAATCAAAATTAAACGAGTAACCAGTCTAACGGTTTAGATATTACACGAAATAGAAAAAGAAATTCAATAATGAGAACGGATAGATCCACCTCCATGAATCATCATATTCTAAAATTATGCGTTAAAAATCCAGTAGAATGGAACGCTGATAGAATACGAAAAGTGGAATATGAGAATCGAATCGATTGAACTGATTGGAAAAAACTGTCGAGTGATAATTAATTTCAAGTATCCTATTTAAAGTTTATTTTCTAAAATTGTGGGGGAGTTATTTTGTCCTTGGAAGAATTGCTTTTAATCCTAAAGACTTTAAAAGCTCATTGGTCAAAGTTTGTTGGTAAATTATTTTCAGTAGTGACAAATTAAGTATTTTCGAGTTCGTTTTAAGAGTTTAATTAACCTTCTGTATTTTTTTTTACAATCATTTTATTCAAGGCCGCGGCTAATCACACACGGCCTTTTACTTTACACACCCGATTACTTTACAAACACATTTAATATTTTAATCTTTACTTAATACACACAGCATTTGGTCCATTGTACCCTTTCAATTAAAAATTTAAAAATAAATATATACATATACATACTGTTATACACCCAAACGAATAAAATGTTGACCAGAGCTGCCAATTTCTACATTTGTCGACCAGTCTTTCCAAAATTTTGAATGGTCAATCAAACTTGCCAAAAGTTTGAATGGTCGACCACCTTGGCCGATAAAATGTGTGTCGTGATTTTTAAAAGAAAAACACGAAAAAAACTCATCTATCTACCATTTAAATGAAAGAAATGCACAAGAAAACTTATAAAATGTATCTTAAAACTTGTTTTTTAATCCATACTCTTTTTCTAATACATTTGCTATGAGTTTTCAATATGTAGATTTTTAGCTTTTATGATGTTTTCTTCAAGTTTAAAGAATGATGTAAATGAGTTGAGGAAAATGGTGTGTCATGTGTATGGATTTAAGATTATGATGTATTGAGTAAAAAAAATTAGTAAATTATGATATAAAAAATATACACGAAGGACAAATTATAAAATATCAACCACTATGACAAAAATTTATAATATTCTTCCACTGTAGCAAAAAAAAGAAAATGTCGACCAAGGCGGTCAACTTTTACATTCGTCGACCAGTCTGGCCAAAATTTTGAATGGTCGACCAGACTTGCCAAAAATTTGAATGGTCGACCACCTTGGCCGACAAAAAATGTCCTGTCATGATTTCTAAAAGAAAAAACACGAAACAAACTCATCTTTCTACCATTTAAATGAAAGAAATTCACAAGAAAATTTAGAAAATGTATCTTAAAACTTGTTCTTTAATTCATACTTCTTTTGCAATACATTGCTATGAGTTTTTAATATGTAGAATTTCTTGATGTTAGGGTTTATGATGTTTTTTTCAAGTTTAAATAATGATGTAAATGAGTTGAGGAAGATGACGTATCATGTGTATGAATTTAATATTAGAGTGTATTGAGTAAAAAGTTAGTAAATTATAATATACAAAATATACACAAGGGATATATTTTTCAATTTATAATAGGACATTTTAGATATTAAATTTTTTCGAGTGTGTAAAGTAAAAAGCTATGTGTGATTAGTCGCGGCCTTTATTCAATAGTACGTAAAATTTATATGCGTGTACTAAAATGAAAATAGCTATATATATGTTGGTTTCCATCAGACAGGTTTCTTATTCTAAAAATTGTACTCCCTTGTGTATTGCTACAATGTATTTTTGACCACCAATTCACAGTGTGTCAATGTCTTCCCCGATCTATTTTTTGACCACCAATCCAAGAATGTATTTTATAAACTTTTACTATTCATTAGATGTTAAAAAATTTATAAGATATTTTAATTAAGTTTAGCTAACATGCATGGCCATAAATTTACCTAAATATAAAGAATGTGACAGTACCCCTTAATTTCAGTGTAATATTTAAAGGAAATATTATATTTTTCTCAAGATTTTTGTAGGCTAAATGTAATAATCACCTAAATATAAAGAATGTGACAGTACCCCTTAATTTCAGTGTAATATTTAAAGGAAATATTATATTTTTCTCAAGATTTTTTGTAGGCTAAATGTAATAATCCAAAGTCGAAAAGTCATATATCCCTATATACGAGTGAGTTTACCGTAAAACTTATTCATGAAATGAAATGTATATCATTATATTTACAAACTAATATCATTATGTTTATAAATTGGTAATATTAATATTATAAATTAATATCAATAATATTTGATATTATAACATTATTATTGATTTTAGTTTATAATAGGGGTATGCAAATACTTATGCTTTTGAAGAAGTGATTAAGATTAATAATTATGAAAAATTGATTAATAGTAGAAGTTGATAGCGTTTGTAAAATAATTCAAAAGAAAGTTAACATTATTAAACACTCCCATTTAAACTTTTAGCTTATAATTTTTTATAGCTTATTTAATATAATAAAAGAGAAGCAAAACATTTCAAATTACTTATTCACACAATTTTAGGTGATTATAATAATTTTTAATTTTTTGCAAATACCCCCAATAACAATGATACTAGTCGATAAGTCAAAAAAGTCTTCTATATTAATTTCATACTATGATCAACTTTCACAGAAAAGCCCCGTGACTATTTATATTTACACATTAGTGTGTACGTTGATTGGTGTATAAAATGGAGGTTCGGCCATCATGCTCATTTTTTTTCCCTCTCTTGTCAATTTAATTTCATGCTCCGGCAAACTCTCCGCCTTTGGTCTCGCTGGAAACAGTCTCCCTTTCATACTTTCTCTCTTCTAACATTTCACTACATCTGAAATTAAGGTTAATTTCTCTCTCCCATTACACACACACACATGCATATACATAATACATATGTATGTTTCTTGATTTTTACAATAGAGACCGATCTCTTGTGTATTTTTAATTTTTAATGCCATTTCTTCATCAATTCCTCGATCCGTCTTTTGAAATTTGCGGGTTCTCATTTAATCATTTCTTTTATCATATGTTTTTTCTAAGTGCAATTTTGCATGCATTTGTATGAGATACAGAGTACTGGAGTATTAGGATTTACAGCATTGTGTTTGGATTATGACAATATGATTAATTTGCTCTTTTGACATAACGAGGTTATGAATCATATGTAATAATTTGCTTTTTTTTGTGTCCTGAATTTTCTCAATGAGCTGTTTTTGTGCCACATTATGACTATGAATCACAATGAACATATATGCATATAGCTTAATTTTAATTTTTGCCATTTCTAAATTTGAATCATGTACAATACTATGATACCATTGCTTATCTAAATACTTTTTTTCAATTGTGAAATTGAGATGTTATTTACTTGGATCTACAACATCACTTTCTAATAGTGCAAATTCTTCGTGATTCAGAGCGAAAATCGTCTTAAAATTGACAAACATTAGTTATGGATAACGCTAAGGCTAACGCGGATGGATTGAAGGGGGGAATACACGAAAATGTAAAAGAGGCCGGGGTTAAAACCTCGAGCTCTCTAGGGGCAATATCGGAAATTGACGACTATCACCTCCTAAAGCTACTCAATAGGGCTAAGTTAAACATAGAGAGGCAGAGATCATTCGACGAGAGGTCACTTAGTGAGTTATCGGTTGGTTTAAGCAGATGTTTCGAAGTTTATGAGAGCGTGTACTCTCCCGGACGATCGTTGCTGATGCGTGGGAGGCACTGAGACGATCGTTGGTCTTCTTTAGGAAACAACCCATTGGCACGATTATGCTTATGATAATTCTTTCCGAGGAGGTCTTGAACTATGATCGGTACAATGTGCTTGCCTTAGGTAATTCAATTTATACAAGAAGTATTAGTTCATGGTGATGAAAAGTATCACCATATGATGAAAAAGTATCGATTGTATATTGAAAAAGTATTAATACTTGTTCTTCAATTTAGAAAAAAGTTGCTAGCTTGTGATGAATTTGATGCAGAAAAATCGGTTAGTTTGTAAGCTAACTCGTGACGAGATTACAAGTTAACCGATTTTCCTATTTGCTAACATGAACGATTTAGTAACACTTTTGGTGCACCAAAAAGCACTTTTTGACCCAATTTTGATCAACTAGTGCAATTTTGACCCAAATTTGATCAAAGAGTATCGATCATATGATGAAAAGTATTAGTTGTATATTGAAAAAGTACTAATACTTTTCTTCATATGAAGTAATACTTTTTATTATATATTTCAGTTTTTGCCATTGTACTAACTTTGTCAAGCTAGATCAATATGATCGGTTCCTCGATTTTTCTGTAATTTATTTTAATTCAGTCTTTGTTTGAGATTTTGTACCAAGTGCATTGGCTTTTCTAATGAATGGGGAACCTGATATCGTAAAAAACTTCCTGTTGAAGACACTCCAGAACTTCAAGGTTGGGAAAAAAAGTGGATAGGTTCAAACTTGGACAGGTGCTATGCCAAATAGTTTCAAAGTTCTTCATGATCCCGCTTAAGAAGATGTACCACGATCATCGTGCAAGATTTTTTAAGAGAGCGCCGATTGGAAGAGTGGCTCTGCCGATTCTGGTTTCTCGTGGATAATTCTTCTCCGAGCTTATACGAGATCTACGGATTTAACTTTGTCCGAAACGCCCGAAAGTGCCAAAATGGCATGAGGCTTATTCTGTCCTTGTGTCTCTCTCAAGGATTCAAACGTTCCCGACGTTATTCTGTCTTGATGTCCGCCGATGATCGATCGTAGAATGGTGAGTACCTTTTTAATCTTCTCTTGCTTACATTATTATGTCTTATAGTTTATCGGTATTAGTTGTTTCATTCAAAAGTATTAGTTGTGTGTTTTAAAACAAGATTAGTTGTATTCTTGTTATGTATGGGCAGGGAGTATACGGCTACCCTATCGAGATCCAAGCACTTTTTTCATGGCATTGAGATGTGCTTTCTGGAATCTTTGAAACACGACGGCGAAAGGCAAAGATTTCATCGAGAAAATAGTGAAGCGTCTCCACGCCTGAGTTACCACACGCGAGTTACTTCGCTCGATTTTCAACAATTGAACGACATAAATCGGTACAAAAAACAGAGGAGTACTCTCACACCAAACAAGTTCAACGTGATTCCAGATTCGATCCCCGATTGGGTGTTCGATTTCATGCCAATCTTGCCGCGGTTATTTCATAGAAAACGTTAGTCCCGCCAGGATGGATTTCGATGGTTCGCTTTTAGCAATTGTGTTTGCTATCTTAGCTTCTCTTGCAACTCCCGATCAAGCTTCGCTATCATGGACCTTCTAGAAGAAAGGTGGGAGGAGCTTTTCGAAAATGCCGCTTAAAATAAGCTATCCTCGCAATCGAGAGCCACGAAAGTGGGAAATCGTGGACGGGATGTGATCCCAAGAATACGCGATGGAGTTATCATAATGGAGGATCTTGGCCAGGTTCTTCCATTGCTCCTTTTGCTTGCTTTTTGCTTTTAAGGTTCTTTCTTGCATGTTTGCAAAATCAAGTGGTCTTTCTGCTATAGTTTTCTCAACTTTGGAGAAAATAAAGAACTTTTAGGGGGGCGTTTGGTTCAAATTTCTCAATGGGAACTTGATGGTTAATGAGAATAGAATATATGAGAATCGAAATAAGTTAATCAATACCTCATTCTCGATTAACTACCGCCCCTCCTATAGTAATTTCTCCTCAATCATTCCACTATTTCTCAACCAACAATCATTTTTGTCCATTTTTTTCCAAAATTAAGACAAAACACTAACAATGAAAGGGACAACTCTTCCTCGAAGGGGGCGTAGAGGGGAAAAAGATTCTCATTACCATTTTCATTGAAGAATTTGAACCAATTACACCATTATTTCTTCGATCAAATTAAGAGTTGGTCTCGTATAATCTTTGCCCAACTATCACTTTTATAGTAAAATAACGATACTATTTAGTGGAACGAGTAATACTTTTTAGTGACATTACTAGTGTGTATACAAGTTTTTGCCTCAAATTAACTCCCAAATTTATCAACTCATGCAATTTGTTTCACTTTTCTTTCCATCCAGAAAGTCAAATTCTTCTATGGCTACTAACGGGTGCATGCATCAAAACCGGGACGTCCCCAATTAGCGAGACGAAGCGATAGATCTTCAGAGAACCGTTTGTTGAAGGACGCTTGGTCTTAATACTACGACGGCAAATTAGGACGGTATGTAGGAAAGCAAGCTAGGAAGTACCAAACATGGTCCATTCTTTGGATATCTTGTAGCAAAAATGATCTTTGAAGACCCTTCACACTTGGAGATGATCTCTCAAAGAAGACAAGCAACTCAAGCCCGTTATTCGGAGATCATCGTCTTGGGCGTCTTTGAAAGCGCCGTCTCAAGAAACGATACACAAAAATGGAGAATTGGTACGAAAAAAACGAAGGTAAAAGGCCCCATTTTTGTTTCATTTGAGAAAATAATTTGTTGATGCTTTTTATACTTATTGTTAGTTGTAGAAATGAGTTCTTCCGCACATTGTTGTTTAATCTTCGCTCTTTTTTCGTTCTTCCGAGGCATCGTAGTTGTATCAAAACTTCGATATTTTTTATAATCGCGGTGCACACCAAACTGCACGTAACTAATTTACCAAATGAAAAATCACCGATCGCCGATCAACTAATACCTTTTAGTAAAGAACTAGTACCATTTAAATATGTACTACGTAGTTAAGAAAACTGGAGTTAATTTTGATTTGGTACTGTTGTGTTCGATATAATAAATCAGGATTAATCGAACATCAAAGAAAATGACACGTAATGTTCAATATTATAATCATGCCGATGGATAAGTTACTTTTTGTTCGCCAACCGACCGTAATTGCTCAACCAAACCTCACCAACAAACGTATCCGCTACTCAAGGTCATAATGTTCAAAGACCTCGATATCCTGAGGGTCAGTATGTTCGCTCCCTCGATATCCAGAGGGTCAGTATGTTCGCTTCCTCGATATCCCGAAGGTCAAGATGTTCACACCTCGATATCCCCTGTCGGTATGTTCAAAGACCTCGGGTATCCCGGGGGTCGAGTGTCCGACACTCGATATCCCGAAGACCCAAAACATCCCGGGAGGGCTCAAGCAGTGCTCAAGGAGGACAATATTCCAGCATAAAACTGACATAGTTAAAGGGGCGAACAAAGCATCTAACCGAGTAAAAGATTAATTTGGACGATTAAAAGAGCATCCTACAGACAAAGGTTAGCACAAAGATCAATCTAGAAGACGAAGTCGAAAACGCGGGCAAAGATGCGTTGCTTGCATGACCAAGTCTCCAAATCATGCTATACCAACCCAAATTTCATGCTTGCGGAGTGCTATAAAAAAAAAAAAAAAGAAAGAAAGAAAGGTTCGTAAAAATAGCCCACAAAAAAATCCTCGAGAGGTGAGGAACTAAAAAATTCGAAAGTGATCATCCACATAAAACAAAAACCCTAGCACTCATCTGCTATTCCTACAAATTATCTTTATCTACATCGATTCATCTTCACAAGATGTATCAAGAACTGTACGTGTAAAGCTCATAATACAATATCCTGGCTTGGTATGCCCCCAGAGTAGTCATTTCTGATTTAACCGGGTCAACAAATTCATCTTACTTACCGCTTATTTTACACGATATGTTTTTTTTGTTTATGAAGTTGTTACCAAATTAGCCACATAATATTCATTAACTAAAACCACTCGCGACAATTGGAGCTAGAAGGAGGGCGGTCTTCACCAAAAAAAACCAACCCATACACAAACCCTTAGTTAGACGAGGCAGAAAAAAGAAATAAAATGCCTCAATCTAGGAACACACAAACGGAGAGGTCGGAACAAAGCCGAACATATGATCAGAAAAGAGGTCCCTCGACCTAAAAAGATCAGCCGTGGAGACTATCAATCTTGAGGATATAGCCAATGATCCGGGCCACTATTAAAAAGCATCACTTTTTGTTTGAGCACGTAAAGAGAGGGCCGAAAAAGAATTGGCAAAGTTAGAGCTCAAGAGCATGAAGAGCAACGCCGCATACACAAATGAAAGCAAGTTAAAAAGAAATCGCAAAGCGGGCCAAGAAGAAAGTTCGATGATACCTCGGATGACGAATACCCCTCGCGGTCTAGACCATCAGCGTTTGGACGTTTGAGGCTCTCCACCAAAGACCGAATCGGCAATAATAGGTGACAGGATCCCGGAAAGGAACATCCAATAAAGATGCCCGCACATTCAGATCTTCATAAGATCCGCTACGGCAACAAAAAATCCACGGAACAAAATTGCCTATCCACCACCGATTGGGTAAATAAGCACAAACTTGGAGAGGGGGATCGCCCATCACGAGCATGATCCACGGATCCTCATGATGGGAAACAGCCCCAATCTAAGTCTATCAATCCCACAAAATTTGCGAAAATGCAAAAAGCCATCGAGGGATTACAGGCCGATTTGGCCGCGACTAAGAACCACCTCGAAATGAAAGCACCATACCCTCGCCGCCATTGTCGCCATCATGGCGGCCGGCACAAGAGAAAGTGGCAAAGACCCGACCGCCAATTCCCATTTTCGATCCGAAGTCCGATCCTCATGTACATCTCAAAGAAATATTCGGACTTTTATGATTGGGGATGGGCTACAGACGCGACGCAAGGCCGATCATTCACCATGACTTTGGGTGATCGGGCACATAGATGGTTTTCTACTTTACCCGCTGTGTCCATCACATCTTTCGCACAATCGGGCGGCAATTTTGTCCCATTTTTCATCCATGTATGTGTCCTCGCCTACCAAAAACAAAGGGTCATGACTTTTCCCAACTAAAAGGCGAAGTCCGACGAGCATACATAGAAAGATTTGATAAATGTTTGTATGATGGAGCCCCAGCTTGAAGAGGATGCCAAGATCCTCAAGCAGTGGTCGGAGGCCCGACTTTTAATACACAGATATGTGGAAGGCCATGCATCAAGATTGGCAACTCATACTCAGAGTTTCGAGAGAATGCAGCCTAAAATCATAAATGCATGCAAGATTTGCTCGCACAATCACAATTGAGACAGAACCTACCACTAGGAAAGTTTTCTAAAGAAAGTGATTTAATGAAGGGGGGTAAGACCCCGTGCTCTTTCAAACCTTTTGAAGAAAGAAAGTAAGAAACGCCCATTTAAGTCTTTTGGGCTTTTCAACAGAAAACTATCTTTAACCAAATTAAAGATCGGACATGTTGATAAAAGCCAAGAAGAATTGTAATGGATAAGATCAACTTAACGCCCCAAATCAGAATTATCACGAGAACATCGGCACAATACGTGAAAAATTGCCGCGATTTATTCCGCCAACTTTGGAAGCTATATTAAGAAAAATCGCTTCCCGCTTCTTAAGCCGGCAACGTAGATTCGCGAATGTAAAAATTAGAAGATCGGGCGGGAAAGCGAAAAGGCCGAAAGCAAACATCCGACAAATGATCCCAAGAATCACGAAAGAGATCCAAATGTCCAAAAGAGGCCTCCTATCGTGGGAAGAGGTCGAGAAAGCCAAGAAATCCACATGATACGCCCCTAATATGGTCCTTGCATGATGTTACCAGCACCGACGCGTTATAACAGACGAAAAAAGATGGAGATGCGTGCATGCAAGACGCCCATCAAAAGTGAAGGTGGCGAGCACATCACCTAGCTCCCCACCTACACACCAAATCATGTTTTCAGAGGATGATCTCGACGG
This sequence comes from Stenogyne calaminthoides, assembly GCA_037126765.1. Taxonomy (NCBI): domain Eukaryota; kingdom Viridiplantae; phylum Streptophyta; class Magnoliopsida; order Lamiales; family Lamiaceae; genus Stenogyne; species Stenogyne calaminthoides. The sequence continues at coordinate 81,031 of JBBCBC010000055.1, forward strand.
AATTATAACTCCCCACAATGACTCCTTAACCATCAGTGCTCGTCTCCGTGGGTTGAAGGTACATCGCCTCTTAGTTGATACTGGAGCTTATGCGAACATTTTGTTCGTCAATACCTTCACCGTATGGAAAAACAAAGTTGGGGGATTTGAGCAAATTTATATTGAACCATGTGATCATACTATAATGGGTTTTGGGGAATCAGAATCCCCAACCTATCGTATGATTAGGTTAGGAGTCGAGTTAGAATCAACTTTAAATTCGGACATTCGACGAACTAGAATGTTAGATTTTGTAATCGTCAATGTTCCGTCTACTTATAACGGGTTTCTAGGTCGCCCGTTTATTCAGGAATTCAAAGCGGCCTGTTCTACGTATTACTATTGTGTTAAATTTCCGACACAAGATGGAACAGAAGTGTAAAAGGAAAGGGGAAAGCTCGAGATTGTTTGCTATCATGTGTACCGAAAAAACAAAATATTGTCAACATGATGGAACAAAACAGTGAGATTGGGCGAGCTGCTCACGAAAGCAAAAACCCCGCCTAAACATTTTTCGATGAACATAAGTTCGACGGGCATAGCTTCTCGCGCGAGCACAGAATACGCGAACCCAGATTCCGGGGTAGCAACTAATTCCCCAGATTTCCTAGATCAAATGAATATCGATCTGCCGAACGAGCAAACGGACCTAGAGCCTCGCATAGGTTTTTGAACCCATGGAGGTTAATGACGACCACCACCGGGATCCATCCAAGATCCTCGGTGGAAGCAAAAAGAAAGCAGTAAACCCCCGTTGAACAACCGAGCCAATCAAGATTTAATTCAACAGACCGAGTTAGAAGTGTTCGTTGGCTCAGAATTACCTGAACCAATTCGAACAAAAATGATTGCTTACCTTCAAGCAAACTTAGATGTGTTCGCATGGTCACACGGGGACATGGTTGAATAGATCCAAAGCATGCCCGCCACTTCCTCAACCTTGATCCAATACAAGCTCCAGTTGTCCAAAAACGCAGAAAAGTTTAGTCCGTAAAAATATGCGGCAAATGAATAATGAAATCAAAAAACAACTTGACAACAAACCGATTCGAGAGGTAAATGCCCAAGATGGCTTGCGAACCTCGTGCTTTCGTTCGCAAATCCAATGGATCTTGGAGATCGTGGTATTGATTTCACCGATTTGAATAAGGCATGTCCAAAAGATAGTTTTCCGATGCCGCATATTGATTATTTGTCGATAATACAGCGGGCCATGAACTCATGACTTTCATGGACGATTTATCGGTTATCACCAAATACCCATGCATCCGGACGATCAAAAGGATAATACATTCTCGCAATAAAAAAGAATATGTACTACGGGTAACGATGCCTTTTCGACTAAAGAATGCTCGAGCAACATATCAACGTCTGTGAACAAAATGTTCGACGAAATACATCGGCCGACAATTGAAGTATATATTGATGATATTGTGGTAAAGAGCGAAACATAAGGAAGACCACATCATCCACCTCACACAAACGCTCGATATACTCGAAAATACAATATGAAGTTAAATCCCAAGAAATGTAGCCGGGGTTCACTCAGTGAAATTACTCGGACATATGGTTAGTCAATCTGGATTGAAGCGAACCCGTCAAAGATTCAAGCTTATGCTCGATATGCAAGCCCCCGTAAATTTGAAAGAGGTCCAAAAGTTAACCGGACGACAAATTCTGTGAACCTGGTTTATATCACTTAACCGGTGACAAATGTAAACCTTTCTTCGATGCATTAAAAAGGGGAAATTTCAAAGGACCGAGCATTGCCAAAATGCATTTGAATCATTGAAGCGAGACTTGCAGATACTCGACACCGCCTAAGCCTATCCCAAAGAACAACTCTATCTCAGATTCTGTCAAGGCCCCGAACATGCAATCAGTGTTGTGCTCATGACAGGCGAAGGGACCACACACTTGCCCGTTTACTATGTTAGCCAAGTGCTAAAGAGGCCGAACTCCGTATCCTCCATCGAAAAAATTAGCATATTTCGCCAGAATGAAAAAAGTAAAAATCATGCGACCATATTTTTTTTCGACCACTCCGCTTGAGGTATTGACCGCATTTCCATTCGCCAGTCCTCCAATCGACCCAGAATGCTTCAGGCGAGTTGCTCAAATGGGCGGTGGAGTTAGGACAATTCGGCATTACGCTCGCTCCACGAACAAAGAATGAAGCGGCCAAGCTATGGCCGATTTCATGGTTGAATCGACATATCCACAAAATTCAAAAAAAGTTGTCGATCAACCATGGCATATGCGTTGATGGTTCATCAACAAGTTCAAGAGCCGGAGGCGGTGTAGTTCTCATCACCTGACCGCACAAAACATTCACAAATGACCATCCGATTTGATTTCCCAAATACAAATAATGAAAATTCGAATATGAAGATTTGATCGCCGGACTACGATGGCAATGACAATGGGAATCAAGAGGTCGATGATCTATAATGATTCCCGGATAATTGTTTATCAAGTAACAGCGCGAGTACGGCTTCGAGGCGAGACAGATGGCACAATATCAACAAATAGCAAAAGAATTGCTCGAGCATTTTGAACAAGTTTTTATCGAACAATTACCACGATTGGTAATTCTTTTTCACGACGCTTTGGCACGCTCGCAACAGTTAGGATGAGTGATTTAACACAATGTACATTGTGGTCGTCACGTCCCCGCACGCGCCATCGCCTTCCTGCATTATGATCGCCCAAATAACAAGCTTAACAAGAAACTCGATGACTCCAATAATGAAGTTACTTACAAAAGGGACTTCTCCCGAAAATAGGGCACAAGCTACTCGCCTCAACAATCGCCGATATACTATTATAGATGAAAGATTTGTACAAAAAGAAGCTTCTCACTTCCACTTCGTCAGTATTACTCCCCGCAAGGACATGTACTTCCGAACAAATCCATGACTGAAGTATGCGAAAATCATACAGCGGGCTCGCCCCGCACATAAAATAATCAGCAAGGTTATTATCGCCAACCCTTAAAAAGGATTCACTCGCGATATGCTCGCTGTCATCGCCCCCAAAACATGCTCCGCTCATTCATAGCCCACCAAGAATTGGTATCGCTTTTTATACCGGGCCTTTTTTGCAAATAGGGGATCGATTTGATCGCCCATTTCCTAACGCACACACGGGAGTTAGATATGTTTGTGGTGGCCGCTGATTATTATACTAAATGGGCGTTTCGAGGCTATTGTTAAAATTACCGAGCAAAGAATGTGAACTTTGTTTGAAAAGTATCATCTCGCCGATTTGGGCTTCCCCAATCATTGGGTAATCGATAACGGCAAAGTTAGCTTCGATGGAAGTGAATTCGCATAAAATTGTGCTCGCTTGGGCATAAAAAAGCACTACTCAACTCCATATTATCCCGATCAAACGGTCAAGTTGAAGTCAAATAAAATTATCAAAGCATACCCTCGCGGCTAGACTTGATAATTCCATGGATAAATGGGTCAAGAGTTGCCTCAAATATTATGGGCTTATCGAACAACTTTCGTAGAACATCAATCGCGGAGACCCTTTTGCCTTAGCATTTGGTGCGGAAGTTGTTATACCCGCAAATCAAGATTCCAAGTCATCGAACAATGACTTTCGGAGAGCATATTAACGACGGTAGCGCCGCCTTCAATCTGAGCACTGTTGGATGAAAGAAGAATTAGGTCCGATTTCAAGAATGCTATGTACAAAAAGAGATCGAGAAGTTTTACAATTCCAAAGTCCTAACGCTTGGTTCAATGCTGGGCGAGCCGGTTTAAAAGCGATCAATGGGGGTACCAAGTGGTGTGTTCGGTCGAAAGCATGGGAAGGTCCTTTTCAGGGTCACGTAACGTTTGCTAATCCAGGCATATGACTTGGAGGACCCGAATGGAGTCCTATTGTCCTACTGTGGAATCGTCAAATTTGAAAAAATACTATCAATAAAGGCGAGCATAGTGTCGAATTTAACAAAGTTAAAAAATGTTAAAAGCGAGCATATTGTTGGGCTTAACATAATGTCCTCAGATAAATAAACGAATACAAAGGGCCGAACATAATCGCCTATTCGGCCTAAAACGAGTAGATGACCATAAAAGAAGAAGAGTACATTATTTTCGATGCATATCTTCAAGAAAGATGTTTGACAACACTATCGTTAGACGTAAGATACGTGTCAAAAACGGGTTGTCGCCAGAAGATACGTGACGGAACGAAGTTGACAAGTTGGTGGCAAAATGGTGCAGGATGAAATAATCTTCGAGCAAGAGTCATCAAAAAAGCCGAACAGATGTCAAAAGGGAGCAAAAGTAAGAGAGCTAAGACCAAATAGCTATGCCAAGATTAACTTGGGATAGTTCTATAAATAGGGCATACCGATAAATTTCAAAAAAGCAGAGGGAAAAAAATATGAAGAAGAAAAAAGGAAAATATTGTGATTCTCGTATGAAAATCGCTTTTAGATGCCCCAGACGAAGAACTCACTCTCGATTCTAAGAATCATTCAAATTGAATCGAAAGATCCGCCTCGACACGAGTCTTTTTAATTCCCAGATGACTTTGGCGAAAGCATAAAGTCAAGCTCGCTATGACTCAAGATGCTCGGCAGTCATGGTTGCCACTCCACGCTACTCACCGCTTATGCAAGTAGCAGTCATTACCCCCCACGATCCCCAAAATCTCCTCCGGGCGGAGGGATGTCATAGTGTCCGCCAAAACAAGATGAGACGCCGACGCCGCGCATCTAACGGAGAGGATAATGGTGCGAAATGAAAGTTTTGTTTCAAGACTTACTTTTAAAAGGTGAATGCGCAGACATGCTCATGCCCGCACCGCCGCATAATCACAAATTGTCCGGGGAGGGATAAAAGTTTATCTTCTTCTGCGAAAGCATGTTACAAAAAGAAAGAAAGTGGTAGACAGATGATGTGCCACATCCTTGTCAACATCAATTCCGCGGACAAGGTGAGGCCGGTTAGGTCTACTCAAGACAAGGTTTAAATTCAAAACCCTAGTCCGATAACAATAGTTGTGTAATAGATAGTCTTCTTCAGATATGAAGGATGTAATAGAATCACAAAGTGTTGCAAAAAAGAAAAAGAAAGATATATGTACTTTTGTTCGCTAAGATTTTCTAGTTAAGTTTATTTTGAGGTCGCACCTAAGCCGACGACCAATAAAAACGAACAAGCCTGTGTCTATGTTCACCCGACGAACGAAGTTCAGACTGATTCCCCGCAAAGAAAAAGCGAGTAATGGGCACGCTAGTCAAGAAAGACGACTAGTACTTACAGATACCAGAAAGACTGGCCGGGTGACGAGTCTTGGTCGCAAATAAATAAGACGGCCCTAAGACGGCTAATATCAAATATGGCCCAATCAAAAGTAACAAATGGCCCCACGAAAAAAAAAGTCGATTCGATCGGGGTATTGTTGTGTTCGAGATAATAAATCGTGATTAATCGAACATCAAAAGAGCCACACGCCATAATATTCAATATTATAATCATGCCCGATGGATAAGTTATTTTTGTTCGCCAACCGACCGTAATTGCTCAACCACCCACCGAACAAAAACGATCCGCCACTGCGCCAAGATGTTCAAAGACCTCGATATCCCGAGGGTCAAGATGTTCGCCCTCGATATCCCCGGGGTCGATGTTCGCCCCTCGATATCCCCAAGGTCAAGATGTTCACACTCCCCGATATCCCAAGGTCGGGCAAAGACCTCGTGTCTCCGGCGGTCGTAGCGTTCGACACTCGATATATCCGAAGACCCAAAACATCCCGAGGGCTCAAGTGCTCAAGGAGGACAATATTTCAAAGATAAACCGATATAGTTAAAGGGCTAACAAAATGAGATCTAACCGAAAGAAAAGATTAATTTGGACGATTAAAAAGAAAGATCCTACGCATAAAGGTTAGCACAAAGATCAATCTAGAAGACGAAAGTCGAACGCGGCAAAGATACGCGGCTTGCATGACCAAGTCTCCAAATTTCATGCTATACCAACCCAAATTACGCTCACGGAAATCTTTATAAAAAAAAAAAAAAAAAAGAGAAAGGTTCAGAAAAATAGCCCACAAAAATCCCTTGAGAGGTGAGGAACTAAAAAATTCGAGTGATCATCCACATAAAACAAAAACCCTAGCACTCATCTGCTATTCCTACAAATTATCTTCATCTACATCGATTCATCTTCACAAGACGACGTTAACTCAGACGCAGAAAGCTCATAATACAATATCCCGAACTGGTATGCCCTCGTAGTATCATTTTGCATTTAACCGGCCAACAAATTCATCTTATTTACCGTTTATTTTACACGTATATGTTTTGTTTGCGAGTTGTTACCAAATTAGCCACATAATATTCATTAACTAAAACCACTCGCGACAGGTACCTCTTAAACACAACCGTAGGTTCTCTCTGAAAAATTTGGACCATGTTACTCAAATTAATACATGTCCTTGAAACAGGTCCCCTCCATCTTTATGACCAATGTCCTCAGTTTTTTTCTTACATATCACTTTCTCTAAATGGTCCCTGCTTTCAGTTCTGTGCACTGCTCCCTGCTTAAAGAGGGTACTGGGGTTGGTTGAACATTTTAATTAATGAATTTGGCTCTATGTGATTCAGTTTGAAGGCATTTAATAATTCAGGCATCATCATGAGATATACCACCCTCAAAATTTGTGTCCTAACATGTTACACATGTGTTCTATAATGCCATATGATTACTGATTAGTGAGGTGAAAGGATATTCCTTCTAATCATCGAGATATTTTAGAAAAATGTAAAATATATAGAAAGAGTTAATATTGTTTGAGAAATTAAATAAATTATCATTGGGAGGAGTTCCATCATGTGGACAATTGAATATAATCGGGTGGAGTTACTTTTAGTGGGAATCAAGCTCAGGACGTGGGCGTGAACCTAAAGGTTCTGATACCATGAAAGAATTCCGGCTCATTACAGAAGAAAGGAAAAAAAAATATAGTACCATTTTTTATAACACGAAGTCTATTTTGCAATCAATTACAGATTGTGTTATTTTTCATATTTAAGATAAAAATTCGTACGAGACGGTCTCTTATATATACAAGAGATGGGGTACAATCTAGCACAAATCAACATTCACCTATTTTAGAGTGTTAAAGCGTCAATGCTCAAATTATATTATGTCTCACCATAAGACCGTCTCACGCTTGCGTGTCTCTATATTTAAGTGTAATTATATGTATATGTGGTTTAAAAATTGTATGCCGATGATATTGAAAGAAGCGACAAAACGATATTTGAAATTGAATAACCACTCTCGTTCTTGAGCTTTTAAGAGAGCAAAAGGGGGGCCAAAAAAAAGAAAGATGACAGTTCACATTCATCTAACTTTTCTTTTATTTATGACAAACTATGCTTATTTCTTCAATTTGGTTGCTTGTGTAAAAACATTAAATAAAAGGACAAAAGTAGGAGGTTTCTGAATATAAGATGAACAAGAAAAACAAATCATAGGATAAGAGATGCAAGAAAGAGACAAAACCAAAGCACGCAAGAAGGAGTAACTTGCATAAAATTAGCAAAAGAGAGAGAAGGTAAAATTGAATAAAAACAATAAAAAGCTTTCATCTAGTATTAAATTCTCCTTGATTTAAGTAATATCTTGCATTTTTTTTCTTGAAAAATGACTCCCAAATAATCAACAAACTCATTAAGAACCTGCAGCTCCCTTCACATTGTGTAATGATATCTGGGATGATTGACCTGGGAGTAAACAGTGTTAATTACTTTTATATTTTTAATAAAAAATAATATAAAATTATCATTTATTTCATTAAGAATACAATAGTCATTCCGTCATATAAAATGATTGGACCACCCCAATCACACCCGGGGTGAATCTGACCATTTAGCAGTATCTCTTTCACGTTTGACTAACAAAAAATCCACTCCCATTTTCTCGATGAAATTTTCTCCTACAATAATAGTATATTTCTGTTTCACTCTTATAGTTAAATATTTGTCACACTTATAGCTTATCTTATAATTTCTACTTAATTTATTTTAAAGATAATGTTAAAATGAAGGAATCCCATGATTCTCCAAGTAATTTAAAACACGAGGAAGATGCTGAAATTGAGAAATTCAAAATCCAAATAGTAGGTAGGTGTGTGTGTTTATTTTGGACAAGAGTTGGCAATTCTTGATATTGGGACAGCTAATTTGGTTCCTAAAAATAATAAGAAGAAGAAAGACCCCACGAGTGGGTTTCTTGGTGGGTCCCCACCACCACTTGAATTGGACCCAATCCTTTCCCAGCTCACACACTGTTCTCTTTTTCAAGTACCTTTTACTTTTTATATTTATAATAATGTTTTAAAATGTTAAAACTTTTGTCCGACTAATTTTAAGTGGATATATATCTGATCATTTTGGTTCGATATAAAAGCTTTGCTCGACTTATTTTGAGAGACGCTCAAAATTCATCAATTATAATAGAAAAAAAAGTTATATAAAATAATTTCATGTATGAGACGAGATACAATTTAATATAAATTAACACACTTTTCTTAAAATATTAAAACATCAATATCCAAAAATAGTCTCATATAAATGTGCCTCATTATAATATGATGTATTCCATCGTGGTATAGTATTCATCATCCTTTCACACACATTATTTATATAAATATGTATGAGATTGAATTTTTTGTAGTTCAATAATTTTTTTTCCGTTTTGAAAACTGTTCCCAATTATTTTAATATTTTAAGTTATTATTATTTTTTTAAATTAATCATTTTACTTGCTATAACAATTCACTAAATAGGTAACCAACACGTATAAAATTATTTTGAAAACATGTACTAGTTGATGAAAATCATACCTTTTCAGATATCATCAAATAATTATAGCAGATGATTTCTTTTTAAATGCAGACATACTATGTAGTTGTGTAATGCTTAATCGTTCTTTAACATATTGTGAACGGGAATGTGATTCGGATATGGGGCGTTTAAACGGGTTGGTTGACTGGAAATGGATTTTGCAGGGAGGCCCTTGATAAACCATGTATTTGCAATTTATCCGATTCAAATTAAGGATGAGTATATAATAATAGTAAATCTATCCTTCATTAATTAATCCTATTAGGCCCCATTTGGTAGCTTGTAATATGCTTGTAACAGTTGCAAGTAATAAAATAGTAAGTCATTTGGTAGCTAGTAATACGTATATATTAATTTATGCAGGATCCGACTTTATCACCGCCGCCCCGCACCATACTACGTCCATTTTACTATAGCTCCTCAGACAATTTATCACCTTCTCACCCAAGGTCTTCGGCGAGTAAGGATTCCACAGTAACATTTGTTGGTCCAATTTGCCCCCTGCTTTATTTTACTGCCCCATTTTTTCCCTCACAACAATAATAATTGCACGTATTTCTGTCTCTCTCTATTTGTTCCTCTCGTCGTGATGTTCGAGCTCTTTCCATTTTTTCGTCAAAATTTAGGGTTTCAATTTTGTTATCGATGGTGGAATTAATCACGCAGTTGCTGTAGCTGTCCTCACTCCACCGCCGATCGAGATCGGAGGTTGGAAGCTATGGCCCAGGCATTCGAAACCCCTCCAATGGCGGCGCCCCTTTATCATCGAAAAATGGAAGCAACCGCGAAGCGGCTGGGTACTCGAGCTGACTTTGGGGGTTGAATCCATTAAATTCGGTTAAGAAAATCGGCTTGCAACCTAAATCGAACCCATTGTCGAATTTGTTGTTGAACAGAGAAAAAGAAGAGAGAGGCCAAAAGCAAACACCGATGAAGCAAATCACAAATATCAGCTCTCTGCGGTGTTTTTCCCTACATTTTCGGTTCTATTCGTTTCAGGTATGTCGTTGCTCGATTTCCTTGTTTAAGATTTGGGTTTACAATTGCTTTACCGTTTGTAAGCAATTTTGGTAGAAATAGATCGAAAATGTGAAATCATTTGTCAGGATTAGTGTTTTTCTTCTTTCTTTAGTTGCTATGAAGATGTGTTGACATTTGCTTGTACAATTGAACACTAGAACATGAATCTTGTGGTTAAATCTTTTAGCTCTTTTTGGGGATTTGCTCTAATGAATCTGTATAGAGTATTAATTTATTTTTTCTTGAATTTAGATGATAAAAGGGGCGGAATTATGGTTATTGAAACTCCAAATCCCCAATTTTTTCCTGGTGCTATTTTTTTAAAAAAAATGTAGAGTATTATTTATTGTCATAATTTTGATCCATAATTGTAGTTTATCTGATCCATGTTGTTAGGGCAATCAAAAAATTTCTTTTTATCTTTTTAACATTTGTTGAGTTCATCTCTAATTAGTTGAGCAATAGATCAGAGCTTTGAGTTTATGGTTGATTTTCAGTTCAAACTTTAGGTGTTAAGCTAGTCTCAACTCGTGTACTCCGGCTAAAGGTGTTGTGATCTTTGTGTTTGGGGTATTTCTTGATGAGAGTGATTGTGTTTTAGTTTGATTCTCTGATTGTTATTATGTCTCATTATGTCTCCAACAAGGGAGCATTCTGTCCAAGTGAGTGTGTAAAGCTATTTTGATGTATTTTTTGCATTTTGGTTACACATTTTTACTCATGATTCCATACTTGTCTTGTCATACGGATTCATGAAGAAGCTAGGAAATTTGCATATCAAACTGGTGTCAAGGTGGTTGTTGCTTATGGTGGTGCACCAATCAATCAACAGGTATCATTCTTTTAATCCTCTGTTGGCTGTTTTATAGCTGTCATTCCAGAATACAACCATGCTTTTATTAGTCCGATGTTGTTGAAAGTCTTGTTCTGAATCAAAGTGTGTCCTATTTGTTATGCAAAAAAGGAAAAGGTGTGTCATACGTGCAACATGAGAGTAATCCTAGCAGTATCTGAATTTTGGATCACCTTTTCTTAATTTAAGTTTTCATGGTTTAAGCAATTATAATGAGGTTAGGACATTTCTGCTATTGTTTAAAAGAGAGTATTATGCTACTAATAATTATGTCCTAAACAATTGATTCTTGATTGACATGAAGATGAATCTTTTTCTTGAACCAGATATAGCTAATTGTGGAGAATGTTACTTGGGCTAATTTGGGTCTTCAGTTTCTTGCATTAGAAACTACTGCATAATGACAAACAGAAGCAAGAGAATGAGTGTCAAAATGGGAGTGAGATGATTCTTTATTGTCTAAAATATGAATGAAAATAAAATACAAATGTGAATCCCCAATTTTATTAGAGATGAAGAACTGCAGATTGTCACGATTCTGGGTAAATCTGTGCTATAGCTGAATGTTCCTCTGGTTCAGTAACTGACATGGTGTGAAGTGGGTTTGATGCCACAAGAATATATATGTGCTATGAACTTCTAGATAGTGAAAGCAATCTTTATATACTGCTAATAGTGTAGACTTGTAATTAAGGGAAGCCCTTTTAAAACACCAGTTCTAGAAATTTATGGTAAATTTCTACTAGTTGTGGTGATTGATTTGTTATTTATTGCACTTCTTTTGTTGTTAGATAGAAACCTGTGATTCTGAGGGATAAGCTGATCTTTTTGCAGGTGAGCCAATTTCATTTTTTATTTTTGAGTTTTTAATTTGGTAGTATTATGATTTTCAAGATTCTAGTTTTGGTGGCTTTGATATTGTTCAAGAATTGGTCTTGATTAGTGTATTATGCCTATACATATTAACTTTGTGGGTTAATGCATAAATTGCACCTAATTTTGTCAAACTTGCTGTATTTGATGTTTCATCATATTTCTCTCAGTTTGGATTAAGCCTCTGTTTTATATCGAACTATTTATCTAAGCAGATGATGTTTTTTTTTGCACATTAATTCATTTTTTGTTGCAGTCATGTCTTTAAATGACCAAATGTTTGAACTTTTAAGTCTTTCATGTTATCTCTAGCTTAACTTCTTGGGTTCTTAAGTTGTTGGAAGCTCTGATCTTTTGCACATATAAAGATTCAATTTTTAGATTGAAAAAAAAAAGTCCCCTTATAACTATTGGATTATTTATGAAGCTATATAATAAACGAAGATAAAGACAATGCTAGGAAGGATGAGATTGTTGCCCTAGGTGGGCAGAGTACAACATCGAATGTTAATTTCTTTTAGTGCATTTTATGATAGGCTAAAAGAGGTATGTAATTCTAGGGTATCTTGTGAAGGTTGGACTTTCATTACCAACAACTTTTTAATGAAAGTCCTGCATTCTATTGTTACTATTATTATAATTTTGGTGTTAAATTTTGTCTAAAGTGCTTTTTGGTTTGGTAAAGGTGACTTGAAGGAGAAGAGATACTTCTTCTGCAAAAGAAGGTGCAATTTCTTGAAAAATTGCAGTAATACTTTTAATACTGATTGCGGATTCTGGAAAGCTACTAGAAGGAAGTAATTTGGTGATTGGGATCAAGAAATCATTTGTTTTCTATCAAAGTAGAAAACTGAAAACTCATGGGGATTATGCATGAATTTTGCCTTATGGGCTCTGTCAACTCACCATGCTTAACTAAGGTGGGAATTCATACATCATCATATGAGCATCAAATTGTATCTTGTTTGAGATTGAATGGTTTGAGCTAATGATGATTCTTTTGCAGAGATTAATGATGCAAATGGGAGATTGGGTTGTTTGTCGCTCGTATCAAAGGAAGAAGAGAGGAAGAAATCAAGGGGTGGTTAATAAGTTAGGTAAAAGCAAGAAATCGAGGGAAAACGAGCTTCGAGCTTCGCGATCTTCGTGTTCGAGTGAGATCACCGAGGTTTCTTGTAGTGACATAGTAGATCAGGAAGCGAGTAATTGTAGTTTTACCTTTTGAGAAGACTTGGTACATGACTTGCTCGACTAGAGAATTTGTTTGTATTTGGTTCTTTCTTACCCGATTTTCCTAATTTGTTGAAGGGGTTGAATTAAGGAAAACGACGATTTGTGTGAACTAATGAAATCGACTCACTTATTACTCATTGGTTCGGATTTTGTCCCGATAAAGTAAAACTTTCAGTGAAATTAGTGTGTTATTGTGTTCTACATATTCATCTTTTTTATTATACTCTCTTGTTGTCTACATCAATTTTAATAAGAGAACTAATACTATTTTGAAATACTCAAAAAATGTGAACCAATTGTACAGAAAATTAACTTACATACGACTTACAATTTTATTCAATTTCATCTCGTATTAATTGAGACAGAAGATTGTTAGCACCAGATGGACATGACCGCTATTAATATTACATGTAAGCCCACAATAAAAAAAACAAGGCTTTTAAGTTTACAGTAATTTCGAGTGGAAATCACGAAACAAAACCATAAATCGGCCGCCGAGAAAGACCAAAATCGTGGAAACCCAAAATCCTAAAATTTTGGCAATTTCGTTGGACAAATAGTTGGCTGAAATGATGAACAGTGAATGGAGGATTGATTTTATATTTTAGAACAAGGGTTAAAATAGTATTTTCCCTGAAATTTCCAATTTTATACAAGTTTATTACCCTCTACCAAGTGTTATACTAATTTTATCTGATTTATTAAATATACTAAATTGGAATACTAATTTTATGTTTCATACCAAATGGAGGCTTGGTATTTGTATAAATTAGTACCAATACGTAAGATTTGTATATTATAATAAATCTTAGAAGATCTGCATCTTTTACTAATTTAATATGTGACAAATAAAATTATTCCAATTGGTAGGTGGGGGTAACTTTGAAAATAGCTTTTTCTTGTAAGACTTATTTTCAAAAAAATTGGAGAGGGAGCTTTAAAAATAAAAATTTCCTAGTTTGCTTTTAAGTGTTTCAAAACACCCCCTTAGTATGACACTAGGTAAAGGGTAATAAACATGTATAAAATTGAGGATTTCATTGAAATATCCTATTTACCCCTTGTACCCAAACATAATTAAAAGTCTAGTTTTTATTGTTTTTTAAAATATATTTAAATTGAATATATTTAAATTAAATATATTTTTATACATATATTTTAAATTAAATATATTTTATATATATAGGGAGTAATAAATATATATAAATTTGAGATTTTCATGAAATATTCGATTTTATCCTTTGTACCAAAAAATAAAAGCCTCGTTTTTTAAGTTGTGGGCTAACATGTGGTATTAATAGTGATCATATTCATGTAATAATTAAGATTCATCCTACCAAGAATTATATTTATGACATTTTATTAAGAGGAAGCAATTTTGTAAATAAAAAGCAAATTGATTTGATGATTATACTACAATATTATAACTCAAAAACTCATATTTCATTAGATTAGCAACAAGTTAACATATTAACATTATGGAGTTGATTCATATGAAAAAGCTAGGGAGTTGATTCAAAAGAACACGTTAGAGAGTTAATTCAGATGAACAAACTTACCATCAAAAGAACGGTTTCCATTTAAATACCACAAGTTGATGTCCTTAAGTACATGACTATCAACTAATATCCCTACAAAAAGCTAGCCTGCATTTTTAGAAACAAAAATACTATTCGATCAAACGATCAAATCTAAACGTTCAACATAATCCTTGTTGAACATCCTCCAAACATACAACATACTAAGAATAATGAAAGAGAAGTAATAAGTGTGGTTGTTGGGATAGCGTAATTGGTTGGTAACAGCATTCAAGAACAAGTAGCGGCCCACTGTGTCCAGATCCATTATCAGTGGCTGGAAAATGTCCAAAGCAGTACTCACCAAGAATGCATTCATATTAGCCATCGATTGTGCATGGGGAGGTGCTTTTGCTTGCAGCTGCTGAACAGCCTAAACAAAATAATCCAATTATTTCATTCCAAAACCAAACATAGGGGATAACACCCACGCACACATATAGCATAGTAAGGGAAATGTGGCAACACCAATAAGAAAGCACAAGTTGCTTGAAGCATAAAATATCTTGTTTACCTCGAGATACTCACCAACATCAGTCTTGATCCATCCTCTTTATCAAGCATAATGGCTTTACCAATAAAAAGTATATAGATAACTTACAAAAAGCTATACTTAGGGCATATTTATAAAGAAGCACTTTCATGTTTTGGAATTAAAATGAACCCATTGAGGTACTACAAAAACTCGTATTGAAGTTTTTATTAGTTCACCCAAAAGATGCAATTTGTAAAAAATAAGAAAATTCAAGGAAATGTTCGACATTTCACTTTGTTGGGTTCTTTCAGTAAATAGTTCAAACCTAAAAAAGTAGTTCTTGTAATTATCCCAAAATATATATGAATGAACACAATAACTAATATATAGCCACTGAAATTAGTATAAATATAAAATTTACCCTTATTCTATTTGAAATCCACAGCCCAACATCCTGTAGTAGCTTGTTCCCTAAAGCATCTTGTTCATTTTTTTCTGCAAGAAGTTCCTGTCCAGCTCCTTCAGCAATGACAATGACCATATGCCCATTGTCTTTGATTGTTTTCTATATATTCAAAAGCCCCCCTTTCCTTCAAGATAGAAGGGTGATTCCGGAATAAAACAGCAGTCCACATCTCGGCTGGCCAGAGTAGCATACATTGCAATAAATCGTGCACCAACAAATCCAATATATAAGATGGTATAAATTAGTCTAAAATAAAATAAGGAAAAGAAAGCCATGGGAGCAGACTGTAAAGCTTCAAAGAGGGAATGCACTAAGAAAAAAGAACATGAAACTCTTACTTAACACTTGAGCGCGCAAATGTAGACAAACGAAGTCTAAATAATCAGGTGGTAGGCTGGTTGCAGCAAATTCCTTCTCCAACTGTAAAAAAGGAATAAAAAAGGAATGAGAAAAAACAAACAGAGCCGCTGCCAATATATACAACAAGAACATTTTAGAAAATAATCAGATCATCACCGGATTTGTTAGATGCTGCTGAGGTGATAAATTTAAAAAGTCAAAGAATAAACACAAATTAAGAATACATGAGGTGATAAATGGAAACAAACAATCATTTGCAACATAAATTCAAAGTCATTACAAAGAATAAAAAGAAGGAATTAAGAAAAGACATACCTGAACCCTGTTTTCTTCTTACACTTGAGTTTGGTTCTTCAGTTTGAGTTAAATGGTTTGGTTCTTCAGTTTGAATTACGAAAAGAATAAAAAGAAGGAATTAAATGGTTTGGTTCTTCAGTTCCTTCATAAGAAAAAGACATGTATTAGTTTCTTGAACCCCTTGGAAGGTATGCGAATAAGGCAACAACCATCATTGCTTAATCATGTTCAAGAAGATAAGACAAACTACGCACACCTTGTTATACCCACAATTTTAACTATGTGCAGTGTGAATATATATAATTAAAAACCACGAGCTTTAACTTGAAGGATTACAATCAATTACCACACAATTAAATTGAATTGAAACCATCAGTATATAGTGTAGCAAAGCAAACAAGAAAACAAATATATGTCATGCCTCACTTTCTTCCTCCGTGCCTTGTGCTTGCCACCAGTGGCGCGCACCTCTTGTGCCTCTTACGGCCTCTGTTGCAGCACCTATTTTCTTAACAAGTTCTGGATCCCTGATATAGTTTCATGGAGTTCATATCAATATTTCTCCATTAATCATTAAATTCGAAGCAAATATCAATCATATCCACACAATACATGAAACAAATTCACATGAATGCAGGGTAAATGTTTTGTAGCTGCAATTTGTTCATCTTACACCAAGAATACATGTCATTTTAACCCAATCTTCATCATTTTAAGCTACAGAATCAAGCATATATTAAATCATTCACGAAAAGAATTGGGGGTTTCTACAAATTCATTCAATACTCAAGGCATTCAATAAAATCTGATGGGTCTTCTCGAATTCTATTCATTGCTTAACTCAGCAGGGTGTAAATTGTCAAAATTATGCAGTTCATCAAAATCTTCAACATAATGAACACATCACTCTACCATGAAATTCAACAAAAATAATCATAAACCTTACTAATTCAGCTAACATACCAATGAAATATTTGTTAACGACATGAGCAGATGAAACATCGCGCTCGATCTGTGTCATTTGTCCAATCTTTTCTTCAAGAGTCATTCTACTCATTAAGTATCTGATTCGCACCTTTAATGGCTGTTTGGGATCCTTGTATTTCAAGTACTCCGCCTTCTCCGCCACCGTCCACAACCACAGCGCCATGGCCGTTGCCGCCATAAACCGCTTCATGCTGACCGCCATTAATCACGGGCAAATCAACCATTTTAGCATCACAACGAACTAAAAAACGACACAGAATACATAATTAATATTAGATATGAGGGATCGGAAAGCATACCCATGTTTGCAGAGGGCCCCTTTTCGTCCTCCCGCTACTCTGTATCTGATTGTGCCTCCGAGAGGAGAGGCTATATATCAGTTGTAAACCCTAATCCATGGGTTTTCTTTCGACTCTTGGCCCAAATAACACTTGGGCTTGGACAACGCTGGCGTAAACATGGTCGGACATTCCATCCTCACAACGCCGCCGTCAGCCGCCGGCGAGAATCGAACTTACAAACAGCACCGCCGTCGAGAATCGCCAGACGAACATATTGACAAGAGAGAGAGGAACAAATGGAGTGAGAGAAATAATTGCAATTATTTTCATGGAGAGGGGTAAAATGGGGCAGCAAACATTATAATCTAAAAATATAAAATTATTGTAAATTTGAGGTCAATCAAATTTGTTTTTCTTAACTCGAGCTTAGTATCAATTTTACAGACTCGACAAGTTCGAACTTGACTTACTCTATTTAATGACGGAAATAAATACATTTCAAAATTGCAATTTATTAACAGGTACAAAATAATTATATATAAATATAGGTAAATTTGCACTTTCACATGTAACTTTAACTATACATGCAATCTGGTTTATACCTATTAATAATTTGCATAAAAAAATTGTACATATTAGTAATTTTCCTTTTAATTAATTACTTGCACATATGATGTATAATTGTCAAGGCTCAACTTCTTATATTAGGTTTGGAAAATTGGAGTAATATAGCAACCCATGAAGCATAGGACTAAGATATCAATAATTAAGAGTAGAGATTAAGTATTAGCAGTTAGTGTCAGGCACGGATCCAGGATTTCGTTCCAGGGGGGCAAATTTTTTAATAGGGTAAGGGTGACTAAATTTTAAAATCCCAACTGGGCGAAATGACAAAATTTAACGATTTTAAGGCATAAATATAAATTTTTCGACATATATAACACAAAAAAAATTAATCCGAAGGGGGGCGAGCCCCCCCCCACCCCCACACACAACAGATCCATCCCTGGTTAGTGTTTTAAGATTGAAGGAAAATTTTCTGTATCATTTGAATAGTTAGTTTCCAAGCTTTTCTACATCTCATTATTAGGCGTTTGAATACACCCCAGCTGGCTAGTAAACTTGGTCCGAGCGCCACAGCGAAGCTTAGACGAGCCCGATTTGAAACGGGGAAGTCGCCTACAAGAACTCTGAACAATTCTGGGCAGGCACAAATATTTCTAATAGATCAACACAAGCTCACTATATGATTGTCAATATTGACAACTGGTTCTACAAAGCTTTTGCGTCTCTCCCGTTTTTTCTGCTCACATCTTCGCATAGCCTACAAGGTAACGTGTCCAGGCTAGCTGCACGCGTCTTTCCATAATTGCCCAAAACACCGCATCGTCTCCACGCATGATACTCAGCATAAGCGACCGGGTCGTTAGCTAGGGACTTGACGTAGGAGGCCAGCTTCTCCATTGAGCTGAATTGAGTCCCGTCTATAATGGAGTGAGGAGGTACAAAGTCCCAGACGTTAGGGGCGCCAAAATATATGGGAACGGATCCAGAATCGAGAGCATAAAAGAGCTTCTCCGTCACATAGCTATCGGTCATAGTGTTCTCTATTGCAAGGACAAACTTGTAATGAGACATGGCACAATGCAGATGGTCATACCATTTAGGTGCTTCGTTTGGATCTTTAATACACTCGGGATAGAACGTGAGCGCCCTATCGAGGCCTCCCACATTGTTTAGGCACTTCCCGAATGAGTGGTGAGGGAGCATGCTGAGTAGCTTTTTCCCAAGCTGGTTCCTTTGGGGTAAGCATCTCGATGAAGACCAATAAACGAGAGTCTCCTTAAAATATAAAAAGTTCGATCAACTAGAATATTCACAAAAAACATTAAACAATGTCAGAAATCCAAAAACTTCTATGCTCTAGTTGCACCATGCAATTGGTGCAATTTTGACTCAATTTTGACCAAAATTTGACTCGTTCACATAAGATGAAATGATAAGTATAAGTCGATATGAATAAAAGTATTAGTTCATATAAAGGAAAGTACTACTAGTTTGTAAGTTGCACAACTTTAGTACTTTTCAATATACAACTAATACTTTTAATCATATGAGCTGATACTTTTACTCACATGAACTAATACCTTTTAGATCGCTTTTTCTACGATCGAAAAAATATAAAATAAAAAGTTTGGTAGAAATTGGGTCAAAATTGCACCCAGTTGCACGGTGCAACTAGTCTTGGAGTGATACTCTATTAGAAATAATTTATAGTGATTAGTGACCTTTCTAGAACACTTACATTGTTCTTAATGGAAGATAATCGGTAATTTCGATTCTTGTGAAAGAATGCACCAGCATATGTTGACTGGACGTCGTCTTCAGCATGATAACTGATGAAAATATCCTCATAGCCTGACCTCTTCCTACCAGCTTCAATATCCATATATACGTGAAGTGGTTCACCTTTCCGTCTCTATCAAATGTAAAGATAACACTGAGCACATTCATGTCTAGGATACACTAAAATGAAGTAGCCAGATATGCTAATCTAGTGAAGGAATCTTGATATATTATTTCAACACAGCTAAGCCGATCATGTTTTAATTATAGAGGCATCAAATCCCATAAGAAACGTGTCAAAGATCTCGACCAATCCATGATGTAGTAAACAATATGGAACTAGCAATGATAAGAGAAGAATGAAAAAGGTTGCTGCGATTACAATTGGATTTCTATATATTATCCTGCTGAAAACTTGATCAACGGCATAAAAGCAAGCAAATCCTATTGCCTTTTCTTTCGTCCAAATTATGCAATTCTGAGCCAAACATCAATCTCTAAATCGCATTTTCGTTTAACCTACTGCAGATTTGGACAAGTATACTTTTCTGAAACTTCATTAATCGATTTACAATAACTTGACCTTATTGATTTGCTGTAAGGTCTTAAACATACACTAGGAACTGAGATACCATAGATGCAACCTCATGGCACAAGAATTTTAACACAGAGAACCAACATTATAGCAAATTAACCTTGCAGTAATCAAACGAATCGAAACATTTAAGCAATTACAACATAAATTACAAAATACTAATCTCGAAAAAAGCTGATTCAAAGAGTAAATTTACCTGAAATGGAGGAGCAATGGTTTCAAACAAAAGGGCATCAGGTTTATCAGCAAGAACAGAGGATTGAGTCCACAAACAGTTCAACCCACATCTACAGCTATACAAATTATCCATATAATCAGGAATCCAAGTCCAATTTTTGACCAGAATCTTCACATTGTTCATCTTCAACTCACCGCACTCGATTTCGCCCTGCAGAAACGACGTCGTCGAGCCATTGTTAAACAAATCTCGGTGTTTTTCCCTGAAATTAGGGCAGCCCACTCGCGAATCCCACTTATTGAACGCTTTGAACAAATCTCGGAAGGGCGAAGAAGATTCTGGAAGGGTGTAGATCATAGATCCTTTTCGGGATGGAGTTTCGGAATTCGCAGATGGGAATTCGAGGAATCCCGTGAAGAACAGGACGATGAGAGTAAACACTAGCATGATTGATACTGCGAAGATGTTTATTTGCTTCAGTTGCATTATTTTGTATCAGGAGAAATTTTTCAAGAAATTTTCTTGAATTATTTCCCCTCTTTTCAGAGAGTATACGCAAACATACAAACAGATGCAGTTTAGAGAGAGATGATTATGAATTATTTCAATTTAGGTTGTAAATTACAAAATTTCTAGTGTTTGATTTGATAAACAATTCAAGAAAACTAGAAAGATTGGGAAGAACATTATAATGAAGGAAAGACTGGAAATAAAAGTCAAGTAACGCCTATGCAAACACAGTGGTAGGTATAAATGTTTCATTAATTCAAATATTTGACTAACTAGTATTAGTATGAGCTAGATTTATAAAAACGACTTTTTAGGCTATCATCTATTTTTTTAACACACACCTAATATAGTATACTCCCTCTGTCCTAATTTTGATTGTCCATTTTTCGTAAATAGTCGTCCTAATTTTGTTTGACTATTTTTTAAAAAGAAAATAAAAAAACTTTTCATTCTTATTTAATACTATTATTTCTAAACCAAACACACTTTTCTGTTTATTTAATATTATTATTTTTCTCCACCAAACCCACTTTTTACCCCCACTTTTTACATCATTTAATACTATTATCTCCTATTTTTTCTTAATCTCCGTTTTCTGATGTCGAATAATTAAAAATAGGTCGGAGAAAGTAATACGTATAGCTATTATTTTTAATGAATAATTAAAACTTTTAAACGAATGCATTTTTATAATGAGACAACTAACACATAAGATTTTGTTCTTTTTTTAAACAACTTTATTCTTATTCAGGAGTACTCCCTTCATTTTATACTCGATTTTTTATTTATTGTTTGCATAATATTTAATATAAAAAATATTAAAATAATATTTTATTAGGGGCAAAACATACTCCCTCCGTCCCTGCACCCCTATCATGGCACAGAAATTAAAAAAAAATTTGCTTTATTGATATTATTTATATCAATTATAATGATATTGTTAGTGTGTAAGTTTTGAGTTTTTGCCATTTTAAGAAATGTGCACGTTATTGCGGGACCAAAAAAGAAAATTGTGCACATTATTGTTGGGCGGAGGGAGTATGTTCGCGGTTTGATCATAGTCCCCTAACATTCAGAAAATGACGTCCATAAAATTATCCTCTGTAGCAATAGTTGATTCAATTTTATCCCGCAACCCCGCATTATCCCAACAATCTAGAGCATACCGACAATTAAAGAACACATGCCAAGTATCTTCCAGTTGGGAACCACATAAAACACACCGTTTATCCTCAACTACTCTTTTTTTGAAAAAGATTTACCTTATGAGGAAGACAATCTCGGGCGATTCGCCATAAACAATCTCTTACCAAAGTGATTGCCACCTACCTTCCACCTCTAAATCTTGATCAGCAACTAACGAACAAGCCCGCTTATATCTTGACTTTACTGTATACTTGCCACTCTTTTTATAATGCCAAACTAATCCATCCACCACCCCAGATGGAGGTAAAGGCGATTTTAATACCCTTCCCACATCTTCAGGGGTAAGAAAGTAGGACAATTGGTCCATGTCCCATGACCTGCTATCTTCTGCAATAAACTCTTGAACTTTCATGCCTTCAAACCCAGCTTGATATGGTGAACGAATGTAGAAGTTTTCGCTATCATTAAGCCATGACTGTCCCCAAATTTGAAGACTCTACTTATCTTTTCCTGATTTATTGTGTATTCATAATATCGTAATAACCTACAAATGTGCTCATAAAGGGATGAAGTGGGGAACTTCATAAACTATTTTCTCAATAGCACCGTTGTTTCTATTACAATTTTCAAACAAATGCTATGTCTTTTTAATTCTAGTGATAGCACAACAAAATTGCTGTTATATTTAAGATGATTCGAAAAAGATGGCACAATCACAAAGAGAAAATACCAATCAGAATTTAATTAATCAATATTGGGTGAAAAAGTGAGAATCTTTTTTGTCTTGATGGGAACAATTTCGCACACTATCATGAGTTTTGCTATAATCAGACATCTTCTATAGGTCTATTCAAAGAATAAAAGGAGAAATGGAGTGAGAGTGAGACTGAAAACAATAAGCATCACCCATTAAAGGCAAGTTAAACAACTCATCCTACCGCAACAAAGACTAAATTGGATAATAATTTAATACTTTCAAATATTACAAAAAAAAAAAAAAAAACCTATAACCAGCAGGAATTAAAAGACCAATCCAATCTCGCCTTATATTTCTACAATCACTACAAATTTTACCAACTTATATTTCAACTAATACTTAACAACAAAATGAGAGATTCCAAAATAAAGCACCTCAATTTACCAACGTTCACCTATTCCTCAACATTTTTCAGTGGTACAAGATGTTTGAATTGTGTGAGTTTGAAGGGATGTGACGATTTTATGTCTTTAAGGAAAGGAATCAAGTCTGAGACTGACCTTTTTTAAAAATGGGGATCGAGTATGAGAAAAAGGGAGTATTATCCATCTACATGTTCTTCATAATAAAAAAAAAATACTATTTTTTTGAAAAATGATATTTTTTATTGAATATTTAACATTTTGAGTATGTCTATTACGCAATATTGCACGGTGCAAAAACTTTGTATTTAAAGAATTAGCAGAAAAACTCGTTGGTCGAAAATGGGTCAAACATATTTTTTTTCAAACAATTAGCTCAAGATAAACCAAAAAAGCTTGTTCCCAGGTTTGATTTGTTATATGTGTAATTGTGTGTTACTGTTAGGGTAAATATGTGTTATTATAACAACAAGTAACACATAATTGTCCTGAAAGTAATACGTATTTATTCATATAGTAACACATGCAATGTATTAAAAAATTGTTTTATTGTATAAACACATACATATTATTTTATGGAAAAAAAAAGTGTATTACCTTATGAACAAAACCAATAAAAATGAAAAAAAACCAGAAGATATATTAAACTTTGATATTAAAATCTTAATCCAGCATATTGAAATGTAATTCATTATATAAAATCAATAGATTCATTGAGCAACTCATTAAGCGAGAAAATCAATGATGAGCAAGTTCCAGATTTTAAAATGCATATTGCATAGATCTTGATTTATGCAATATTATATACAAAAATTTGCGTAACATTTTTTTGGTCTTATGTAGCAGTGAACACATGACATTGCGTGTGTGTGATTTTAGAAAGAATAAATTATAATTTTTTTTAATTAATTGATGAATGATAAAGTTTTGTATGCACCAAGTACAACGTCAATTCAAGCGTATTTTTTAAACAAATAACTTGTCACTAAAATGTTTAATTTATTTACATTGAAACATTCAATTTTTTCAATGAAAACAAAGTTGAACGATTCAGTGAAAAAATTTGAACATTTTAAAAATAAATTTGAATTTCACGGTGAGTATATATTAAGCTTATTTAAGCTCAGATAGATTAGATTAAACTTCGAAAAAAATTAGCGAACATAATTAATTCCGAGCTTGATGCTATAATAAACAAACCACACTCAAACGCTCTAATTCGGTTCGATTCGGATCGATTGCGTCCCTAATTCTATTTTGGATAATATAAACGCTAGTTCGAAAATTGATACTCCCTCTATCCCAAACTTGTTTCACTCATTCTCGCTTTTTGGCGTCTCATACTTGTTTTCCTATTTTCTTAAATGAAAATTTTACTTTATCACTTTATCACATAAAATACTAATAAATAACTCTTTTTAACCCCAACTATCATCACTTTATCACTTTATCATATAAAATATTAATAAACAACTATTTCTACCCAACACTTTATCACTTTATCTCTTTTTTTTTTAAAAATCCAAATACACAATAAATGCGAAAAATAACTATGGGACGAGGAGGAGTATATAATATGTATATAAAAAGGCAGGGACGAGAGAAAAGACAAGAAGGAGATGGTGAATTAAGATGTAGTAATAACATGCTACAATGATTATATGCACGTGAAGTTAGTTTTCATTGATTAAAGAAGGAATGGAGAGGAGCTAACTCAAGTTGCAGCACTCCATGTGCTCTGACTCCCCTATAAGCCTACATATCCAACGCTAATTAATTAACACTACAACCCCTACCCCTCACTCAACTGAGTTCAAGGGTTGGCCTGGTTACGTATGTTTAAGATTTAAAAACGCGTTTCTTAAATTCATATATCATGAATAATATAATGTACAAGTTATAAATTTAATATTATAAGTCGCATGAATAATATAATGTACAAGCGAGACTCGAGATATAAATTTAATATTATAAGTCGCATATCTCTTAAGGATGAATTTTATATGAGGTCATTCATGAAATGTGGTTCGTGCGACACTGAATAAGATATCATATTTTGAAATATATACATTACTTTTAATATAATGTAAAAAATAATTTGAATATAAAAAAAACATAAAGTCTCGTATAAAACTTGTTCATAGTATGAAACTGATATCATTGCACTTATAAACTACACCATAGCTCATATATACTAAAAAAGCATTTAATATGCTATCATATTTGTTTATAAGTGAAATATGATTAGTTAATAAATATGATATTAATTTATAAATATAATGATATAATTTTCATATTAATACTATGAACAAGTTTCACACGTGACTTGCTACTAAAAAAATGTGTTGTATCACATTCAAATGTACTCAGAAGTGAGTTTGAAACTAGATAAAGGTAGCTAGGGCAAAATAAGGGTTATCCAAAAACAAAGTACCTCTGAGATATACAAATGGTACATGTACCAGATTGTCCAAATCATAACATCCTCATTATCAATCCTATCTTGCCTTGACATGGGCATCACGAACTGCATGCGTAGTGGTGCTAATTCATGCAGCAGAACCACCAAGATTGAGTACTATCTTCTTTCACTTAAATGTGAACGTATATTGACCTATGACTTGTTTTTCTATATAATAATAATAATTATTTATTGGATTTTATCCTGCGTGGACATGTGAATTTGGTGTAGAAATGATGGCCCAATTGGATTTTTATTCAACTCTCGTTAGCAAAATTGGAGTTATTACAATTCTTGGTTTTGGAGGGATGTGGGGATGATGATGATAGTCTCAAAATTGAAGGGTAAATTTAATGAATTTGATGATCTATGATGCACGGATTCTTCTAAAAAAAATCAAGCGGTCTGATGTCGGATCTTTCCGCGGGTCTTGATTTGCGATTAAATTGGACCGATATTTTCATGCATATTGATGAATCCGTGAGTAATTTTTTTTTAAAAAAAATTAAGATATACGTATCCGGTGCTGGAAGGGTGAATGAGTGGTTATTTTTTTAGAAAAAATAATTTTTTTTGTTTATTTTTGCAATTTTTAAGACTAAAATCTATATGGTCATTTTATTAAGTACTAAATGTGTTATTTGAATTGAACATTATTATGCAATATAATTTAAGTTAAAAATATATCACTTGTTTTTTTTTATTGAATTCCTTAATATAACTTATGTATTGAACTGATGTTATTTGAATTAATGTTTATTATTTAATTACATTAAATTATTGAAAATGCTTAAGTTTTACGTGAATTACATATATTTTATATGCTAATTTTTAAATTTTCATATATCTTATAAGTATTATATATAATAAAATATAAATAAACAGACGTACCTTTGCCGTATTGCACTCTAATTTTTTTGAAAATCCGTATTCCCGTACCCGTATCTTATCGCACCCTCACCTATGCGACATAGGATGCCATATATATATATATATATATATATATATATATATATAGAGAGAGAGAGAGAGAGAGAGTATAAATGTAGTATTGATTAATTGAGAATTTGAGATGACCCTTAATAGTACTTGAATAAGTATTACATAGGACTAGCCGGACGTCCTATGTAGTAATAGGTGTTATTTGCAATTTATAAAATTGGGTGGAATTGTTTTTTATTCTTAAAGCTACTTTTCATAATTTTTTGAAAATGAAAATGATTTTTAAAATTATTGAAAGAGATTTCAAACATACCAAAAGAATATTGAAGATCACGATTTGTCTTAGGGACTAGGTCAAATTATATAGGTGACATTTAAAGGCTTTTTCCCTCTTATATAAAAAGTATATTAATTTGAGCGATGCAATCCCGTTATAAATTGACAATTATTCCAATTGCGGATTGATTCCACCTACAAAATAGTGCAGAGAGCCAATGATTTTGAAAGCATTATAAAGCTAATTTATCAGGGGTAGAAGCGCAATTTCAAAACTCAAATGAAATAATTGTCCCATTTTATTTGTTTTTTTAGAGATTAATTTTTTACACAAAATAATTGTTATTTTGGACCAATATGAGAATTGAAAGTCATATTTCAGTTTTTGTCCTTATATATATAATAATAATAATAATAATATCATATACGTAAATAAAAGGATAAAAATAACATAGTACTTATGATTTTTCTAATTAGTACAAAATATTATTAATTGACAAATAAAATTAGAGGGAATACAATGGTTAGAGATAGTGTCAACGTGACATGTGTCTCATAAGAATTCACTCAACTCCTATATATACACACAACTATCCACCCCTTTATTCACAAATTCCCTTCATTCTTAGCATTTATTTCTATATCCAATATTCACTCATGGTAATGCACAAAAAAGTAGAAGATCATCAAGGCAAGAAAATTGCACCAAAAGGCCATTTTGTGGTGTACGTTGGTAAAGAAATGACAAGATTTGTTGTCCCAATTTCTTTCTTGAAGAATCCATTGTTTCAACAGCTTCTTGATAAGGCTGCAGAGGAGTATGGATTTGATCATACAAGTAGGATTACTCTTCCTTGTGATGAAGCCACATTTCGAAGAGTCGTTTCGATTTTATCGAATTAGGTTAGGGGGTGTTTGCAAATACAATTAAAATTTCAGAATCACTTTTTTCCCAAAAAAATTAAGTCAAGGGATTGTTTCACAATTCAACTTGAACTTAACAAGTGTTCTTTTTTATATAAGACTTCTGAAAAAAGTGCTTCTGCACTATTTTATAGAGGGTGAAAACAGTCCCTAAGTCTATATAAAAAATGTGATTTTCTATTATTTTGATTGAATTTGCAAACATCCTAGAAGTCGTGACACTTCAAGAAAATTCATCTAAGGGCTCAAATCAATGCTTTCATTTTTTATTTTATTTTTAAGAATTGTAGTATGTCAATATATAATAGTACTAACTAGTTAATGTGTTGATGACGTAAATATTCGTCTGATGTAAATAATGGTGTTAGGGTCTTGGCCCACAAAATGAAGGCATTGAAGCAGTTGAGTTATAAATAAATTGAATTAATTAGTAATATATTTTTACATATTTGGCACTCTAGAATAAATAGGATCCAACAGTAGCAATATTTTATAGTCATTATTGATGTTTGAAAGTGATAAACTCATTTTGTTGGATGGACCACTATATATATTCACTATGATAAATTTATTAAATTTGACTCTCACAAGATTTGTGGGATACTATGGTCGTGTTTTGACAACTTAAAACAAACTTCCGAAGACTTATTTTTAAAACTTCTCTCACAAAAAAAATAAGTGTTTTTTGTTTATTTTTAAAATGCTTTCAAAACACGCCCTATATCAAGTAGCTAGCTAGTTCATTCTTTTTCTTTTTCTGATGGAAAACTACGTCTCTATGGGATTTTCCGGCCAACCTGTGGAATAAAATTTACAAAAATGTCATGCATAAGACGAGATATAAACTAACATAAAATAACATTCATCTTCCTAAAATATTAAATTGTCATGTTTGAATTATAATTTATTTTACCATCAAACTGTCACATAGGATGAAAAGAAATTATGCGTACAAATTGCACTAACCAGTTCTAATCCAATTGGACTCGTATGATCTAATAGATTATAGCAGATCCACAAAAACATACGGTGGAATAGGATGAAAAGTATTAACTCACATATAAAAAAATATTAGATTCTATACTGAATAATATTAATACTTTTCAATACATAAATTAATTTTTTTTATCATACTCTCTCCTTATTTTAATTATCCATGCGAAATTTAAGAAAAGTAGAAAATATTAGTATTAAATGGTGTAAAATGAGTTTGGTGGAGGGGTATGAATGTCAATTCAACTTAAAAAAAAGTATTGTTTATTAGTATTAAATGATGTAAAGTGAATTTAATGTGTATATAATTGAGTGACATGTGATGTAAATAAATATTGTTTGTAAGGAGTCTTATTTTATAAAAAAAATTGCTTTATTTTCATTTTAGGAGATGATCAATTTAAATTAGGACGGAGGGAATATTAGTTTAATTTTTTTTTTTCATTTTATAAACTATAATATTTTTCGATTTTCCTTTTCTATGAAAATTACTTTTTCTTGTGAAAAACAAAACATTACATGATTCAGAATTTATGGATTATAATTACATTAAAAAAAATTATGAAGGTTTTTGTGCTGATATGACTGTTTGCAATCTGAAAATTTTGGAATGCTCATAATAGAGTGATCTTCAAAGATAATTGTTATTCCCTAAAAGAACTTATTGACGGCATTAAGTTTGCGTCTTGGAAATGGATTCGTTCTCATTATCCAATTTCTTTTCTCGTTCCGTTTGTTAGTTGAGAGTGTCACCCATTGGAATGCTAACTTAACAAGTTATAATTGATCATTTGTGTGTATTATTATGAGTATTGGAGTACCCTTTGTACTCAATTAATATATATTTCATTTTTACCTTTCTTTAAAAAAAAGAAAAGAAAAAAAAAGAAACAGCAAGTTCGAAGTTAATACACGTTTGGCAATTTGGTTCCCCTAAAAAAGCGCATAATATCATCTGTTTCATATATTGTGTTCCACTCTGTGTTCCATAAGATAGATTAATGACACGTGTAATGGGCAAAAAAATCCAACGAACCATCATTACCCTGGGTCCATGTGTTAAAGATCCAGGGGTAGAATAATCTTGGAACACAAAAAAGTGGCACAGAGGAATTGAAATCTTAAAAAAAATAGTTATTTCACATCTGGTAGCTCTAAGGCGTAACTGCCTGTTGTATCGGCCCAATAAGAAATACGAGAAAGAATGTTTCAATTTGGCCCAACTGAGGCCCAATTAATTAATCCTGTCAATAATAGTGAGAGCTTCAAACAACCAAAATTTACACACACGCAACACATAAAAACTTCATCTATATATATTAAAAAAACATCCTTTAGTGTTTATTAATTTAGCAATTTGTTAGAAAATACCCTGTTTGGAGGTAGGCCACCAAGACTAACTTTAAAATCAAGAAAATAATTTGTTAGCTAAAAACTTGCATAATATTTTCCACAAATTATAAATAAAGATTTGTGCATTGGCCCAATTTCTTATTAAATTTGGTTAGTACATAGGAGTATTATAAATATGAAAGAATACTCGCATGAAACCAATCTACACACGTAACTCTATCAATATTACGCCAAAAAAAATATCATTTGTTATCTTGTAAAAACTTTCACTGTTTAAAAATAAAAAAAAATTCTATCAGTGATAATTTTTGTACATAACAATGATACTTAAAAAACCGAGTTCACCGTGAACTCGGATTCACACAAGTTTTTGACTATAAATATAGTGTGTGTAATATCTTCAAAGAATGTGACATTGGTGTAAATTTGTTAATTATAATTTATTTTTCAAAATATCTTATAACGATTAAATAAAGTGATTATTTGGCTGATAAATACAAGGAGCTAATGGGCTCCATGCCAAAACTTTATATATGTATGAAATAAATGCAAAATTAAAATACGGCATTTTAATTAAATATCCATCCGTTCATCCTACCTCTGTCCTGTAGTTAATTAAATATTAAAATTTGTGGATATCATGGTGGCTTTTCAAATAAAGTGATTTAAAATAGTATGAAAATGACTTGTTAAAATGATATTGTCCACTTTTGCCTTATTTGTTGGTCACAATATTTTTATTGAGGTGGTCCACTGACCACTTACACAATAGTTAAACATATCAATTAATATAAACACGTGGCTTATAATATTAGTACTCGTGAAACACAATTCTTCAACCCACCAAATTTAATATAATAACTAAGTTGTCATCATAATTTGCGTAGCGGGGGGTATTTTTTTTTAAAGGATAAAGGTGAAATATATAAATTGAGTACGAGGGATACTCGAAACCAACTAGAAAACTTACAATCTTATAATCAAAATTAAACGAGTAACCAGTCTAATGGTTTAGATATTACACGAAATAGAAAAAGAAATTCAATAATGAGAACGGATAGATCCACCTCCATTAATCATCATATTCTAAAATTATGCGTTAAAAATTCAGTAGAATGGAACGCTGATAGAATACGAAAAGTGAATATGAGAATCGAATCGATTGAACTGATTGGAAAAAACTATAGAGTGATAATTAATTTCAAGTATCCTATTTAAAGTTTATTTTCTAAAATTGTGGGGGAGTTATTTTGTCCTTGGAAGAATTGCTTTTAATCCTAAAGACTTTAAAAGCTCATTGGTCAAAGTTTGTTGGTAAATTATTTTCAGTAGTGACAAATTAAGTATTTTTGAGTTCGTTTTAAGAGTTTAATTAACCTTCTGTATTTTTTTTTACAATCATTTTATTCAAGGCCGCGGCTAATCACACACGGCCTTTTACTTTACACACCCGATTACTTTACAAACACATTTAATATTTTAATCTTTACTTAATACACACAGCATTTGGTCCATTGTATCCTTTCAATTAAAAATTTAAAAATAAATATATACATATATATACTGTTATACACCCAAACGAATAAAATGTTGACCAGAGCAGCCAACTTCTACATTTGTCGACCAGTCTTTCCAAAATTTTGAATGGTCAATCAGACTTGCCAAAAGTTTGAATGGTTCGACCACCTTGACCGACAAAATGTGTGTCGCGATTTTTAAAAGAAAAACACGAAAAAAACTCATCTACCTACCATTTAAATGAAATAAATGGACAAGAAAACTTATAAAATGTATCTTAAAACTTGTTTTTTAATCCATACTCTTTTTCTAATACATTTGCTATGAGTTTTCAATATGTAGATTTTTAGCTTTTATGATGTTTTCTTCAAGTTTAAAGAATGATGTAAATGAGTTGAGGAAAATGGTGTGTCATGTGTATGGATTTAAGATTATGATGTATTGAGTAAAAAAAATTAGTAAATTATGATATAAAAAATATACACGAAGGACAAATTATAAAATATCAACCACTATGACAAAAATTTATAATATTCTTCCACTGTAGCAAAAAAAAGAAAATGTCGACCAAGGCGGTCAACTTTTACATTCGTCGACCAGTCTGGCCAAAATTTTGAATGGTCGACCAGACTTGCCAAAAATTTGAATGGTCGACCACCTTGGCCGACAAAATGTCTGTCGCGATTTCTAAAAGAAAAACACGAAACAAACTCATCTTTCTACCATTTAAATGAAAGAAATTCACAAGAAAATTTAGAAAATGTATCTTAAAACTTGTTCTTTAATTCATACTTCTTTTGCAATACATTGCTATGAGTTTTTAATATGTAGAATTTCTTGATGTTAGGGTTTATGATGTTTTTTTCAAGTTTAAATAATGATGTAAATGAGTTGAGGAAGATGACGTATCATGTGTATGAATTTAAGGTTAGGGTGTATTGAGTAAAAAATTAGTAAATTATAATATACAAAATATACACAAGGGATATATTTTTTAATTTATAATAGGACATTTTAGATATTAAATTTTTTCGAGTGTGTAAAGTAAAAAGTTATGTGTGATTACTCGCGGCCTTTATTCAATAGTACGTAAAATTTATATGCGTGTACTAAAATGAAAATAGCTATATATATGTTGGTTTCCATCAGACATGTTTCTTATTCTAAAAATTGTACTCCCTTTTGTATTGCTACAATGTATTTTTGACCACCAATTCACAGTGTGTCAATGTCTTCCCCGATCTATTTTTTGACCGCCAATCCAAGAATGTATTTTATAAACTTTTACTATTCATTAGATGTTAAAAAATTTATAAGATATTTTAATTAAGTTTAGCTAACATGCATGGCCATAAATTTACCTAAATATAAAGAATGTGACAGTACCCCTTAATTTCAGTGTAATATTTAAAGGAAATATTATATTTTTCTCAAGATTTTTGTAGGCTAAATGTAATAATCACCTAAATATAAAGAATGTGACAGTACCCCTTAATTTCAGTGTAATATTTAAAGGAAATATTATATTTTTCTCAAGATTTTTTGTAGGCTAAATGTAATAATCCAAAGTCGAAAAGTCATATATCCCTATATACGAGTGAGTTTACCGTAAAACTTATTCATGAAATGAAATGTATATCATTATATTTACAAACTAATATCATTATGTTTATAAATTGGTAATATTAATATTATAAATTAATATCAATAATATTTGATATTATAACATTATTATTGATTTTAGTTTATAATAGGGGGTATGCAAATACTTATGCTTTTGAAGAAGTGATTAAGATTAATAATTATGAAAAATTGATTAATAGTAGAAGTTGATAGCGTTTGTAAAATAATTTAAAAGAAAGTTAACATTATTAAACACTCCCATTTAAACTTTTAGCTTATAATTTTTTATAGCTTATTTAATATAATAAAAGAGAAGCAAAACATTTCAAATTACTTATTCACACAATTTTAGGTGATTATAATAATTTTTAATTTTTTGCAAATACCCCCAATAACAATGATACTAGTCGATAAGTGCAAAGTGCAGCTATATTAATTTCATACTATGATCAACTTTCACAGAAAAGCCCCGTGACTATTTATATTTACACATTAGTGTGCGTTGATTGGTGTATAAAATGGAGGTTCGGCCATCATGCACATTTTTTTTTCCCTCTCTTGTCAATTTAATTTCATGCTCCGGCAAACTCTCCGCCTTTGGTCTCGCTGGAAACAGTCTCCCTTTCATACTTTCTCTCTTCTAACATTTCACTACATCTGAAATTAAGGTTAATTTCTCTCTCCCATTACACACACACACATGCATATACATAATACATATGTATGTTTCTTGATTTTTACAATAGAGACCGATCTCTTGTGTATTTTTAATTTTTAATGCCATTTCTTCATCAATTCCTCGATCCGTCTTTTGAAATTTGCGGGTTCTCATTTAATCATTTCTTTTATCATATGTTTTTTCTAAGTGCAATTTTGCATGCATTTGTATGAGATACAGAGTACTGGAGTATTAGGATTTACAGCATTGTGTTTGGATTATGACAATATGATTAATTTGCTCTTTTGACATAACGAGGTTATGAATCATATGTAATAATTTGCTTTTTTTGTGTCCTGAATTTTCTCACTGAGCTGTTTTTGTGCCACATTATGACTATGAATCACAATGAACATATATGCATTTAGCTTAATTTTAATTTTTGCCATTTCTAAATTTGAATCATGTACAAAATACTATAATACCATTGCTTATCTAAATACTTTTTTTCAATTGTGAAATTGAGATGTTATTTACTTGAATCTACAACATCACTTTCTAATAGTGCAAATTCTTCGTGATTCAGAGCGAAAATCGTCTTAAAATTGACAAACATTAGTTATGGATAACGCTAAGGCTAACGCGGATGGATTGAAGGGGGGAATACACGAAAATGTAAAAGAGGCCGGGGTTAAAACCTCGAGCTCTCTAGGGGCAATATCGGAAATTGACGACTATCACCTCCTAAAGCTACTCAATAGGCCTAAGTTAAACATAGAGAGGCAGAGATCATTCGACGAGAGGTCACTTAGTGAGTTATCGGTTGGTTTAAGCAGAGGTTTCGAAGTTTATGAGAGCGTGTACTCTCCCGGACGATCGTTGCTGATGCGTGGGAGGCACTGAGACGATCGTTGGTCTTCTTTAGGAAACAACCCATTGGCACGATTGCGGCTTATGATCATTCTTCTGAGGAGGTCTTGAACTATGATCAGGTACAATGTGCTTGCCTTAGGTAATTCAATTTATACAAGAAGTATTAGTTCATGGTGATGAAAAGTATCAGCTCATATGATGAAAAGTATCAGTTGTATATTGAAAAAGTATTAATAATTGTTCTTCAATTTAGAAAAAAGTTGCTAGCTTGTGATGAATTTGATGCAGGAAAATCAGTTAGTTTGTAAGCTAACTCGTATGAGATTACAAGTTAACTGATTTTCCTATTTGCTAACATGAACGACGAGTAACACTTTGGTGCACCAGTTGCACTTTTGACCCAATTTTGATCAACTAGTGCAATTTTGACCCAAATTTGATCAAAGAGTATCAGATCATATGATGAAAAGTATTAGTTGTATATTGAAAAAGTACTAATACTTTTCTTCATATGAAGTAATACTTTTTATTATATATTTCAGTTTTTGCCAT
This sequence comes from Stenogyne calaminthoides, assembly GCA_037126765.1. Classification (NCBI taxonomy): domain Eukaryota; kingdom Viridiplantae; phylum Streptophyta; class Magnoliopsida; order Lamiales; family Lamiaceae; genus Stenogyne; species Stenogyne calaminthoides. The sequence continues at coordinate 116,437 of JBBCBC010000055.1, forward strand.
TGTACTAACTTTGCTGCTAGACCAATATGATCAGTTCCTGATTTTTCTGTAATTTATTTCGAATTCAGGTCTTTGTTTGAGATTTTGTACCAAGTGCATTGGCTTTTCTAATGAATGGGGAACCGGATATCGTAAAAAACTTCCTGTTGAAGACACTCCAGCTTCAAGGTTGGGAAAAAAGAGTGGATAGGTTCAAACTTGGACAGGGTGCTATGCCAGCTAGTTTCAAAGTTCTTCATGATCCCGTTCGTAAGACAGACACGATCGTAGCAGATTTTGGTGAGAGCGCGATTGGAAGAGTGGCTCCTGTCGATTCTGGTTTCTGGTGGATAATTCTTCTCCGAGCTTATACGAGATCTACGGGGGATTTAACTTTGTCCGAAACGCCCGAGTGCCAAAATGGCATGAGGCTTATTCTGTCCTTGTGTCTCTCTGAAGGATTCGAAACGTTCCCGACGTTACTCTGTGCTGATGTCTGCTCGATGATCGATCGTAGAATGGTGAGTACCTTTTTAATCTTCTCTTGCTTACATTATTATGTCTTATAGTTTATCGGTATTAGTTGTTTCATTCAAAAGTATTAGTTGTGTGTTTTAAACAGTATTAGTTGTATTCTTGTTATGTATGGGCAGGGAGTATACGGCTACCCTATCGAGATCCAAGCACTCTTTTTCATGGCATTGAGATGTGCTCTAGGAATGCTGAAACACGACGAAGAAGGCAAAGATTTCATCGAGAAAATAGTGAAGCGTCTCCACGCCTTGAGTTACCACATGCGGAGTTACTTCTGGCTCGATTTTCAACAATTGAACGACATAAATCGGTACAAAACAGAGGAGTACTCTCATACAGCCGTCAACAAGTTCAACGTGATTCCAGATTCGATCCCTGATTGGGTGTTCGATTTCATGCCAATGCGCGGCGGTTATTTCATAGGAAACGTTAGTCCCGCCAGGATGGATTTCAGATGGTTCGCTTTAGGCAATTGTGTTGCTATCTTAGCTTCTCTTGCAACTCCTGATCAAGCTTCTGCTATCATGGACCTTCTAGAAGAAAGGTGGGAGGAGCTTTTCGGAGAAATGCCGCTTAAAATAAGCTATCCTGCAATCGAGAGCCACGAGTGGGAAATCGTGACGGGATGTGATCCCAAGAATACGCGATGGAGTTATCATAATGGAGGATCTTGGCCAGGTTCTTCCATTGCTCCTTTTGCTTGCTTTGTGCTTTTAAGGTTTTTTCAATGTTTGCAAAATCAAGTGGTCTTTCTGCTATAGTTTTCTCAACTTTGGAGAAAATAAAGAACTTTTAGGGGGGCGTTTGGTTCAAATTTCTCAATGGGAACTTGATGGTTAATGAGAATAGAATATGAGAATCGAAATAAGTTAATCAATACCTCATTCTGATTAACTACCGCCCCTCCTATAGTAATTTCTCCTCAATCATTCCACTATTTCTCAACCAACAATCATTTTTGTCCATTTTTTTCCAAAATTAACAATGAAAGGGACAACTCTTCCTCCAAGGGGGCGTAGAGGGGAAAAAGATTCTCATTACCATTTTCATTGAAGAATTTGAACCAATTACACCATTATTTCTTCGATCAAATTAAGAGTTGGTCTCGTACACTGTTGCCCAACTATCACTTTATAGTAAAATAACGATACTATTTAGTGGAACGAGTAATACTTTTTAGTGACATTACTAGTGTGTATACAAGTTTTTGCCTCAAATTAACTCCCAAATTTATCAACTCATGCAATTTGTTTCACTCTTTCTCTTTCCATCGGAGTGCAGTCCTTCTATGGCTACTAACGGGTGCATGCATCAAAACCGGACGTCCCCAATTAGCGAGACGAGCGATAGATCTTGCAGAGAACCGTTTGCTGAAGGACGCTTGGCCCGAATACTACGACGGCAAATTAGGACGGTATGTAGGAAAGCAAGCTAGGAAGTACCAAACATGGTCCATTGCTGGATATCTTGTAGCAAAAATGATGCTGGAAGACCCTTCACACTTGGAGATGATCTCTCTCAAAGAAGACAAGCAACTCAAGCCCGTTATTCGGAGATCATCGTCTTGGACGTGCTGAAAGCGCTCGTCTGAAGAAACGATACACAAAAACGGAGAATTGGTACGAAAAAAACGAAGGTAAAAGGCCCCATTTTTGTTTCATTTGAGAAAATAATTTGTTGATGCTTTTTTATACTTATTGTTAGTTGTAGAAATGAGTTCTTCTGCACATTGTCGTTTAATCTTCGCTCTTTTCGTTCTTCCGAGGCATCGTAGTTGTATCAAAACTTCGATATTTTTTATAATGCGGTGCACCAGTTGCACGAACTAATACTGTCCAGTGAAAATCACTGATGCTGATCAACTAATACCTTTTAGTAAAAGAACTAGTACCATTTAAATATGTACTACGTAGTTAAGAAAACTGGAGTTAATTTTGATTTGAATTTTTTAACATCAAAAGCACGCAGTAATGTTGAATATTATAATCATGCCCGATGGATAAGTTACTTTTTGTTCGCCAACCGACCAGAATTGCTCAACCAAACTAATAACAAACGATCCGCTTACTCAAAGTCAAGATGTTCAAAATCAGTTAAGTATGTTCGCCCTCGATATCCCGAGGGTTTGTTCAATATCCCGAAGGTCAAGATGTTCACTATCCCGAAGGTCGTATGTTCAAAACCTCGGTATCCCGGCGGTCGAGTGCCCGAAATATCCCAAGACCCAAACATCCCGAGGGCTCTGGAGGACAATATTCCAAAGATAAAACCGACATAGTTAAAGGGGCGAACAAAGCATCTAACCGAAAACTCAAAAGAGATCCTACGCACAAAGGTTAGCACAAAGATCAATCTAGAAGACGATTTGCGTTTGCTGACCAAGTCTCCAAAATTAATATACCAACCAGGTAAGTGCTATAAAAGAAAGAAAAAAGAAGAAAAGGTTCAAAAAATAAATCTCCAAAAATCCTTGAGGAACTAAAAAATTCGAAAGATCATCCACATAAAACAAAAACCCTTTCTTATTCCTACAAATTATCTTTTATCTACATCGATTCATCTTCAAAGATGTATCAAGAACTCAGTCGACGTAAAGCTCATATAATACAATATCCTCGCTTGGTATGCCCAGAGTAGTAGTTTTTTTTGACGAACCGGGTCAACAAATTCATCTTACTTACTGCTTATTTTACTTACGATATGTTTTGTTTTGAAGTTGTTACCAAATTAGCCACATTATTCATTAACTAAAACCACTGAGCTAGAAAGAGGGCGGTCTTCACCAAAAAAACCAACCCATACACAAACCCTTAGTTAGCCGAAAGTAAAAAAAAATAAAATAAAATGCCTCAATCTAGAACACACAAAAGGAGAGAGGTTAAAGCTGATCTCCCCAAAATAAAGATCGTTTGAGGATATAGAATGATCCGGTATTTTTCTTGTTGCGAGCACAGAAAAGAGAGGGCGAAAAGAATTGCAAAGTTAGGGAGCTCAAGAGCATGAAGAGCAACGCCGTGATAAAGAGCAAGTTAAAAAGAAAACCGCAAAGCTGATACCGTGATTCAGTTTCAAGGGTCTGAACCATCGGCGTTTGGACGCTTTTTCCACCAAAGACCGAATCGGGCAATATCATGAAATAACATCCAATAAAGATGCCCGCACATTCAGATCTTCATATCCGCTGTGTCAAAAATTGGTATTTGTCTATCCACCACCGATTGGGTAGTCAAGCACAAACTTGTTCTATCACGAGCATGATCCACGTTCCTCATGATGGGAAACAAACCCCAATCTAAGTCTATCAATCCCACAAAATTTGCGGAAATGCAAAAAGCCATCGAGGGATTACAGAGATTTGCCGCGACCAAGGCCATTTTCGGCGAGCACCATACCGCCGCCATTGTCAACCGGCGATCATGGCGGCCAAGTACAAGAGAAAGTTACCCGACCAAAAATTTTCGATATCTCAAAGAAATATTCAGACTTTATGATTGATTGATGGGGGCTTTCTGCCGACGCAAGGCTCGATCATTCCCCACGACTTTTGGGTGATCGGGCACATAGATGGTTTTCTATTTTGAAAATCACATCTTTCGCACAATAAATTTTGTCCCACTTTTCATCCATGTGTTTGTCCAAAACAAAGGTTGGCGACTTTTCCCAACTTTTACATAAAAGATTTGATAAATGTTTGTATGATGGAGCCCCAGTTGAAGAGGATGCCAAGATCCTCGCGGTGGTCGGAGGCCCGACTTTAAATCTGAGATATGTGGAAGGCCATGCATCAAGATTGGCGAACTCATACTTCCGAGTTTCGAAGTGCTCGACAATCAAATAAACCTACCACTAGGAAAGTTTTCGAAAAGAAAGTGATTTAAAAAAAAATATAGAACCCCATTTTTTTGAAGAAAGAGCGGTAAGAAACGCCTCTACGAAGTCTTTTGGGCTTTTTTTTTTTGAAAACTATCTTTAACCAAATTAAAGATCACATTTGACAAGAATTGTAATGGATAAGCATCAACTTAACGCTTCCAAATATCAGATTATCACGAGAACATCGGGCATAAAAATTGCCGATTTACTCCGCCAACTTTGAAGCTATATGAAGAAAATCGCTTCCCGCTTAAAAAAGTGAATAGAGATTCACAAAAAAATAAGATCAAGGAAAAGCGAAAGGTTCATCCGATCCCGAAGAATCACGTTAAGAGATCAATGTCCAAAAGAGGGCCTCCTTTTAGAGAAAGCCAAAAAATCCACATGATACGCCCCTAATATGGTCCCGTGTTACCAGCACCGACGTTATCTAACAGATTTTAAAAGATGGAAATGCCATACAAAAGACGCCCATCAGTGAAGGTGGCGAGCACATCACCTAGCTCCCCACCTACACACCAAATCATGTTTTCGGAGGATGATCTCGACGGAATTATAACTCCCCACAATGACTCCTTAACCATCGATCTCGTCTCTCCTCTTGAAGGTACATTCTTAGTTGATATGTGGCTTATAACATTTTGTTCGTCAATACCCTTCACCGTATGGAAAAACAAGTTGATTTGATATATTGAACCATGTGATCATACTATAAATGGGTTTTGGGGAATCAAAACGCTATTATGATTAATCGAGTTAGAATCAACTTTGACCATTCGACAACTAGAATGTTAGATTTTGTAATCGCCAATTTTACTTATAACGGGTTTCTAGGTCGCCCGCTTATTCAGAATTCAAAGCGGTTTCTACGATACTATTGGTTAAATTTCCAAAAAAAGAAGTGTAAAAGGATGACAGATTGTTTGCTATCATGTGTACCAAAAAACAAAATATTGTCAACATGATGGAACAAACGAGGGAGATTGGTGAGCTAAGCCACGAGCAGCAAAAACCCCGCTTAAACATTTTCCGATGAACTTTCGACAATTTGGTTGCTTTCCCCAAAGAAAATGAATATCGATAACAAAACGGACTGGTTAGGTTTTGAACCCATGGAGGTTAGATGAACCAAGATCCTCGGTGGAAGCAAAAAACAAATCATTGAACAACCGAGCCAATCAAGATCGATGCATTCGGAAGTTAGAAGTGTTCGCTGGCTCGAAATTACCCAACCAATTATAAATGATTGCTTACCTTCAAAGCAAACTTAGAAGTCACACGGGACATGGTTGAATAGATCCAAAGCATGCACGCCACTTCCTCAACCTTGATCCAATACAAGCTCCAAATTGTCCAAAAACGCAGAAAAGTTTAGTCCGTAAAAATATGAATGAATAAAAATCAAAAAAAGCTTTTCATCTAGATGGCTTAAACCCTCAGGCTCTCCAAATCCAATGGATCTTAAGTAATTTCAATCGATTTGAATAAGGCATGTCCAAAAGATAGTTTTCATTATTGATTATTTGTCGATAATACAAATGGCCAAACTCATGACTTTCATGGACGATTTCTCTCACCAAATACCCAATCCGGACGATCAAAAGGATACTTCATTAAAAAGAATATGTATCCTAACGACGCTTTGACTAAAGAATGTTTGAGCAACATATCAACGTCTGGTGAACAAAAAATGTTCGATAATACATCGGGACAATTGAAGTATATATTGATGATATTGTGGTAAGAGCTAACATAAGGAAGACCACATCATCCACCTCACACAAACGCTCGATATACTAATGGTTAAATCCCAAGAAATGTAGCTTCGGGTTCACTTTACTCGACATATGGTTATTGAAGCGAACCCAATAAAGATTTAAAATTATCAAGCCCCCTGTTTTGAAAGAGGTCCAAAAGTTAATTACGATAATAACCGGGGCGATATCACGTAAATGTAAACCTTTCTTCGATGCATTAAAAAAGGAAATTTTGACCGAGCATTGCCAAAAATGCATTTGAATCATTGAAAAAGATTTCGCAGATATTTATTTGAAACAACTCTATCTCATCTTGTTTGCGTCTCAACATGCAATCATTGTGCTCAGACGGGCAGAAGGACCACACACTTGCCTTTTATATGTTAGCCAAGTGCTAAAGAGGCCGAAAAGATCCTCCATTGAAAAATTTAGATACGCTCAGTTGAAAGCTAAAAATTCATATTTTTTTACCACTTTCGTAGGTATTTTTCCATTCGCCAAGTCCTCCAATTTTTGATTGTTCAAATGGGCGGTGGAACCTTATTAAATTATTTCTTATAATTTCATGGTTGAATTTATCCACAAATTCCTTTGTCGATCAACCATGGCATAAATGGTTCATCAAAAGTTCAAGAGAATCCATCATTTCATTCAATCCGATTTGATTTCCCAAAACAAATAATGAAATTTGAATATGAAGATTTGATCATTTGGACTACGATGGCAATGACAATGGGAATCAAGAGGCCGATGATCTATAGCGATTCCCGGATAATTGTTTATCAAGTAACAAATAGAAATAATGGATGGCACAATATCAACAACTAGCAAAAAAAGAATTGCTTTCGAGCATTTTGAACAAGTTTTTATCGAACAATTACCACGATTGGGTAATTCTTTTTCAAAAGCACGCCTCGGCAACAAATAGTAGACGAACACAATGCATATTGTGGTCGTTTTATTTTGGACAAAAACTTGATGACTCCAATAATGAGTTAATTCTTGAAAATAACAAAATTTGGTTATACTAAAAAGCATTTGTACATCAGAAGAAAATGTATTCCCAACAAATCCATGACTGAGTATTTCATAGTGGGCTCGGCCCCGCACATAAAATAATCCCCTTTTTAAAAAATTCACTCGCATATGCTCGCTTCAACGAAACCCAATGCTTTCCATTCATTCATTTCTCCACCCAAGAATTGGTATCGGTTTATAAAGTACTTTTTTGCAAATGGGGATCGATTTGATCGGCCCATTTCCTCCATAATATCTTTGTGGTGGCCGTTGATTATTATACTAAATGTTAAAAATTACCGAGCAAAGAATTTTGTTTGAAAAAGTATCATCTCTTGGATTTTGGGCTTCCCCAATTTTAAGATAACGGCAAGGATAATTTTATAAAATTGTGCTCATTTAAATAATCACCAAACGGTTTGAAGTTTAAAATTATCAAAAATACCTCCAAAATTTTTGACTTGATAATTCCAAGAGGTTTTTCAAGAGTTGCCTGAAATATTATGGGCTTATCGAACAACTTCGAACATCAATCGGAGACCCCTTTTGCCTTAATTTGGTTACCCAAATCAAGATTCCAAGTCATCGAACAATGACTTTCGGAGAGCATATTAAACCAGGTAGCCGCCTACTGTTGGAGGAAAAGAAGGATCTGAGATTTCAAGAATGCTATGTACAAAAAGAGATCGAGAAAGTTTACAATTCCAAAGTCCGAATTTTTCAATGCACGGTTTTTTAAAAAGCGATCAATGGGGTACCAAGTGGTGTGTTCGGTCGAGCATGGGAAGGTCCTTTCTCACAGAACGTTTGCTAAAATCAACATATGACTTGGAGGACTAATGGAGTCCCATTGTCCTACTCGTGGAATCGTTTTTGAAAAAATACTATCAATAAAAGCCGAGCATAAATATTTAAACAAAGTTAAAAACAATTTTTTATTGTTGGGCAACATAATGTCTGTATATAATTTGAAACGAATTTTTTCAGTTCAAAACGAGTTGACCATAAAAAGAAGAGTACATTATTTTCGATGCATATCTTCAAGAAAGATCTTTGAATTTCGTTAGACAGATAGATACGTGTCAAAACGGGTTGTCCCACGATTTGGAACGAAGTTGACTGGTGGCTGCGGATGAGTCAATCTTCGAGCAAAGAGCCGCAAAAAGCCAAATGTCAAAAGGAAATAGTACTAGCTATTCTTAACTTTAGTTCTATAAATAGGGGCATACCGATAAATGTGTTATGAAGAAGAAAAAGGAAAAATTTTGTGATTCTCGGACAGTATGCCCCAGACGTAGAAGAACTCCTCTCGATTCAAGAATCATTCAAATTTCGAGCATCCGCCTGACAATCTGAGTCTTTTACCCAGATGACTTTATGCACAGTCAGCTTCGTTGCGGACTCAAGATGCTCGGCGAGTCATGGTTGCCACTCGGTTACTCACCGCTTATGCAAAAATAAGTCATTAGTCCCCACGATCCCCAAAATCTCCTCCGGCGGGAGGGATGTCATAGTGTCCGGCCAAAACAAGATCGCGGACGCCGACGCCGGGTCTAATGGGAGGGGCCGAGAATGGGTGCAAAGTTTTGTTTCCACCTACTTTAAGCGAAGCGAGAATGGACGTAATCCTTAATCACCTTGTCCGGGAGGGATAAAAGTTTATCTTTGCTTTGCGAACACATGTTACTGAAAGTAGTAGACAGATGATGTGCCACATCCTTTCAACATCAATTCCGCGGACAAGGTGAGGCCTTTTACTCAAGACAAGGTTTAAATTCAAAACCCTAATCGATAACAATAGTTTGTAATAGATAGTCTTCTTCAGATATGAAGGATGTAATAGAATACAAAGTGTTGCAAAAAAGAAAAAGAAAGATATATGTACTTTTGTTCGCTAAGATTTTCTAATTAAGTTTATTTTGAGGTCGCGACCTAACGACCAAACAAAGACGCCCAGTCTATCTGTTCACCGACGAAATTCAGACTTAAGTTTTACAGATAATCCAAAGACAATGATGAGTCACGGTTAAGACGGCCCAAGACGGCTAACATCAAATATGGCCCAATCTGGCCCCATTAGAAAAACAAATGGATGACCGATTGTTGTGTTCGATAAATAAATCGTGATTAATCGAACATCAAAGAGCGACACGCCGTAATATTCAATATTATAATCATGCTTGGATAAGTTACTTTTGTTCCCAACCAACCGACTGAATTGCTCAACCACCCTCACCGAACAAAACGATCCGCTTCATGTTCAAAGACCTCGATATCCCGAGGTCAAGATGTTCGCTTCCTCATATCCTCGAGGGTCGTTGATGTTCGCTTCCTCGATATTCAAGGTCAAGATGTTCACACCTCGATATCCCGAAGGTCGGTTCAAAGACCTCGAGGTATCCCGGCGGTCGAGTGCCTTGATATCCCGTCCAAACATCCCGAGGGCTCATATTTAAGGAGGACAATATTCCAAAGATAAAACCGATATAAAGGGCGAACAAAGCATCTAACCGAAAGATAAAAGATTAATTTGGACGATTAAAAGAGATCCTATGCATAAAGGTTTCAATTTAAACGTGGCAATATTAATTTTATTAAAAAATTTTAAAAGAAAGATTCAAAAAAATAGCCCACAAAAATCCTTTGAGAGGTAGGAACTAAAAAATTCGTGATCATCCACATAAAACAAAAACCTAGCACTCATCTCGCTATTCCTACAAATTATCTTCATCTACATCGATTCATCTTCACAAGATGTATTGCGATGTAAAAAGTTCATAATACAATATCCCCGGGCTTGGTATGCCCCCCCGTAGTCATTTCTTTTAACCCACAACAAATTCATCTTATTTACCGCTTATTTTACACGATATGGTTTCATGAAATTGTTACCAAATTAATACATAATATTCATTAACTAAAACCACTCGCGACAGGTACCTCTTAAACACAACCGTAGGTTCTCTCTGAAAAATTTGGACCATGTTACTCAAATTAATACATGTCCTTGAAACAGGTCCCCTCCATCTTTATGACCAATGTCCTCAGTTTTTTTCTTACATATCACTTTCTCTAAATGGTCCCTGCTTTCAGTTCTGTGCACTGCTCCCTGCTTAAAGAGGGTACTGGGGTTGGTTGAACATTTTAATTAATGAATTTGGCTCTATGTGATTCAGTTTGAAGGCATTTAATAATTCAGGCATCATCATGAGATATACCACCCTCAAAATTTGTGTCCTAACATGTTACACATGTGTTCTATAATGCCATATGATTACTGATTAGTGAGGTGAAAGGATATTCCTTCTAATCATCGAGATATTTTAGAAAAATGTAAAATATATAGAAAGAGTTAATATTGTTTGAGAAATTAAATAAATTATCATTGGGAGGAGTCCCATCATGTGGACAATTGAATATAATCGGATTGGAGTTAAGAATCGAGCTCGGGACGTGGGCGCGAACAGGCTTATTACATTTATTCTCTTCTACATTACGTAAGAAAGGAAAAAAAATATAGTACCATTTTTTATAACACGAAGTCTATTTTGCAATAAATTACAGATTGTGTTATTTTTCATATTTAAGATAAAAACTCGTACGAGACGGTCTCTTATATATACAAGAGATGGGGTACAAACTAGCACAAATCAACATTCACCTCTTTTAGAGTGTTAAAGCGTCAATGCTCAAATTATATTATGTCTCACCATAAGACCGTCTCACGCATGCGTGTCTCTATATTTAAGTGTAATTATATGTATATGTGGTTTAAAAATTGTATGCTGATGATGTTGAAAGAAGCGACAAAACGCTATTTGAAATTGAATAACCACTCTCATTCTCGAGCTTTTAAGAGAGCAAAAGGGGGGCCAAAAAAAAGAAAGATGACAGTTCACATTCATCTAACTTTTCTTTTATTTATGACAAACTATGCTTATTTCTTCAATTTGGTTGCTTGTGTAAAAACATTAAATAAAAGGACAAAAGTAGGAGGTTTCTGAATATAAGATGAACAAGAAAAACAAATCATAGGATAAGAGATGCAAGAAAGAGACAAAACCAAAGCACGCAAGAAGGAGTAACTTGCATAAAATTAGCAAAAGAGAGAGAAGGTAAAATTGAATAAAAACAATAAAAAGCTTTCATCTAGTATTAAATTCTCCTTGATTTAAGTAATATCTTGCATTTTTTTTTCTTGAAAAATGACTCCCAAATAATCAACAAACTCATTAAGAACCTGCAGCGCCCTTCACATTGTGTAATGATATCTGGGATGATTGACCCTGGAGTAAACAGTGTTAATTACTTCTATATTTTTAATAAAAAATAATATAAAATTATTATTTATTTCATTAAGAATACAATAGTCATTCCGTCATATAAAATGATTGGACTACCCCAATCACACCTGGGGTGAATCTGACCATTTAGCAGTGTCTCTTTCACGTTTGACTAACAAACAATCCACTCCCATTTTCTCGATGAAATTTTCTCTTACAACAATAGTATATTTCTGTTTCACTCTTATCGTTAAATATTTGTCACACTTATAACTTATTTTATAATTTCTACTTAATTTCTTTTAAAGATAATGTTAAAATGAAGGAATCCCATGATTCTCCAAGTAATTTAAAACACGAGGAAGATGCTGAAATTGAGAAATTCAAAATCCAAATAGTAGGTGGGTGTGTGTGTTTATTTTGGACAAGAGTTGGCAATTCTTGATATTGGGACAGCTAATTTGGTTCCTAAAAATAATCAGAAGAAGAAAGACCCCACGAGTGGGTTTCTTGGTGGGTCCCCACCACCACTTGAATTGGACCCAATCCTTTCCCAGCTCACACACTGTTCTCTTTTTCAAGTACCTTTTACTTTTTATATTTATAATAATGTTTTAAAATGTTAAAACTTTTGTCCGACTAATTTTAAGTGGATATATATCTAGGGATGAAAAAATCCTATTTCCCGACCGATCCGGAATTATTTAATTCGAGATAAAAATTAGTATCCCATGATACGGATTCAATTTAGTTGACTTGATTCTAATCGTTCGAATACATAATATCCCACCATATTTGAGTTTTACCATATTTTATCGGATATTATCCGGATATCCGAATTTTTTTAATTTTTTTTTAATATTAATTTTATTAAAACATTTGAATTCAATTGATATCCAATCATTCATTCCTTTCCAAAAACCCTCTTGGTTTTCACTTTAAATTCTCCCTTTTCGTTTTCACTTTTTTCACCGCGGCGCCATTTTACTAACCCCGCTATAACAATTCCTTTTCGAATTCGAGTTCGGTTTGAATCGGTTCTCGATCCGACTAACACGTTTGGGGATAAACCCGATTATTTTGAAACTAGTTAACTTGATTCAATTGATTGGAGAAAATCATACCTTTTTTCTCTGTCTCATTCAATTAATTATAGCAAGTTGATTTCTTTTTAATTGTATTTATTCCATAGACTGTTTTAGGTGTAGTTATATATCTTGGTGGTTGTACATTTTGTGGAAATTAGATCATTTCAAAGCTTTATAGAATGGTCAATTGACCTTTAATTTTGAGATATATTTTTATTACGGTAAGTAATCATTCTCTGTTATTCTTGATTTTTGTAGTATTTGGTACGTAGATGCTATCAAGTAACACATATTTGGGGTTTCAAGGAAATAAATATGATGTAGCAAACAATCTTTGACACACATGAAACACGTTCTTCTTTTTTTTCTAATTATTTAGTGTTGATTGCTTTATTCATGCTTGGGTATAATATTATATATGTCTTTCCATTTATGTTGTCTTTGGAGTGGTGATGGTTATGAATGATATAGTTTTTAGTTTTCATATTATCCGATTAGCGATTATAGTTATTGAATCCGCCCGGATTCGTCCAAATATCCGCCCCGTGATCCAGATATCTTAATATTCCGAATTCGTATCTGAATCCGACTTTTCCGTATCCGACTCCGAATTCGAGAAAAAAATATGGTTTAGGATACGGTATAAGCACTATCCGTCCGTATTCGATCCGTTTTCACCCCTATATATATCTGATCATTTTGGTTCGATATAAAAGCTTTGCTCGACTTATTTTGAGAGACGCTCAAAATTCATCAATTATAATAGAAAAAAAGTTATATAAAATGATTTCATGTATGAGACGAGATACAATTTAATATAAATTAACACACTTTTCTTAAAGTATTAAAACATCAATGTCCAAAAACAATCTCACATAAATGTGCCTCATTATAATATGATGTATTCCATCGAGGTGTAGTATTCATCATCCTTTCACACACATTATTTATATAAATATGTATGAGATTGAATTTTTTGTAGTTCAATAATTTTTTTTCCGTTTTGAAAACTGTTCCCAATTATTTTAATATTTTAAGTTATTATTATTTTTTTAAATTAATCATTTTACTTGCTATAACAATTCACTAAATAGGTAACCAACACGTATAAATTATTTTGAAACTAGTTGATGAAAATCATACCTTTTCAGATATCATCAAATAATTATAGCAGATGATTTCTTTTTAAATGCAGACATACTATGTAGTTGTGTAATGCTTAATCGTTCTTTAACATATTGTACCGCGCATGTAACACCATTCTATTGCCGAGTATTAGCATTAAATAAAGACAAAAAATTATATAGATTTGCCGCTGCACTGACGCGGGATATAATAACTTAAAGACAAATTACACCCACCCCCAAAGTGTTAAAAAGATCAATACTCATTTATAATTCGCCTCATCATTTTTTTTTTCTGAAGTCATCCTATTAAATAAATAGTAAATGTACAATTGTCATTTTTTTTGGTAACACTCATATAAATCAGAACTATATATGAACTCTATTAATATTATGTAAAAAAATTATCATTATTATACATAAATACTATTATTATTTAAGAAATATTTTATTTTTTGAACAATAATAATTTTTATACGTGATACTAATAGTTTCGATATATAACAATGATAATTTTAATAATTTTTATAAACAATAGTAATATTTAAAAAATTGAATGAATTTGATTTCACCCAATTTTTTTTTTTTTTTTTTTTAAGATTTTGTAAGGGGCCACACCTATTACTCTCTCTCCTACACACTCTCTCTCATCTCTCTCTCTTCCTACAAAGAGTGCAGTCAACCAACCACACAAAGAAAACAGCTCTGCTGGTTTTAAGACTTCCCTCACTCTCTCTCTCTCTTCTACTACATGAGTGGCCCAAACTTCCATTATTTATCTCTCTCTCTCAGTGGCCCAAACTTCCATTATTTCTATTACAAGACAACGTTCAAAACACCCACCAAAATTTCCCTAATTTCACAAAAAACCCATCTTTCTTCACGGCCAAAAAATAAGTATGCTCTTCATGGAGTCACACACACCAAAACAAGCCGGCACCAATACTACCTCCGCCGGCCACCGCGAACCGCCGCTGTCCTCCCTCCAACTAGTCTCCCACCACCAAAGTCAACCCGAGCCCGGCCCCGACCCGCCCCATGACCCCTTCATGGGCTCCATGCAACAACAATCAATTACAACTTTACCCCTCTCCTCCCCCTCCCCCACCACCGCATCCACCGCCGCCGCCACCAACAATCTCGATTTCGCCGCGAACAAAACCGTTAAAAAGCCGTCGAAAGACCGCCACACGAAGGTGGACGGACGCGGGCGGCGTATCCGCATGCCGGCCTTATGCGCCGCCCGCGTCTTCCAGCTTACGCGGGAATTAGGCCTCAAATCCGACGGCGAAACCGTCGAGTGGCTGCTGCAGCAGGCCGAGCCGGCCATCATCGCCGCCACCGGCACCGGCACAATTCCGGCCAATTTCTCCACCCTCAACGTCTCGCTCCGCAGCAGCGGCACCACCATTTCCGTCCCGCCGTCAAAATCCGCGCCGCTCTTCATCGGCGGCGCCGCCGCCGGAATGCTCGGCTTCCACCACCACCACCTCACCTCCGCCGCCAACCTCGGACCAGACCCAGATGACAATTACATGAGAAAACGGTTCAAGGAAGACAGAACCGACTCACAAATACCAAAACCGGGCCGAACCGGAGGCACCGACCACGAACCGGCGGCGGAAAATAAACCCGGTTCATCTCAAAGCACTAGTTACATGCCGGCTCCGCCGGCCATGTGGGCCATGGCGCCGGCCGCCACCAACATGGGGAACACTTTCTGGATGCTCCCAGTAACTGGCGGCGCCGCCACAGCGACGGCGGCGGCGCAACAGGAGTGGCAATACCGGGCGTCTTCGATGCAGAGAGTGGGTGGGTTCGAGTTTTCGGGACCCGGCCGGTTCAACCCGGTTCAGCTCAGTTCGATGGTGTTGCAACCGCCGCCGCCGGTTCAGTCGCTCGGTTTAGGTGTGGGTGAGACTAATATCGGTTTGTTGACTTCCATGAATGCATATAATGGTGGAAATAACAATTGTAGAATTGATTTGGGAATGAATTTGGACCACCACCATAATCATCAACAACATAATCAACCGCAGAATAGTGATAGCAGCGATGAGATTGCAAAAGATTCCGAGTAATTTCGCACTATGTTTTTAATTATCCGTTTTCTTGATTATTCAAGTTCAATAATTGTGTTACTTAGGTTTTAAATTAAATTGTTTGTTAGTGGATGGAAAATAATATGTGTTTGTGAAGATGTGAAATTTGGGTATGTATGTTAGGTCATTATTTTGTTGGGGTGGAGTGGATTTATTCATTCTGTGCCAAAAGCTACTTGAATTTGATTGGAGGATGATAGGTATTCGTTGCTGCAATTGTTGACTTTTCGTGTGGGTCCCGCCCTTTTTCTTATTTGCTTACATAATGTGATGGGACAACATTGACGCCGACAGTTTGTTCAATATATTTGGGCGACTATAATGACTACTAGAGATGGAAATTTGGAAATGCTATTCGAGGTTAAATTTTTTAATAATTGATTAAATTCATTCAGAAATATTACAAAATCAAATAATTGAAGAATGAAGTATGTAGATATTCTTATTCCACAATAGTATAGTATAGTATAGTATAGTATCATAGCTGCAAAGCAATAAAAAAGAGAGATGAAATAAAGAGGAATCAGGTCAACTCACTTTTTTTTTTCTGTCTTTCCAGGCTCCAGCAGCCCAAGCATGCTGCACGCATACCACTTTTCACTTATCTTTTGTTACATACTAAAATGACCAAAAACCCCCTTCTTAGATTGAGCACAAGCAAGTAATCAGAAAATATTTTTCTAAATGGATATGATTACCCCATCACTATTCACTATCATGGAGAGTTATGATGACTGATTGTGATATTCCTTTTAATTATTGAGTTATAATTAGTTGGCATGTTCACTGGCCATTATCCATTTAAAAGTTTATGCAACCAAATCACAAATTAAAAAAAGTTCTTCCAATCTCAGGTCCCCACTATAATTTGTAAAAATAATCCATGTACTTTCATTTGCCTTAAATTTGGTCCTTACACACAAGGACCAAATTCAAACAAAAATACGAGTATACAGAACCAATTTAAACAAAACTACAGTACAATAACTCAATTTAAACAAAACTACAGCATATCCAAGAAATATTATTATCAACTCGAAGCAAAATTAGATGCTTCCAAAAATGTAAATCAGAAAGGTGAATACAGAAAAAATATATGATTCCTGGGTTTTTTTCAACACAAAGCTGAAGACGGTCTCTATTATTTCAGCGGTATTTAGATAAATAAGAAGTCTTCCTCTGCTGAAAGATTACAGCATAAATTGGAACGCCGACACCTATGCTGACTGCGGTGAAAACACCAAGACTCATGGTGAATTTTTGGTATTTCATCCTGTCCAAGTTGTACATGTGCTTTGCGTGAAGGTAATACTCGTCATGGCCATTGCCTCCTCCCATCTTCTTAACACTAGTTGAGTGAATCCCTCTATTCACTGCCACATAGACACAATTTAGACCTTTATGTAAAGCCAAAATAGAGAAAAATATGGTATGTGATTGGGATTGTCTTTGGAAATGTTTTTCGACTCACCCACGAGTTTATGGGGACATCGTAGCAACAAGGTAAGCTAAACCAAGTAATAAAATATCGAACACGAAAGACCTAAGAGAGCTGTGTATTCCTCATGTTGTGTGTTGGAATGCTAATATAGTGACTAATCATAGTTCCGAAGTTGAAGATTAAACTAAATAAAACGAGTAATGATTAAGTTTACAGAAAGTTTAAAGAATAACAAAGTGTGCTATAGCTATTAATCCTCGTGTAATACTCAATAATTGACTTGGCTTCCTAAGTCCGTTTCCCAGATTAGTGATAAGAGGAATTCCTTATAGTATGTAAACTTGTCCCTTTTCAAAGTGGAGGTATTGGTTAATTAGGAACTAATGAACTCCCAAAAGACCCTTAGTTCTGGGGAAAGAGGGGCAACGTGTCGTTGGCTAATACAAGATGTCACAGGAAACCATAACAAATGTCAACTAGATCACAGAAAGAATTCTCTAACGTCATCATTTGAAATAATAATTGGAATGCACAGAATTGAGAAAGATTTGTCAGAAGAGATGTTTAAACCATCGTATATGATGTATAGTTCAAATATAATCAATCAAAACAGACCATAGTTAAATAGACACAATTACATCGTTAGAACATTTCAACATTTGCAAAGGAACAAAGAAATTTGGGAAAGCTGAGTGAGAACTCCTTTTTCTAATTGAACTAAATAGGCCAATCCCTTTACTGTCAGAAATTCAGCAGGAACGTATGCAAAGGTAAAATTTCCTCATTCAACCTACTCAATTGCCTAAAGAATTGAACTTAGGAGTATAAAAAGTCAATAAACATGGCATAAAACCCACCAAAGAGATCCGCATAGATACCGTTAAGATTATAGAAGTGAAACAAAAAACTATAATATTTAAGCTGATTCTCGAAAGTAAATAGGGTATGATATTCTAAAATGTAATAATTAATCAAGGGAAATGATATACCTGATTTGGGGATCATTGGAAAGCTCATACGCTTCGAAGCACATGATTTCAATCCGCTGTTCATCGCCATACTAGAGGGGAATATGATAAATTTCTGTTTCTTATGTGCCCTAATTTCTACAAATGATGCAGTCAAAGGAATGGAAGAGAGAACGACGAATTTGACGAATTTCAAAATAAGGGTTTACTACGATGATATGATTTGGGGGAGAAGTGCAAAATTCGTAACCTAATTGGATTAAAAGTGCAAAATTGGATTATAATGAACATGTACAAGAAGCAAATATACACACAATTTCATTAATAAAATTACGACATAATTTCATTACGCATGATTTCCCTACATAATATTATATTAGTACATAACAGAGAATTTTGAGACCTTCCTTTTTGTCATAATCTATTTAAAGATTAATTCATAAAGAGAATGAAAATCAAGACAATGTAAATAAATTCGAATTCACAAGCTTTCATTGAACATAAAACTACAATTCCACAAAAGTCCCAGCTCCTACATTTCTAGAAGTTCGCAACTAACAGATTACCTGAACATCTTTTTACATGCAGAAGAACTGAAAAACATCATCGCAAACCCAGAAAGAGAGAGGAAAAATTAAAACAGGCAAGCTATGGCATTCGACTACTGAGGCACAAACGACATAGCTTGTCTGAGATCAAGTGTTCCCGGCATCCACAGCTTTCCGTGATCGGGAATGAACATTGGAGATTGCTTTGTTTTTGATGCATCTTCACCTTCATTAGAAACAGAAACTTCTTTCTTTTTCTTCACAAATTCGAAGAACTCAGCAACTTGGCGAGCATACCTTCAAACAAACAAAATGACGAAAATAAATTAGCAGATGAATATTTTTGCTAATTGAGGCGCATGATGAATCTAGTTTGAAATTCCATGATGATTCATCAACAGCTTGTGTTCAAAGTTCAATGAAAGCCCATCCAAGTATTAGGGGATTTTTTTTTAATGAAAATGAAAGTTCAATGACTTAATTCAAATGAAACAGAAAGCACATAGACCCAAATAAGCTTTTTCCCCAAAAAAAGGAAGAAGGAAGAAAAACACAAAAAGTTAACTTACTCCTGCTTAGCTTCAATGTCTCTGTTAAAATCAATGTCTGGCTCACAGTCGAGAACCAAAGCAGGAACCTGCCCCAAAAAATGCCAGTAGAACGTAAGATAAAACCAAAAAATAACCTTGAAAAAATCAATGTTCAAGCAAGATTGTACCTTTTGTATGCTTGAATGCATATGATCACCTTCCAAATAAAACACACGGTTTTTAATATTTGGATGTAGAGACCAATCATCATCATCCTTGGGAAGCTGGCTCACTGAGAGAACTCCGTGGTTTCCACTCTGAAATGGGAAAAGCCAGCTTTCATGCTTCTCATGCAAATCCCGTAGATAATCCAGAGAGACTCCGCCTTCCTCCGCTCTCTTACGCAACATCATGCGCTTGTGGCAAGTGTCGGGTGTTGCTCTAAGGTAGATAAATCCATCGGGAATAAGACCAGGCAAACTTGAAACAACAGGATCAAACCATGAATCATAAATGCTAATTTCCATCTCGTTCATCCACTTCGCCTCATGGACAGCTCTCACAAAGACCTTTGTAAAGGAAAATGACCAAAATATAAGATGAAATGAACCAGAATTAGTGGGAATCTAAATAGGTTTCATATATTAATTCAAATACGGGTGAATATCTTAGGATATTATTAAAATTCGAAATGTCAATAAAATAAAATAAAGAACATGTAACAAATGGAGTATTAGCTAAACTGTACAAATCGAAAAACGCTAACAAGATCAAAGATAGGATTTACCATTCTATCACTGAAGACGCTCCTTTCCATTAGTCTGAGGGGCTTAATACCACCAGATGATTCTCTCTCTTGCATAAGTCTTGTTACAAACACGTAGTTTTGAAACGTATAAGCATATCTCTCAGGCTCAGCATAGAATGCATCCAATATGTTGAAATGGTCGGGGCCCACATTCTGCCACTTGTCGACAGGCTCGGGGACAATCTCCACAAGATCCCGAAGCTCGAGGGTTTCGTTAGCTATTCTTTGCAAGAATGTAGACTTTCCAACACTTATGTTTCCTTCCACACATAAAGTGATTCGTTTCTTTTGAAAAGGCTTTATGTTTTCCTTCAACTCTTCATCTACGCTCTCTTTGATGAACGTTGTTATACTCTCAGCGTGGTTCTTGTGTATGATCCCAACCGAACTCCGCAAGAACTCTACCATCTTCTCACTAGATTCACCATAAAACTGCAACACAACATACATATATGTCAATGTTATGGTAGAATGAAGATACATACATATACTTCGTCGTTTTCAATTCTCAATAGTTCAAAGACATGGCTTCGGTTATTGCCCGACATTTCACACAAGCCAAAAATATCAAACAACACAGAACATTCCCAACCTCAAAGAACAAATTGAAAATCAAATACAAGCCAGCTTAAAAATCTCAGCTTAGATTACTTTTGAAGCCCTTAAAAAATAATTTACTTAAATGTTCCTGCTTTTCTCATTTTTCACCAACATTCTCAAGCACATTGAACAATCACCAAACAGATAAAACACTATCAATAAGCAAAGATATAGCAGCTCTATAAAACCAAATCACATACAATCAATAATACATTTTTAAGCTCACCTTATCCTTATACAGCTGTTTGAGCTGAGCCACACCCTCAAACCCCTTCTCCACAAGCTTCCTCAAATTCCGGGGCCCCACTCCAGGTATTGTCAGCAAATCCGGGCTCGCCGCCACCACCGCGCCACCACCACCGCCGCCGCCGCCGCCCCTCTGCCGCCTCGGCAATTTCTTCTCCTCCACCTCCTTCGCATTTTCCACATCACTCACCGGAAATTCACCACCCTTACTCGAATTGGCAGCAAGGGTACTATACCACGCCGCCCTATGGGACCTATTACTCTGTTTCAAAACCACCCAAGCCCTCAACGGCGCCGTATTACTACTGCTGTTATCAACGGAGCAACAGCAGGGGCGGTAACCGGAGGCGGTCAATTTCGTCAAAATCGGGCCGCGGGCCGCGGCGGATAGAAAGGGGTTTTTGTGGTGGTGCAGGGGATGGTGAAATTGGCGGACGGCGAGGGTCGAATACAACATTTTCTTGCTAATTCGAGGGGTGAAGATTGGGGGAGAAGAGGGGGCCCTGCGCAGCAGCTTCTGCATCGCTCTGGTGCATCTCACACGGGCTGAAAACTATAGATACAGTGTTGGTGAACGTATTCTTGAATATATGTGTAATTGTGCGTATTTGACGGTGGAAAAACAGGGAGAAGGACGAGCGAGCGATGAATTTGTACTGAAAAAGGTTTTGGCGGAGAAGTGAGGAAGAGGTGGGGGTTTTAGGGTTGAAGAAAGGGATTGTTTTTTATAATTTCATTTTGTACGATAAAAAGAAGATATATTATTTGCTACCCTATAAATAATTTTTGGGGCAAATGAAGGTACAACTTTTATATTAAACTCTTTTAATGTATAGTTC
The DNA here is from genome assembly GCA_037126765.1 of Stenogyne calaminthoides. Lineage (NCBI taxonomy): Eukaryota > Viridiplantae > Streptophyta > Magnoliopsida > Lamiales > Lamiaceae > Stenogyne > Stenogyne calaminthoides. The sequence continues at coordinate 138,174 of JBBCBC010000055.1, forward strand.
ATGAGTGACCCTTCATGAAAGTAGACGTTTAAAAAATGAGGCACAACTGCATAACACGGAGAATAATTTGAGCATGACACTTTAATATTTGATAAAAAATTATATAAATTTAGTTCATGTTTTGAACTCGGGTTAAATCTAAACTATACACTATAAATAAGTCAGATTTATATATCAATTGAGTTTTTTTTTTTTTTTTCTTGCATCTCTACCTTCTCCTCTGCGACTGCAGAACTAACTCTGTGAAACCCTCTCATTTTCATCTTCAGAATCGTGACCGAAAACGTCTTGCCAATTTTTTTTTTATGACCAATACCCATAAAAACTATCACTGTTACTCTGAAAAATTATTACCGTCATTGTATGCTATAGTAAGTATCAATGTTACACACATAAACTGTCATTTCTATTTATAAAAACTTTCACTATAATTCTATTAAATTATAATTGGTATGAAAAAAAAAACTATCACCAATACACATAAAAACTATCACTGTTACTCAGAAAAACTACCACTATCACTGTATTTTATATTAAGGAGGGTGTATTCAACTGGGTTTCTATTGAATTTTTTTGGACTTTAAAAAGTCTGTGGATTTAGAAAATCCATAGACTCCATGCAGAGTTTGACTGACTTTTTTTATTGATTTACATGAATTTTCATAGACTTGACAGGATTGTGAAATACACTTTTTTTATTGATTAAAATGGATTTTCATAGACTTCGGCGCTGGAACTATTGATGCAAATGTATATGGAACACACTTGTATATAAAAAAAAGTTATTCAAATTGTTTAGAAAAATACCAAAAATATATACTCCTTCCGTCCCAATCTTCGTGGGATTGTGACTGTTCATAAAGATTTAGTGGAATAGTGATAAAGTGGTGGGTAGGAAGAGTTGTTTATTAGTATTTAAATATTTTATGTGATAAAGTGATAAAGTAATAAAGTGTGCAAGTAACTTTACCATAAAGATTAGGACAAAAAAAATGGGTACTTTACCATAAAGATTGGGACTGAGGGAGTATTATTTAAAAAATAAATAAATTATTATTTATCATTATTATTCTCATTTTCATTCCCATCATCTTCATTTCCATCACCGTTGTACCTCGACCTCATTTCCCACATAGCATAAGCAATACTCGTTCTCCATGCACTAGCTTCTGTTCTTTGTTGTAGTTGACTTTAAGAAAGCAATTTCATTCTTTGTTGTAGTTAGCTTCCCTACTTGTTTAAATGAAAAATATTACTTGTTTAAATAGAAACGTATTACTTGTTTAAAATAAAAGTATTACTTGTTTAAAAAAAAGTATTACTTGTTTAAATAGAAACGTATTGCTTGTTTAAAAATAAAGTATTACTTGTTTAGATGAAAGTATAACTTGTTTAGATGAAAAGTATAACTTGTTTAAATAGAAAAGTATTACTTGTTTAAATGAAAATTATTACTTGTTTAAATAGAACTGTAATATATTTAAAAGCAGACTTTGAGTATAAGTGGAAGATTGTTGGGATTATACTGGAAAGTATGCTTTTACTTTGTATAATCAAACTAAATTTCGGTCTTATTTACTGAAATAAATTGTTTATCATGATGCTTTAAATATCATCGAATGTTACATATATTTCTTTGCATAATCTGCTCAATAAATAAGACGTGTTACATTTTAGTTAATTTAGTGATACCGGATCACGTAAGATTAAATTAATGGTCCCTTTAGTAACCAAAAGTACACCATTCACGACCTAGATGAAAATGAACAATCCATCGTGAAAGGTTGAAGTGTAAGGCTCAGATTGACTTGTCTTGACCAAGAGATTACATTAGTGCATGTTTAGTGCAATCGAATAGGACCTCCATGAGGAGGACAAATTCTTGAACCCAACTAGGAAGAATTAGACCTCGGTGGTTCGTTATTTCTTAATCTTCGCCCCTTAAATAGGATCGGCGTGTGGTTAGTAATTATTGCTTTGACTTATTACGGGTAGAGAATCAACGAGATTCAATACTTTATATCTTGGGCAATATTATTGGTCACATGCGATTGGTAAGATTTAATACGGAGAATCGTGTGCAAAATGCGCTTGTTCGATTTGCCCTCTTGGGAGATTCATAAGTTTTATCATACCAAATCTTGCAAGTGGAACTAGTTTCCGGTATGAATAATAATGTTGAACCGTTCCTTTACCAAGGATAAAAAGATATTAATTAATGGAAAGCTATTTCAGTGGCTTGAATTAATTAATGGACTAGATAATCTTAAACACGGAAATAATAACAAGAGCCATATTGATTTAATATGGGTTAAGATGGATAGTCAATATTAATTATGTAGTGGGATTAATTAATATTTATGGGCTTGAATAATATTGTGGCTCAATATTGATAATTCAAGATCCATTGGAAGGTCCAATCTTAATTCTCCTAAAGGCCCCTCAAGTAGCCCAACATAAAGTCCAATAACTGAAAAAGGTGTTTAAAAATAAAATAAATTTTGTTGCTATTTTTCCTCATTAATTTCAAAAAATATAAATAAAAAAGAGAAAATATTTTCTTTGAATTTTTGTTATGGAATGAAGATATGTATTCTTGAAATACAAGATTATCTCATTAAATTCAAGAAATCTCCCACTTGGTTATTTATATGTTATTTTCGAAAATTTTGAAAGAATAAGGGAAAGAAAGATTTTCTTGATTTTCTTGAAAAAATATTATGGAAGATATGTATTCTTGCAATACAGGTATATCTCATAAATTCAAGAAGATCCAAATCTTGGAATCTTTATCCTTATTTTTTCGAAAATAACCATAACAAGAGAAGGTGAGATTTTATGGAATATTTTAATTATGGAGAAAATAATATAGGAGATATATTCAAGATTTCTTGGAGATCAAGAAAAGATTTTTTCCTCCCTATTCCATGACAAAAAATCGGCCACCACCTATCTATAAATAGGGGATGATTTCTTCATCCCCAAGTACAATTCCATGTGCTGGAAAAATTAGTAAATCCACAAAGGTGGTGCAACAAATTTTTATTTTCCCTTTTGTTAATTGTTCTCGAGCTTCCTTCCACCGGATTGACGAGCAAGGACTAGGGAATACTTGAGAAGGCTTTTAGGTGTGTTTTTAATCGACGAGACCATTGCCACTCCAAGAGGTTAGTTCACGTAAACCCGTAGCAATTCCACATGCGTAAGATTTATGTGAACTGTTTATATGCATGATTTGTTGTTGAATTATTATTTAAATTAATATAGGATTAATTCATGCTAATAATAATTGTTAGAATTAAATTTGTATTTAAATATTCATCCCGAATAGATCCGTGCAATTAATTCCCCAACAGTGTCACTCTGTCTCAAGTCATCAGTATCATGTCGATCATCAGCACCATGATCTCCATCATAATATCCACCATAATCTCCTAAATGTACTCCATCATCATCTCCATCATCTCCGGGATGTGGCAGATAAGACATGATCTTGTAAAGCAGAAGAAACAATATTTAATAAACAAAAAACAAACAATATTTAAGGAATGCTCTTATTCCCATATCAATCATATTCATTCTTACATTGTAACCATCCTTGGACTTCTTATCAGCTAGGAGAGTATTGAGTTAGCTGGCACAAACGTTCTTCTCAACTTGCATTAGATCAATGAAGTGTCTAACATACAACTCTTTCCAATAGGGTAATTGAAAGAAAATTGATTCCTTCTTCCAACCGCTAGTGGGGACACTCTTTGCGAAGCTCTTTCCGTACTGTGTGTCGATATTCTTCATCTCATTCAATACATCCGAACCTGACAATAAACGTGGTGCTTCACCTGTCTCGATTGTGCCATCGAATGCATCGGCCATTGTTCTGTATTTGTGCGTTGGGTCCAACCACCTCCTATGTCCCATATAAATAGTCTTCCTACAGTGACTCAAGCAAATGTGATGTGTCTGCTTGGTACAACAAGGACATGCATCGGCCCCCTTCACACTATATCCAGATAGATTTCCGTAAGCTGGAAAGTCATTGATAGTTCCAAACAGCATGACCTTCAACTTGAAATTCTCCTTTCTACAAGCATCATACACATCGACACCCTCATCCCACAGGAGCTTCAAGTCCTCTATCAAAGGAGCCAGATATACATCTATGTCGTTACCAGGTTGTTTGGGTCCTTATATCAACATAGACAACATCATGTAAGTGTGCTTCATGCACAACTCGGGTGAAAGATTATAAACTAACAGTATCACTGGCCATGTACTGTGTTTGGTACTTTGGATACCGAATGGATTCATTCTGTCAGTTGAGAGTGCAAGATGCAAGTGCCGTGGCTCGTTTCCAAATTCTGGATGTCTGACATCGAATGTCTTCCACTGGGTTGAATCAGCAGGGTGTCTTAGCATTCCATCTTTGATCCTATCATCATGATGCCAAGTTAAATTTCTAGCATCCACAAATATTTCTATACATTCTCCCGAATCTTGGTATTATCGAAAAGTACCACATCACCTTCATTTGGAGATTTATTTTTCTTATATCTCTTCTCCCCACACTTGGGACATTCATCGAGTTCTCGCATACTCATACGAAATAAGATACAATCACCCGGACAAGCATGAATTTTTTCGATGTGTTAATCCGATGGACTTGAGCATTTGTTTAAAGATCATATGCTCTCGTAAGGCGATACATTTCCATCGAGCAATAGACCACTAATCGCTTCCGGCATACTTGTGAAGAATCGACGGACAACCGGTGAGCTGCTTTTAGGTTGAACAATATCAACACAAATTGACGCTTTTGTTGCCTTCTCACACCCGGACCCAAGGTGGTAATCGGCGAGAATCCCTTAACTTCTCGACATATAATGGTGATCTCGCGGATCACCGTCATCCCCACTCGATGTATCAACAATTCGGTACATCATCGAAAATATCCGCATCCATCAGATCTTCAAACCTAAAGACAGTTCCTAGGTTGCTTGAGCTACATCTATCTCTTGTCTCACCATGAGATGTCCAAACGGTATATGCTTTATCAATACAGTGAATCATCAAGTGGACGAACAAAATTTCGCTACCACTAACAGTTTTTCCATTCATACATTTCCAACAAGGACATGGAATATACCAATGGTCGGTGCAGTGTCTAATTGCATGATTACAAAACTCTTCCACCCCATTCCTATACTCATCTGATAATCGATCTGCTCGAACCCACTTTCGATCCATATAGAACTAGCTACATATGCCTATAAGAAAGACAATATGAAGACTGTTTCTCAAGACAATGTATCTTAAAGTATTAAACCTAAAAGCATACCTAACTATACTTAATCTACATTCATTTTAATTTTCTAATGTATTCTAATGTACCATCATTAATCATCTAATTAAAGAAACATACAAAAATTAATTCAAGCAACGTACTAACAACAATTAATCCAAGCTACTAACAACAATATAATTAAACCAACATTAATCACACTAACAACAATACTTTTGAATGGAAGCAACTAATACCTTTGAATGAAATGTCTAATACTCTTTAAAGAAACAACTAATACCTTTGAATGGAACACCTAATATCTTATTATGAAACAACTAATACCTTTTAATGAAATAACTAATACCTTTGAATGAAACACCTAATACTTTTTTATTAATGAAACAACTAATACCTTTGAATAAACACCTAATACCTTATTATGAAACAACTAATACCTTTGAATGAAATAACTAATACCTATGAATGAAACACCTAATACTTTTTTATGAAACAACTAATATTACCTTTTAATGAAACACCTAATACTTTTAAATGAAACAACTAATACCTTTAAATGAAACAACTAATACTTTTGAGTGAAACAACACACAAATTGATAACCAATCAAACGACAAGTAATAATCCTAACATATAACAACAATTAAACTAAATTAAACAATCTAATATTCAAACAAACAACAATCAATTAACCAAGCCAATTAACCAACTACTTAATCTAACACTATATATATATCCTAACATATATATATATATATATAATATATATATATATATATATACACATACATACATATATAAAATAAATAAATTACCTATATAAAGAGGCGGCGGCGGCGGTAGGGGAGGAGGAGGAGGAGGCGGCGGCGGAGGAGGAGGAGGCAACACGCACGGGGGAAGGAGGAGGAGGAGGCCTTGACGGGCGCCCACGGGAGGAGGAGGAGGAGAAGGCCGACGGTGAGAGGAGGAGGAGGACGACGGGCGACGGTGAGAGGAGGAGGAGGAGGACGGGCGACGGGCGACGACGATGGCGACGACGGCACGAAGGAGGATATATATATTTGAGGATGAAAATCGAGTGCGGTAATATGCAGAAATGGGGGCTGGAGTCGGGTTTTAATTTTAGGTCTACACTTGCACAACGGTTATGAACCGCTGTCCAAGCTTTAACTTGGACAATGGTTCTTAACCGCTCTCCAATCTGACTTGCACAACGGTTTTCAACCGCTTTCAAAGTGTAATTCTTGGACAGCGGTTGTAAACCGCTATCTATGTTTTTTTTTAATAGAACCGCTCTCCAAGGGACCACTTGGAGAGCTATTCGAAAAAAGGGCTGTCCAAGTGGAGCTCCCCAAGCTCAAATGTGTAGTAGTGAGTGTTTGCTTTGACAGTCTTGGAGATCATATAATATTGCCTGTGGATGGTGGGAGATAGCTACCAAGATGCTGCTTAATCTTTTCTATTTTGTGCAGTTTCCATTGAAATGAGCTTAATAAATAATAAACAGTATAGTTGTTATATGGGTCTGTTGGTTTATTAGATTGAAATATTAGTCATTCCATTTGTTCATCTTCTTGTTTTTTACTTAGTACGTTTTCGAATTCCACAAGTTATAAGAACATAAGTGAGTCAAGTCTGCTAACGAGCTACTCGTGCTCGACTAAAAAAAAGCTCGACATCGATTAGAATTTAATCGAGTTGAGCTCAATAATAGTAGGCTCGTTAGGCTCGCGAGCCTAATCAAACTTAATCAAGCTCATACAATTTTACTATTTTACCCATAATATTTTAATTATTTACGAATATATTCTAATTATAAATTAGATAAAAATATCTAATTAATATTATGTAAGTAATTGAGTTGAGCAGAGTCGAGATAGAGCTCAAAAGAATTGAGCTAGGTCGAACTCGAGTCGAGTTTTGAACTTCAATTTTTTAATCTAGTCGAGTTCAAGCTTGATACTACTAGACTCAACTCGACTCATTTGCACCCCTAAAGTTCCAGATTTTATCCAATATACATCCGGACATCCTAAAACACTCGGCCCGAATTAGACAATTGAGATTTGAGAAAACTCGGGTCAAAGTCACATAGATTAGGTGATTAAGGCATATTCTAGCCTATTCAGAGTAATCGAGAGACTTCAGCAGATTTGGACTGACCTATCTAAAAAATTGATGGCACTTTGGGGTGTTTCGAACAACTTGATATCAAGAATGATTTTGTAACTTAGGTTGTGTTTAATTTTAATTTTGTATATATTTGCCTTTTTAAATTTGGTCCTTTTGGTCTGAAATTGAAAAGTAAAAACATACGAGTCTAAAATTCGGTCCAGTATGTTTTACCTTTTCAATTTCGGTAATTTTTTATGTCCAATTGTCCAAAGTGACCAAAATTGAAAAGTAACAAAATACTGAACTGAAATTGAGAAAAAAAGTTTTTTGGTACCATACCTTTTCTATAATCTATTTTTCGTCCAAAAAATTTAACTATCCAATTTTGGTCCCATAATAATCTTGGTTGTTCAATTTTGGTCATATTTTCGCCGAAAAATATAAGATTTTGTCATTTTCGGTCATGCGCAAGTCACGTGCAGGTTAAAATAGGGGGTTTCCGTGCTCGTAGCTGATGTGGACACTGACTGTTAAACGAAAATTCATTTTTTCAAAAAATTCGAAAGAGCAAGAAAATTCCTGCTAAATTTCGAAAAAAAATGATTTTTTGTTTAACAGTTAGCGTTCATGTCAGCTGGGAACTCGAAAATTCCCAATTTTAACCTACACATGGCTTGTGCTTGGCCGAAAACTACAAAATTTTATATTTTCCGGCAAAAATTAGACAAAAAATAGATAGATATTTATAAGGCCAAAATTGGATAGTTCATTTTTTTTGGGATGAAAGACAAATTACAGGGAAGTTATGAGACGGAAATCCTTTTTTCCTCGGACTAAAATTGGATTCCATCTAAATTACTAGACGATTTTTAATATTAACTCGTTTATTGAGACCTAGAGAGGGGCAATACTCGTGAGTTTCAAGTCCACGCCACCAAGATAACTCCAAGATATATATCTTGAAAACACTCAGAATTAATAAATTTAAATAACTCAAAATTATCTTTACACGCAATCCAAAGGGATTATTATTATTTTTTCATAACACTCCCTCTATATATAGGGATTGCCGGATTGGGATTGCAGCTTTTAGTTATAATATATATGCTGAGCAACTCGAGTTGAAGTCTGACTACTGTATGAATATTTATAATTAAACTCGCGAGATTATTTATATATATATATCTGCCCGTGAAAATGATGTTCTTCCTACTAGCTCTATGCTGAAAAATTCATGGTTTCTTGCAATAGTTGACCGAGACTAATGAAGCTAGTCTTTAAATACATATTATTGACTTAGCTTCCCATCATTATCACATCTATTATATTGAGCCATGAATATGACGACTGTTTGCATGATTCCTAACTACTACAAATATACATCCTTAACTTCAAGTCTTGTTTCTCAACCAGAATTAGAAAAATATAAGAATCATGGGGTTTCTTGTACTTCAAAACTTGCAATTCTACAAGTTAGGAGCTTCTGGAATTATGCGAATGTAAGCGACTTCAATGATTGCGGCTTTGCTTTTGTGGCGGAGGAAACTGCTTTTACTTTTTATCTAGATAACTTAACTAATTTGGAGGGTAAAAAGCTTCCCATGGTGATTGATTGGGACATTGGGTACGGAACTAATTGTAGTGAGGCAAAGATGAAGCCTTCTACTTATGCATGCAAGAGTTTGAATTCCGAGTGCTATGTTCCTGATAATGGTAATGGGTACCGGTGTTCTTTCAAACCAGGTTATCAAGGAAATCCTTACCTTGATGGTGGTTGTCAAGGTATCCTAGTTATATATGTTCAATCTCACATTTCATTTTTTGTTAAAATTAAATCCGTTTGCAATAGGAAAAAGGAGGAGAGGTTTGTGTGACAGCCAACTTAAAACTTTGGAGAATAATGTTATTTTAGGCCAGTAACTTAGGGGGTGTTGTGTCTTAAAGACAATAATAATTTTACGGGCTTGTGAATGTAGGACTATATGTTTTAAACTTTGTAGATGTAGGACAATCGAGCCCGGCAAGCCAAATCGAGATGAAATGTCGTTGCAAGATTGTCCTAAATTTACAGATTTGAAAATATAGTTTCATACATTCTGTTGTGTTCGATATAGTAACTCAGGCTTAATCGAAACATGTAAGAGCGACACGTGTAATATTTAAATATACATGCCCAATGGACAAGTATTCGCCACCCAGGTCAAGAAAGAAGGAATCAGATAAGCTAAGTCAAGAAGGCCACAAACAAACCTGAAGACCTCAGATATCCAGAGGGTCAATATGATCGAAGACCTCAGATATCCTGAGGGTCAGTATGTTCGCACCTCAGATATCCTGAGGGTCAGTATGATCGAAGACCTCAGATATCCTGAGGGTCAGTATGTTCGCACCTCAGATATCCTGAGGGTCAGTATGTTCGAAGCACAACATTCTGAAGAATCAGGCATCCCGAAGGGTCAGAGTGCTCGACACTCAGATATCCCGAAGACCCGAACATCCTGAGGGCTCAGTGTGCTCGAGGAGGACAATACTCCAGCATAAAACTGATATGGTTTAATAAGGCGAACAAAGCATCCAACCGAGCAAAAGATTAGTTTGGACGACCAAAAGAGTGCCATACAGACAAGTAAGCTCCAAGATCAACCAGAAAGACGAAGTTGAAAACGTGGCAGCATTACATGAGTTCTTGCATGGCTCGGAGTCTCCAGCTCATGCATACCAACCCAGCTCATGCTTGTCGGAGTGCTATAAAAGGAAGAAAAAAGAAGAAGAGAAAGGTTCACAAAAAAATTCCCATACTTGAGAGGAAAGGAATAGAAAAAAAAACGAGGGATCATACTAGAAACCCTAGCACTCAAAGCCTAACTCTCCAAACTATCTTCATCTGCAATGATTCATCTTCATAAGGTGTATCAAATATTGTACGTGTAAAGCTCGCAATACTACATCCTGGCTTGGCATGCCCCCAGAGTAGTCATTTCCTGACGAACTGGGTCAACAAATTCATCTTCTTTACAGCTTATCATACACGTGCATGTTTTGTTTGTGAGTTGTTATCATAATTAGCCACATAATATTCTCGATAAAAAACGACTCGCAACAACTGGCGCTAGAAGGAGGGTCTTCTTCACCAAGAAACCAACCCATACACAAACCCTTAGAGAGCCGAGGCAGAAAAAATAAATAAAATGCCTCAATCTAGGAACACACAAACGGAGAGGTTGGGACAAAGCCGACCACATGATCGGAAAGAGGCCCAGCGCCAGCCTCATAAAGATCAGGAAGTAGAGACCATCAATCTCGAGGATATTGCCAATGATCCGGCGTTATTTACAAAAGCCATCACTTTCTTCTTGCGAAAGCGCAAAAAGAGAGGGAAAAAAGAATTGGCCAAATTAGAAACTCAAGATCGTGAAGAGCGACGCTCACGTACACCTGATAGTGAGCAAGTTAAAAAGAAAATTGTGAAGCCGGCGAATCAAAAAACCGATGATATGTCTGATGACGAACAACCTCAGGGGTCTAGACCTTCAGCGTTTGGACGCTTGAGGCTCTCCGCCAAAGACTGAATCGGCAATAATAGGCGACAGGATCCAGGGAAGGAACAACCAATAAAAATGCCCGCACCTTCGGATCTTCATGATCATCCGCATGCCGAACAAAAATCGGCGAAACAAAATTGTCTATCCATCATCGATTGGGTAAGTCACAAGTTGTAAATGGATCGCCCCATCATGAGCATGACCCACTGGGTCCTCATGATGGGAAACAACCCCGATCCAGTTTGTCGGTTCCACAAAATTTGGCGGAAATACGTAAAAGCCATCGAGGGATTACAGTAGCGACTGGCGAGACCAAAGGCCACCCCGAGGCAGCAAAATACCCCGCCCATTATCACCGCGATCATGGCGGCCAAATACAAGAGAAAAGTAGCAAAGACTTCGACCACCGGTCCCCATGTTCGATCTTGAGTCGGACCTCATGTCCATCTCGGCAAAAAATACTCGAACTTTTATGATCGCGATGGGGCCACAGACGCAACGCAGAGGCCGATCATTCCCCATGACTTTGGGTGATCGGGCACATAGATGGTTTTCTACCTTGCCCGCCGAGTCTATCACATCTTTCGCTCAATTGGGACAACGATTTATGTCCCACTTTTTATCCATGTGTGCTCGTCCAGCGCCAAAACAAAGGTTGGCGCATTTTTCCCAATTAAAAGGTGAGTCTGATCGAGCATACATAGAAAGATTTGATAAATGTTTATATGATGGGGCCCCAGTTGAAGAGGATGCCAAGATCCTCGCGGTGGTCGGGGGCCTGACTCTAAATACTGATATGTGGAAGGCCATGCATCAAGACTGGCCGAACTGTTGGGGAATGAGTTGCACAGATCTATTCCGGGTGAATATTTAAATACAAATTTAATTCATTAATTATTACTAGCATGAATTAATCCTATATTAATTCAAATAATAATTGCAATAACATATCATGCATATAAAAAGCCACGTAAAACCTACGGCGATGCGAATCTACGGGTTTACGTGAACGTCTCCTCCTGGGATGACGGTGGCTTTGGTCGGACGGACTAACCAAAAGGACTTCCCAAGTATTCCCTTAGCCCTTGCTCGACAATCCGGTGGAAGGATACTCGCGAACAATTAACAAAAGGAAAAAATAAACTTTGTTGCACCACTTTCGTGGATTTGCTCATATTTCCAGCACATGGAATTGTACTTGGGAATGAACTAATCATCCCCTATTTATAGGAGAGGGGTGAACGAAATTTGTGTGTTTTTCCAATGTGGGATAAGACTTTTCTTGGTCACCAAGAAATCTTGAATATATCCCATATATTCTCTTTCCCATAATTAAAATATTCCACAAAAATCCACCTCCTCTATTTTATGGTGTAATTTTCGAAAATATCAAGGTGCAAGAATCCAAGATTTGGATCTTCTTGAATTTATGAGATATTCTTGTATTTCAAGAAATACATATCTTCCATAATATCTTTTCAAGAAAATCAAGAAAATCTTTCTTGCCCTCTATTTTCCAAAATTTCGAAAATCTCACTATGAATAACCAAGTGGGAGATTTCTTGAATTTAATGAGATAATCTTGTATTCCAAGAATACATATCTTCATTCCATAACAAAATTCAAAGAAAATCTTTCTCCCTCTTTTATCCATAATTTTCAAAAAAATAAGAGGAAATATAAGCAACAATATTTATTTTATTTTAATCACCTTTTCAGTTATTGGACTATATGTTGGGCTACTCAGGGGGCCTTTAGGAGAATTAAGATTGGACCTTCTAATGGATCTTGAATATCTAATATTGAGCCACAATATAATTCAAGCCCATAAATATTAATTAATCCCACTACATAATTAATATTGCACTATCCATCTTAACCCATATTACAGTCAATATGGCTCCCGGTCATTATTTCCCGTGTTTAAGATTATCTAGCCCATTAATTAAATCAAGCCACTGAAATAGCTTTCCGTTAATTAATATCTTTTGTCCTTGGTCGAGGAACGGTTCAACATTATTATCCATACCGGAAATAAATTCCACTTGCAAGATTTAGTATGATAAAGCTTATGAACCTCCCAAGGGGGCAAATCAAGCAAGCGTACTTGCACACGATTCTTAAGTATTAAATCTTAGCAATCACATGTGACCAATAATATTGCCCAAGATAAAAAGTATTGAATCTCTCTCGATTAGCTACCCATGATAAGTCAAAGCAATAGTTCTGAGATCCCACGTGATCCTATTTAAGGGACGAAGGTTAAAAAACAAACCCACCGAGGTCTAATTCTTCCTTGTTCGGCTCAAGAATTTATCCTCCTCAGAGGTCCTATTCAAATAAGATCACCATGCACTAGTGTAATCTCTTGGTCAAGACAAACCAATCGAGCCTTACACCTCAACCTTTCGCGATGGTTGTTCATTTCCATCTAGGTCGTGAATGGCGTACTTATAGTTACAAGGACTCGTTAATTTAATCTTCCTCGTGATCGGGTATCACTAAATTAACTACTGATGTAACACGCATTTAATTATTGAACAGTTATCGAAGAAATATATATAACATTCAATCATATTTAAAAGCATCATGATAAACAATTTATTTCAAAAATAAATCCGGAAATTCGGTTTCGATTATACAAAGTAAAAAGCATACTTTTCAAATAATCCCCAACAATCTCCCACTTATACTCAAAGTCTGCTTTTAAGTATACTACAACACGTCTCGAGTAGTCCGTGACATCTAATGTCACCTACACGAACCCAATAATTTCTCCCACTTATACTCAAAGCAGATTGGCAACGGTCTTGACACCCATTCCACTCACATGTCTCTCGAATGTATTCAGAGGGCGCACGCTTTGTGAATGGATCGCTGGGCCGTCCTCGGGCGCTATCTTTGCCACATATATATCTCCTCTCTTAACGATTTCTCGTATAAGATGTCTTTCCTTTAATGTGTTTATTTGACTCGTGGACTCTTGGTTCTCTTGAATTTGCAACTGCCCCTAGCAGATATTGCTAGACAAATTCAGAACACCATCCAAGTCCACTAAGAAGATCTAGAGCCTAATCGGTTCTTTCACTGCTTCACAAGCAGCTACTTACCCGAGTCCCATGGTTGAGTCAGTGATGCATTTCTGCTTCACACTCGTCCATTTGATGGCTACACTTCCCAAATGGAAACACACTAACTGAGGCAGATAATCTCTGGAATCTAAATCTGATTGGAAATCCGAGTCCATGTAAATTGATGGGGATTGAGTATCGATTGATAAATCAACATTCTATCCCAAGTTCTTTTCAGATACTTCAGAATGTTTTTAACTGTCGTCCAATTCGCTTTCCCTGGGTTACTCTGATATCTTGCTACCATGCCTACGACAAAGCATATATCCGGTCTCGTACACATCATTGCATACATAAGGTTTCCTACAGCCGAAGCACAAGGAATGCCTTTCATGTCATCTATCTCCTTTTGTCTTAGGGAACATTTTCTTGGATAGATGGATTCCAAGTCTGAAAGGTACTTAATCCTTTCTTGGAATCTTGCATCTTTGAATCGTTTCAAAACCCAGTGTCTATGTATGAAACTTGCGATAACCCGACTATCCTTTTCTTGTGATCTTGATCCCAAGGATGTGTCCGATTTTCCCTAAGTCTTTCATATCAAACCTGTTTTGAAAACCATGCCCTTACGTCCCGATCACACCTTCACATCGTTCCCGATGATCACAATGTGTTCTCGTGACAAATCTAAGAATACCAATGCGATTCCGACACGCTTTTTTACACACATAACTTTCAAAACTCGTTTTGATCAAACCCATAAGACTTTATCATGATCAAAACTTTGGTTCCAAGCTCTGGATGCCTGTTTGAGTCCGTAAATGGACCTCTTGAGCTTTACAAACTAGGTATTCTTGGCCTGTTTCAACGAAAACATGGGGTTGTTGCATATAGATCTCTTTATTAAGACTTCCGTTAAGGAAAAGCATCTTGACATCTATTTGCGGACTTCAAAGTTGAGATCTTGAAAAGAATCGATAAGAGAATACTGGATGGACTTAAGCATGGTTACTACCAAAAAGTTTCCTCATAATCGATCCCTTTCTTTTCGAGTATAACCTTTTCGCCATTAGTCTTGCTTTAAAGGTTTCAACCTTCCCCGTCCTGGCCCTCCTCTTTCCTCTTGTATACCCACTTTCATCCAATGGGTTTGACCCCATTAAGTGGTTCGACTAGCTCCCACACTCTATTATGAAACATAGAACCCATATCGTCTTTCATTGCTGTTTGCCAAGAATCTGCATCCATATCTTGGAGTGCCTCGTCATATGTCCATGGGTCTGATTTCGGGAATCAAGTCCGAGGACTCTCCTATTCCCATGAATCTCTCGGGCCGTCTAACAACCCTCCCACTATGACGAGGCTCGGCCAGAAAAACGTCGTTTGGTATATCATCTAAGTCTGATCAAGACCGAGGTTTGCCCTCTAAGCTCATTTAAGGTAATCTCACTTCTGGGTTTTCTTTGGTTCTATAGTTTTCTTCCAAAATCTAAAGTGGGTGCGGATGTCCACCTTTTGATCTTCGGAACTATAGAACATTCACCCTTTTGTTCCCTCGGGGTATCCTACAAAAAAAATTTTAATTCCGATCGAGGATCCAACTTACGGTTTCCTTGTCCAACACGTAAGTTCTGACACCCCAAAGTTCTCATGTGTCTCATAATAGACTTGCGTCCGTCCCACAATTCTTTGGGGTTTTGGAACCGATTTGGATAGCACCAAGTTCAAATATAAGTCATTTGTTTTCCAAGGCATGACTCGGAATCGACTCGGGAAGATCCGTATAACTCATCATTGATCTAACCATTTCCAAAAGAATTACATTGTTTCGCTCTTGCAATCCTGTTTTTTTGTTGAGGGGTTCCGGTGCGATGAATGGATACAATCCCTTCATCGGATAAGTAGTTCAAAAACTCATCGGCCAGGTATTCGCCTCCACGATCGGATCGTAGAGACTTGATACTTTTTTCCATATGATTCTCTCCTTGAGCCTTAAATTCTTTAGAATTTCTCAAAGGTCTCGATTCATGCTTCATAAGGAAAATGTACCTTGAGTAATCATCAATAAAATTACTCATAACCTCCTCTTGCTTTAGTTAACATTGAACTACGTGCATCTATGTGAACGATCTCTAACACTTCTTTAGCCCCATTCCCTTGGCTCCAAATGCCATCTTGGTCATATTACCCTCCAAACATGATTCGCGGTTGGATCCGATTCAACTTGGAGACGCCCGATGAACCATCCTTCACCAACCTTTGGATCCTCTTTGGATTTATATGACCTAATCTTAGATGCCAAAGAAGTGTCTCGTTCGCCCCGATGAACGTTTTCTTTTTCTAAAAGCATTGATGTGTTATAGGATACATTTAAGTGAGTGGTGTGCCGCATTAATTGTATAGAGATTTTCCATCAATGTCCCGTAATGATACACTCATCATTTCAAAATGATGTCATTCTTATTAGAAGAAACTTAGTGTCCTTTAATCGAATTTTAGAAATCGAAAATGAATTCTTTTCTAAAAATCGGGAACATAAAGATAATCTCAAAAAAAAAAACTTTATCTTCAAAAGATAGGTGCACTTCTCCCATCGCTTTTAATCGCTACTCATGTAGCATTGCAATGTCTGCTACTTGCGTAGTATTGCAATAATCGTTACTACTGTAGCATTGCAATATCTGCCACTTACGTAGCATTGCAATGTCTTCGTAACGTTACCCAGTGTGATGAGGATCTCACTCCCACTACGTTGCCGGATCATTTAGAACCCGTGAAGCCAACATGATTAGTGGATCTCGTATCAACCACCCACGAATGAGAAGTATACAACAACTAGTGTATGAGAATTACCTTTCTTTCCGTCCCTTTTGGGGTTGGAACAGGCAAGACCTCCATTGTCCTCTCTCACCGCAGCTTAAGCACTTCCTCTTTGGATTTTCCTTGACACAACAAGCATTCCTCATCTTACCATTGCCCTTGGCAACAGTTGAGTTTTATTGCTTATGGCCTTTGGTCCTCTTCTTTATCTTGCCTACCCTTGGCCTAGAAGATGAAGACAGACCACTTGCCGTCAAAGCTTGAGTTTGGTGCCTTATCATCATTTCTGCCGAGTCCAAAAGTTTGCAACAAATTAGCTAGCGAGGCCAAAATGCTCAAAAAACCTTTACAAGCGAGAGAATGAAGTACCAAATTCATCTGAGTCTCCGGATCATAATCTGCGCTCGAGAATCTCAAGTTTGTTTAGATGGGCCATCTATTTTGAGGACGTAATCCCTTACGAGTTTTTCCTCCACCATTTTCAGCGCATTTACATCTCTCAAGAAGGTGATCCGACGAAGTCCCGCATGTTTTGACTCGTCGGTTGGCTCATCCGATTTTTGTGTGTCAAAATCCACTTGTGCTTTAAATGCGATTAGGACAATTATAATTTTCAATCAATATAGTTTCCATACATATTGTATTGACTTTAAAGTATAATAACAATGGATTAAAAGGTAACGACATCTTTGAATCCAAAATAAACAACTATATGCAATAGCACAAGTATATCACAAGGTTCGATCACATTTCATCATATTCTAAAATCTAAAAAAAAAATATGAACATGCATCAGCCAACATCTCAAAACAGTTTAAATAAGCCACGTGGGGTGGGTCATTATTTAAACACATTCAAGAAAGTTACAAACAAAACGATTACAAACCTTTAATATCCAGATTAATAGTTGGCTCCCACTTGACCAATATAAAATTGATGAGGACTTGGGAAGTATATGCATATCAATTTTATACCTAAGTAATAACCATGATTAAATACGGGATTACTATTTAAGCTTTGATCGAGCCTCGTGGGGAGGGTCATCGCCGCCACTAGTAATAACCCACAATCATCCGTTCGAATTCATTCATGTGAAACCTATCTTTTGACCGTCCCGTGGGGGGAATTTCTCCAAAAGAATTCACAAATAAATAAATCATGGAGGTCAAAATTAATTCAATTTTATTATCCTAATAAAATTGTCAATTAATTATTCAAAACATACTTAGTAATTTTGGAGTTGAGATTTTTCAATTTGGCAACCCTCATGCAAACACATTTAAACAAATTAAATAAAGCATAAGATAGCACAAATAAATCAAGCATAATGTAAAAATAAACATATTGGGCACAAATTATCCAATTGTCATGGTTTGATTTTTTTGGCTTGATCTAAAATATAAAGTATAGAATCGCTCTCTGATTCTAAACCCAACATAGATCAAAGAAATAAATATCAATTACACACAATCCTATTTAAGGGATAGAGATTAAGAAATCTACAATCACTATGTAACACCCTTAAAATTTGCAAGCCAGTTATATTTTTAAAACTTACATAAGAGATTTTTTCAATATTTTTTAAATTCAAGTTTATCCTTCAATATTTATAAAATAATATTTTCATCAAGATCCCATAACTTTCTCAGCTTCTACTCATGTCTTTATGAAATTTACAAAATATTTGGATTCAATTTTTCTCCTAAAAACAAAAATATTAATTTCGTGATTTTTTTATTATAAAATAATGGTCCAAGCTTTACGTTGTTTTTTTTTAAGGACATAAATCCTTCGTGTTTCATACACTAATTTCCGAAGCCCACCAACTTTCAAAGTCTTGTTTACAAATTCGCTACACATCTTCTTTATTTCAATTATTATTAATTATTAATATTATTAGTCTAAGTTTATCTATTTAACTATTAGATTAGATTTATAAAAGCTATGTTTCTGAATTTTATCTCTATCCACAAAAAATTCAAATCTCAAGATTTTTATGATAAATTCAAATCCCAAATTTTCACTAACAAAATTATATTTTCTTCCCTATAAATAAAAGTCTCTTCTTTTGAAATCAAAATACACAGAAAATATATTTCTCACCGTAAACAGTAGTTTTAGTTTTTCTTTCCAGAACCAAAAAGACATTCGCGGCTCGCTTTTGATCTTCTTTAGTAAAGAGGGTAACAATTTCTTCCTCTTAACCTTTTAAATATTTAGCATTCGGTCAAGATAAACCTGTGCTTTTTATTTACTTTTCTGATTTTAAGTAGGCCAAAGGATTTCGGATTCCAATTAAAGTTCAAAGTTTTGTTTCATCAATTGTTCAAAGTTTAAATCCTTTTCAAGTATATGCAGTTTTCGAAAATAAACGAGCAGTTACAAACATGATCCAATCACTGTGTCAAAATATTTTTAATTTATAAAGTTATTTTTTTCGAAAAGAAGGCTCCAATCATTTATTTGTTTAATAAATAGAGGTTTATAAATTTTGAATTTCAAAACCTTTTCGGCCACTACAAATCAAACATAAATTTAGTTTTATCAAATTATTAGTTCGATAAGAAATAATTATTATTTAAATAATTATTATTTTGTCTAGTGAATAATATTAAGCTTTATTATATTATTTTAGGCAAAAGAAATAAAGATATTTCATTACATCATTCACATTCATGACATCGACAATTCGAGGTGGGTTTTTACTTGCTTTGTCACTTTTAAATATTCATGTGAGTGTTATTATTGCCTCTACATCTTACCGCCTATGTTATACAGTTGGTTTATCCAACAAGCCTAAGGTTGATTTATCCAACAAGCCTAAGGTTGGCCTTGCCAATAAACTTATGAAATTGTATGTATGTTGTGGGTTTATAATTTTATTTACACGTTATGTTTGATTGTGATAAAGTAAGAGAATCTCTCATACCATACATTTAACATTAATTTTCGGTTTAAGAAGGAGTGCGGTGGAGGGATTTGTATCTTGACCAAAATTATTTTCATGTTGATTTATTAAATTAAATTTAAATTGTGTTTTAATTTTTAGTCACATCTCCATAATAAATTTTGAATCATTGAATTTTATTTACTTATTTATTTATTTTTCCGCTTTCCGCTGCAAATTCTTAGAAAATTTATGCATATGTATCTTGAGGAAAATTATTTTCATGTTGATTTATTAGTATTAGCAATTAAATTTAAATTGTGTTTTAATTTTTAGTCACATCTCCATAATAAATTTTGAATCATTGAATTTTATTTACTTATTTATTTATTTTTCCGCTTTCCGCTGCAAATTCTTAGAAAATTTATGCATATTCAGCCTACGAAAATTTGGGATGTGACACACTGAGGTCTAATTCTTCATCCCGTAAGTTAGTACGGAAGAATTTATCATCTCTGTAGTTCCGCTTCAACGCATCATAATGCACTAATATAATCTCTTGGTCAAGACAAGTCAATCTGTACACATCAACCTCTACCAATGGAGTGTTTAATTCCATCTAGGTTGTGAAAATGTACTTATTTACAAGGAACTGTTAATGTGGTCTTCTGTGATCGAGTATCACCACATTAACTACAATGCAATATGTACTAATATTGAACGGTTTGCAATAAATAATTAACATTCATTCATATTTAAAGCAACATCGATAAAAGATTTATTCTTAGTAAATAAGTGTAAAATTCAGTCTGTTATACAAAGTAAAAGCATACTTTCACGTATAACCCCAACAATTGTGGTGTGTTTTAATGAAGTTAGGAGCACCAGTGAAAGAAATTTTAATGAACTTAGGAAGAGTTCATTGGGGGAAGTGAAAAAGAAATGGGAGAAGTGTGTACTTTTTTTAATGAAGTTAGAACTCGAGGAAATTTGAAGAGTTTTTAAGCATTGGGAGATTTGAAGAGTTCATTGGGGAAGCTGGGTTAATTGATGTCCCGTTGGTAGGGCGAAAGTTCACTTGGTCTAGGTTAGATGGGCGATGATGTAGTAGAATTGATAGTGCATTGATATCCAATGAGTGGGTGATGGAATGGGGTCCGGGCAAGCTTCGTGGCCTTCCAAAGGCAAGTTCACTGCCCAATTTTTTCTTCACTATTGTTCTCAAAATTGGGGGACGAAACCCTTTCGTTTCTTCAATGCATGGTTGAACATCCTGATATAGGTAAGTTTGTTGAAGATAAGTGGGATGAGTATTCGGTAGATGGTTGGGGCAGCTTTATTCTAAAAGAGAAACTCAAGTTACTAAAATTTGACATCAAGGCGTGGAGCTCCGAGAAGTTTGGGGAGTTGGACAAAGCTATTGAAGTGGAAAGGTCCCGTTTTGATGAATTGGACAGATCTCAGGAGGAAAGAAATTTAACTGAAGTGGAATGTGTCAAGATGAAAGAAGCTAAAGCTAAATGGTGGCAGCTGAAAAAAGTGAAGGACAGTTACAATTTCCAAAAGGCCAGGATTCAGTGGATTCGGGAAGGTGACGTAAATTATGCCTTCTTTCATAAATGCATCAACAAAAGGCAACGTGCAAATAAAATTGATGGGCTTATGATCGATGAGCTTGGGTAGAAGATGTGGAGAGAGTCAAAAGAGAAATTTTTGAGCACTTTAAAAATAATTTTCCTCGCATTTAAAAAAGGCAGATTGGCTCTAAGCGGGCTGAACTTGATGAAGATAAGCGAAGATGATAATCGGTTCCTCATTGGTTCGTTTCTCGAGGATGAAGTCAAGCAAGCAATGTTGAGTTGTGGAAGGTGCAAGAGTCTGGGCCTGATGGTTTTACTTTCAAATTCATTCAGAAAATGTGGCCAACACTAAAGAAAGATATTCTGAAGTTTTTGAACGACTTTCATAAGAATGGGAATTGTCAAAGGAGGGAACCCGTCTTTTGTGACTTTGATTCCCAAAAAACAGGATGCAAGCTAATTGAAAGATTATCGCCCGATATCATTAATTGGTTGTATGTATAAAATCTTGGCAAAATTGTTGGACAACATCTTGATTCTGAATGAGTCTTTTGATTTTGTGAAAAGAGACAAAGAGAAAGGCATAGTGTTCAAAGTGGACTTCGAGAAGGCTTATGATTCGGTGCTTTGGGATTATTTAGATGACATGATGAGGAATACGAATTTCCATTGGAAATGGAGTAAGTGGATAAGAGGTTGTCTTCAGCAACAATGTCGGTTCTAGTAAATGGCAGCCCATCCGGTGAGTTCCAAATTCTGAAAGGCTTAGACAAGGGGATCCTCTCTCCCCCTTTCTATTTCTCATAGCGGCAGAAGGTCTTAGTTGTCGTGAAAGGGGTTCTTCGTTTATTCGAAATGGCTTCAGGATTGAAAGTGAATTTCCACAATAGCTCTATTCATGGGGTCAACCTAAATAGTCAGCAGCTTGAATTCTTTGCTTATTTTATTCAGTGTAACTCTGGTAAGCTCCCGTTTGTCAATCTTGGTCTACCTATTGGAGCAAATTTTCGAAAGAAGGAGGTTTGGTAGCCACTTGTGGACAGATTTCGTCGGAAGTTATCTGGATGGGAAAGGAGAAACATATCATTTGGAGGAAGAATTGTGATGTTGAATTCAGTCTTATCGGCTCTACCAATCTACTATCTTTCCTTTTTTAAAACACATGTGTGCATATTAAAAACCTTGTTGAAACTACATCGGGATTTTCTTTGGGGGGGAAGGGGTTGAGTCGTAAAATTGCGTGGGTAAAGTGGGAAGAGATCAGTCGTAGTAAAGCTGATGGGGCTTAGGGTAAGAGACGTTAGATTGTTTAATTTAGCTCTGTTATGTAAGTGGTTGTGGAGATGGGTGTCGGGGGAGAGATCGTTGTAGGTAAAGGTAATCAAGTCTAGATACGGGTCATTTGGTAAGGTGTTTTTAAAGATAGTGTTTATTCGTTGGAAGCGCTTATCGATTGGCAACAAGTTTTGTTCGTGGAAGTGGATACGTTTGAATTATCCATCTTCGTTCGTTGTTCCTTTTCGCATTTGGGATTTCCAGCCACTAGAGTGTACCTTTGAAGCTGTAGTCTGAGGTCTAATTACAAATCCTTGCATTAACTTTACTTCTCATACTTGCTTCACCTTCTTCCCCTGCATCTACTATTCCACCAAACTTGCCATTAATAGCAAAGCCCAACTGTTTGGTAGTTAGAGAAAAAACAAATTTAGTCCCATAACTTATCTACTGTCCATTTTTCGTCCCAAAAAATTTAAATGTCCAATTTTATCCCACAAGTAAACCGATTGTCCAATTTTGGTCCAATTTTCACTGAAAAATCACGAAAAATATCATTTTCGATCACATGCAAGTCATGTGCAGGTAAAATTTAGTCGTTCTTAAATTTACAGATATTAAGTTTTAGTTTTGATTTAATTTATTGTATTATTTACACATGTGTATTTTAATTGATTAAAAAACGTAAAAAAATTAAAAGAAAAAACAGTCAGCGTTCACGTCATCAAGGATAAAGGAATCCCCTAAATTTTACCGGCACGTGATCTACACATGATCGAAATGACGTTCTTCACAATTTTTCGATAAGAATTGGACCAAAATTGGACTATTAAATTTTTTGGGACGAAAATTGGACAGTAGATAAGTTATAGGACCAAAAAACTTTTTTTCTCGTAGTTGTTGTGATGTAAGAATCACATTTCCTTTCGGCTAAGTTTTTTATGCATCCAGGTGCACCATGCACTCATAATGGATTTTAGAATCATGCAACTTGTTTACACTGAATCGTGCAACTTTTAATATGAAAAAATAGTTGTGCGGTTCAGTGTAAACAAGTTGCATGTTTCTAACGAGTTGCATATTTTAGATATCAATCTTCTTTTGTTCCTGGGAGACTCATTACTGATAATGTCTTACTTGCTTTTGAAATTTTTCATTACATGGATCATAATAAGGCAGTGTCGGCAGGGTCCTATGCTTTCAAGTTAGATATGAGTAAGGCATATGATAGAGTGGAGTGAGACTTTTTTAGGGAGGTTTTGGTGAGGATTGGAATAAGGGTGGGTTTGGTAGACACTATTATGCGGTGTATGATGTTTGTGTCTTTTGGGGTACTTGTGAACGGTGATCTTTCAGAGTCGTTTCTCCATATATACTAGGGTCTCCGTCAAGGGGTTCCCCTGTCATCTTATCTGTTTTTTTTTTCTTGTGAAGAGGCTCTCTCAGCTTTAATTAGGAGGGAAGTAGAATTGGGAGTTCTTCATGGAGTAAGGATTTGTAGACAGGCCCCTTCTGTCTCAAATATTTTCTTTGCTGATGATACTCTTGTTGGGGAATAGTGTGTCCGGATCTATTCGAGGTGCAATTAAATACATATTTAAATTGAACAAATATTTCTAACAAGAATTAACCTATTAATTCAATTAGCAAATACCAACAATAATCATGCGTACAATATATTTCACGTAAAATCCTACACATGAGGAATCTAGGAGTTTACGAGAAACATACATCTTGGAGTGACAACCTTTGAGTAGATGGATCAACCCTAAATCCTTCTCAAGTATGTCCCACGTCCTTGCTCGTAATCCGGTTGAAGGATTCTCACGAACAATTATAACAAAGGAGAAAAAGAAAAATATTGCACCACCTTTGTGGATTTCTAGTTTTTCCAAGACTGGAATTGTGTAGGGGATGGAAAATTCATCCCCTATTTATAAGAAAGGAGGGGGGGGGCAAAAAATTGTGAGTTATTAGGGCTAATGGGAAATTTCCTTATATCTTCTCCAAGATACAATCTTGAATATATCTCATATATTCTATTTTCCATAAATAATCACAAAAGATATTTTCCTCCCTTTACTATGTAATTTTTTAAAATTACTAGAAATAAAGAATTAAGATTTGATTTCTTGAACTTATGGGATAATCTTGTATTCCAAGAATACTTATCTTTTTCCATAAAATCTTTTCAAGAAAATGAAGAAAATCTTTCCTCTCTTTACTCCATATTTTCGAAAAAAATAGGAAAAATAGGGCAATAATATTTTCTTTTATTTTAATCACCTTTTCATTAATGGACTCATGTTGGGCTACTTGAGGGGCCTTTAGGAGAATTAAGATTGGACCTTCTAATGGACTCTGAATTCTAATATTGAGCCACAATATTATTCAGTTCATTAATATTAATTTATTCCACTATAAAATTAATATTGCACTATCCATCTTAATCCATATTATGATAATATGGCTCCCGGTTATTAATTTTTCGTGTTTAAGATTATTTAGTCCATGAATTAATTAAGCCACTGAACGCTCTAAATTAATTGATATATTTTTCCTTGGTGTAAGGTCAGCTCAACATTATTATCCATACCGGAAACGAATTCCACTTGATAAAACTTCTGAGCCCACCAAGAGGACAAATCAAATGAGACTTTTCTCGCACACGTTTCTCTGTATTAAATCTTAGCAATAAAAGATTTATTATCAGTAAATACAAGTACATTAGTCTGTTATACGTAAAAGCATACTTTCACGTATATCCCTAACAACTCTTGTGTTTGAGAGAGCTACGGTTACTGAGTTATCACGAGTAAAAGAGATTCTAGATGTGCATGATCGAGGTGGCTTCTGGACAGGCTATCACCCGAGTAAGTCTGACATCATATTTAGTGCTGGCATTTCGGAGGAAAGGGGGGATGGTCAGGCGGAGGTATTAGGGGTTAGAAGGGTGGAACAACATGTTATCAATTCTGGCCTTCTACGAAAGTAGGTCGTTCGAGAGTTGATGTATTCAAGGTACTGCTTAACCCGTTTACAAAGAAGCTGAAGGATTGAAAAAGTAAGACTCTGCCACAAGCAGGTAAGATTACTTTGGTGAAGTCAGTTGCCCAGGCAATACCGACATATTTCATGACATGCTTCAGGATCCCCTTGGACATTGTTCATAAGATTGAGTCGGTTATCACTCGTTTCCTATGGGGTCAGAAGTGTAACGAAAAGAGAGTGCACATTGGTTGATGTGGGAGAAATTATGCAGCTCAAAGAGAGAAGATGGATTGGGGTTAAGAGATTTAGGGGCTTTCAACACAGCCTTGTTGGCTAAACAAGGATGGAGGTTAATTCATAATGCGGACTCATTACTTGCTCGGGTCCTAAAGGCTCGTTATTACCATGGCTACACTTGGTTATTCTCCAAGTTATACGTGAAAGAGTTATCTAGAGGGGCGGGAGGTATTGGAGAGGGGGTTGGTTTGGGTGGTTTGTGATGGAGAGTCGATTAATGTGTGGAAGAAATCGTGGTGGTCTGATGGGGATGAGAATTTCAGGGTGAGGACCCAAATGGGGGAAGGGTAGGAGTAGTTGAGTGTGTGTGATTTGTTGGCTCCTAACCGGCTGGGGTGGGATCTCCGGATGTTGGATACTATGTTTTATATGGAGGATGTGAACATGATGCGAATTGTTCCACTAAGTTGTTCCTATAGGCGAGATATCTTATCCTAGAGATTCACCAATAATGGCATCTATTATGCACGATCTGGTTACTTTAATGCTTCTGTGCGTGCGAGTTCCATTACTTCCGGGACAGTGGATGTGACACGTTGGCAAAAAATATAGACTCTCAGAGTTATCCCGAAGATTAAAGTCTTTTTATGGAAGACTATGCATTCTATTATTCTTACCCGTATTAATCTCATTGGTAGGTTTGTGGATGTGGATCATATTTGCAGGAGGTGTGTTGTGGACGTTGAGACTGCGGAGCATGTGTTTAGGGACTGTATGTGGGCCCGTACGGTGTGGGATTTATATCCTATATCCGTGTCCTTTGACGAGAGTCCGATGGAGAGTTGGGTTCGGGAGATGGTGTACAAGCTAGATGATGAGACTTTCTATATGTTTGTGACTATCATATGGACTCTATGGTTTGCTAGAAATTTGTTTGTGTTTCAAGGAAAGAGTTTGAAGGAGAAGGAGGTGGCTGACAATGCGGCTACGCATCAGCGAAATTACTTGGCAGCCCATCTGGCTGCAGCTGTGAAGCCAAGAGTGGCTAGTGGTGGGGTGGTGTGGAACCCTCCGAGTCAGGGTCAGATGAAGCTTAATACAGATGCTTCAGTTCAGCCCAGGCTTGGCTCTGGGTTAGGTGGCGTTCTTCGGGATGAGGTAGGACAAGTTATATGGTGTTTTGGAGTGAAGTATGATACGGTTGATGTGGGAGTTGCAGAGGCATCGGCTATTAGACGTGGGATGGAGTATGCAAGAGACAACTGAGCACGTGATCTGATGGTTGAGTCCGATGTTCAAATTGTGATTTATGCTTTATTTTACCTGATGCAGGATCTCAGTTATGCGGGGACTATTGTTTGAGATATCTTGGATTTAGCAGCTGCTTTGGATAGAGTGGTTTTTGCTTGGACAAAGAGAGCTAGGAATTATGTGGCACATTTGCAAGCTATTTATGTTTTTTCTTCTATTTTTGCTTTCTTCTCT
Source organism: Stenogyne calaminthoides (assembly GCA_037126765.1). NCBI lineage: Eukaryota > Viridiplantae > Streptophyta > Magnoliopsida > Lamiales > Lamiaceae > Stenogyne > Stenogyne calaminthoides. The sequence goes on from JBBCBC010000055.1 coordinate 165,476, forward strand.
ATCGGTATTCCGAATCATATTATTGCAACTGCCGATTTACCAGATCCTTAATGCTACCTTTATTTCTTGTCAGAACTAATAGATTCAATCCAATATTTATGAGTGGTGCTGAATTGCTGCTTTATAAAAAAGGGAATATAAAAAAGTGATGCTGAATTGCTGCTTTATGAGTGGTACTGATTCAGGCCCCATCCCAAACCATACGGCGTTGTACACATGTTTGACCAATCCACGTATTTGTGTCCAGAGACGGATGCACGTGTTTGAAATTATAATTCCTAATATTTAAGTTATAAGAACCCGTAAGTTTCAATTGTAATCGACTTAAATTGTTATATAAAAGATACTTTTTATTTTATATTTGTATCCCCATCATGAATTTTTTTTGGATCCGTCACTGTTTGTGTTTGTTACTAGCTATTTTAGTAATGATGGTTGCGTAAACACTTTGTATAGTGGTGGCATTAAAATGACACAAGCATGTATAGGGCCCGACTCTGATACTGCTGAAACATAAAAAAGTGATTCCATGAATGCAGCAGCCAACCTCGAAGCAACATCTCTCTTGAAATGGAGAAACAGCCTCGATAATCGAAGCCAATCAATCCTACAATCATGGGAGGCCGGAAGAAATCCATGCAACTGGCTTGGTATCATCTGTGACAGAGTAGGCAGAGTTTCTCAACTAAACCTCTCTGGCAACGGCCTCACAGGTACACTCGTTCATCTCGATTTCTCATCTTTGCAAAATCTACGTCGAATAAACCTTACTTCCACTTCACTTTATGGAAATATTCCATCCACAATCACCAATCTTTCGAAACTCAATAACCTCGATTTATCATCAAATCACTTTTCTGGAAACATTCCCTTGGAAAGAGGCATGTTAACAAATTTGAGGAGACTTATCCTGTCATAAAAATAATTTCACCGGTGTTATCCCGGAAACAATCACTCGTTTGAAGTCTTTAGTCGCGCTCCACCTGGGATGGAACAAGCTCACGGGGCGAATAATTAAAAATATTATATATTAATTGAATATTCGAGAATACTAAAACAAATAAAATTAATTCGAGAATATTAAAATGATTTCGCTCCATCATACGCGAATTCTTTGTCTCCTAATTCACTTTCATAAGCATCCTCGATGGTTTGCGCTTTTGATAAAAAGACTCGAATGCTCTTTGTCCGGGTACGCATGACAGACGTTTGAGCGACCGCCACGAGAAAGAGTTCGGCCTTTTGACCTCAAGCGAAGATCGATAGATCTCGCCGTAACTCGCACGGCGGACACTATACACCTAGTTCGGCTTCCGCATTACCTGCGTGGCCGAGGGGCCGAGCAACACTCCTACTCGGCTAGGCTGAGCAAAGTATTTTCTCAGCTCGGTACAAGTCATAAAACAAGATAAGCATGACTGAGCAGCCTGCCTGGAAGCTTGTTCAACAAGTTTCCAACCAAGTTAAGCAAATACTAATAAACAACTCGCACGCAAAAACACGAGCAAAAAGTAAGTGTGCTAAGTCTTTTGGGACGGGGGAGTATATATTAGCATTATAACTAAAAGAAATTGTCAAGTGAGAAAAACTGTGATCAACCCAAGTCATGAGTGCTAAAACATGTTCAAACCAATACAGAAACACGTACAGCTAAGATCGATAAAACTCATTGTATCACTGCTATACATGCATATATTATATATATATAGACACGCGGAAGTCTTGATACTCTTGTCTGTTTTTGTGCTACTAATGAAATTTGAGTGTCACAAAAATAATAAAGAGTATCACTTCTCGTACAAGTTTTAGCGTATATATAATGCAGCCTCAAATAACTGATTTCATTGCCAATTATCTACCACCAGCCGGTGGCAATATAGCATGATCGCCAAGACTGTCAAAGCCAACGGCCAAAATACTGCTCTCGCCAACACTGGCAGTACAATACGACTCTGTATCATCCGCAACAGGGTCTGTCCGAATCCACGACTGCTTTCTTTCAACACAAAGTCTTTCTAACTCCATCGCGACTTCCTTCATAAAGGGCCTTTCGTGTCCTCTAACATTCAGACATCTTTCGGCAAGGACAGCAACTTTCATCACTTTCTCCATATTCCTCCCTGTCGCCACGTTGTCATCAAGAACATCGAACAATGAGTCTCCCTTCATTACAATTAGGAAAAAGTTGGCTAAACTTCTTTCCTCCTCCGGCCTATCCTTGCTCACCGCCTTCCTTCCTGACAGAAGCTCGACAAGAACTACTCCAAAGCTGTAGACGTCACTTTTCTCGGTTAATTGATTCGTTTGCATGTATTCGGGATCCAAGTACCCTAAGGTCCCCTGCACAAGAGTAGTTATCTCTGTTTTATCTAAAGGAACCAATCTTGATGTCCCAAAATCAGAAACTTTTGCAGTGAATGTATGGTCTAAAAGAATATTTGCCGACTTAATATCTCTATGTATGATCGGCGTAGAAGCTGCAGAGTGTAGATACGAAAGGACTCCAGCAGTTTCCGTGGCTATTCTTAAACGCTTTTCCCACGAAAGGGAATGCGACATTGCCTTGTTATGTATATGTTCATAAAGCGTGCCGTTGGTGATGAACTCATAGACTAGTAGAGGCACGCGCGTTTCCAGACAACAACCTAGGAGCTTCACGACGTTCCTATGGTTGATTTGCGACAAAACAATCACCTCATTCGTGAACTGATCAATTTGGTTCGGATCAACTTCTTTGGACTTCTTGATGGCAACTGTTCTGTTATCGGGTAACACGCCTTTGTACACGGTGCCAAAGCCTCCTTGACCGACAATCATACTCTCGTGGAAGTTATTAGTTGCCTTCTGCAACACGGATTCCTCGAAAATTTCAGCTACATCCGACGATGATGAACTTTGCCTGCTTGTGAGTTTTTCTTGCAAGATTAGGCCACCATTCAGAAGAAAGAACTTTCGCCTTTCCTTGCTTAACTTTCTTCTCTTAAGCTCCAAGTGCAACCAACAAAAAGAAAGTAACAGAAGAATAATTGCCAAAGCAACCCCTGTTTTCATAGTATCAACAAACAAAACATCATAGACATTAAGCATAGATCATAGATCAGTCACTAGCTAAGTACAAAAGAAAGATGAGAAAAAAAATTGGTCCAATAACTTTTCTATCATTCGTTTTTCATCCCAAAAGATTTAATTATCCAATTTTGGTCCCATAATTATTTTGATTGTCCAATTTTGACTCATTTTTGCCAGAAAACATAAAAGAATGTCATTTTTGTTCACGCACAAGTTACGTGCAAGTTAAAGTTGGGGGTTTTCGAGCTCGTAGTTTGACATGGGCCTTCACTGTTAAAAAATAAATCATTTTTTCCGTCACTTAGGAGAATTTTTTTGCTTTTTCTAATTTTTAAAAAAATGTTTCTTTAAACCGTCAGCGACGTCCACGTTAGCTATGAGCTCGAAAACTCCAATTTTAAGCGGTATGTGACTTGCGCTTGACCGAAAACAACGTTTTTTCTTGTTTTCGGACAAAAATGAGACTAAATTTGGACAATCGAGATATTTATGGGACCAAAATTTGATAAACTTTTTGGGACGAAAAATGGAGGACAGCAAAGTTATAGGACAGAAAAACAAATCTCAAAGAAAGAGACATTCTAACCTGCTACAAGCTTGTATACAAATGATTCACGATGGGTACAACCTCGTCCATTTCTTTTCCCGTCACCATGGTACCCTTTCGGGCAAAAACAGTAAAAGCTCCCCGGTGTGTTCACACAATGCTTTTCGCAGTCGTTAAGAATAAGATCATGACACTCATCTATATCTATAAGAACGAAATGATATCATTAGAGAAAACTCTGCTACCATAACCAAATTAATTAGTATCCGAAAAAAACAGATACTGAAAAGAAAACATTGGAAAAAAATACCTTGTAACTTCGATGATATTATGAAATTGCAACGTAACTTTGGATCTCCGATACCATAATCATCAAAATTACAGGACATTTTTTTCAATTATTCGACATTTTAGTCAGGTAACTGGTTGTAAGAGGCAAAACATCTGATTGATCAATCAGACTATGCAGACAAATCAAACCCTACCACATTAGCGTCATCCAGACGTTTCACCTCCTATAACCGGTTATGGGACTATGATGTCAAACTATTGAAAAAACACGGGACTGAAACCGAAATAGGAAGAATTTACAAAAGGGATCGATAAAGTTGTTTTTGCCCTTTATTGATAGTTCAAACTCTTTTTTGCCCTCTCTTGATAAAAAAAAAACCATTTTTGTCTTTTTATGACATATTTACCCTTACTAAATTATGTTTATCCCTTCCACTAGGTCGTTACGTAACTCATGTGCGACCCACGCGCGACCCCATGCTCAACTCTTTTTAGTAAGAGTAAATATGTCATAAAAGGACAAAAAAAGTTTTTTTATCAAGAGATGACAAAAAAAAGTTTATATATACTATCAGTCAATATAGGGCATTTTTGCCAAATTTTTGTTTACAGAGCTAAAAAAGCTATTTTCAAATGCATATAAATTCATTTAGCATCCGATGCACTTATTTTCCTTGTGGTGGAAGAATGCATGCAAACAATTATAAGACAATCATAGATTTCTTGATGAAAATCAATGGATTTACTTACCTTGACAACCATCAACTAGGTACGGATTTCCCCGATAACCTTCTACGCAGGAGCAACGGTATCCATCGCCATTATCGGGCTTATAACACTCAGAATTCACACTCTTGCAAGCATAACCAGAAGAGTTCATCTTCACCTCCTCACAAGTTCCATTCCCGACGGTCCAATCAACCACCATAGGCAGAAACTTCACATTCTTTAACCCAGCATAGCTTTCCGCGGAAAAAGTAAAAGCACTTTCCTCCGCCACAAAAGCATAGCTGCAGCTATCAGACCCCTTCACATCACTATAATTGTTGTAACTCGCTAAATGTATCTTAACATTCCAAACTTGTTTAGGAATCGACGTCTGGCAGCAGCCTAAGCCCGTGCACGACCCCGTCTCCATGTCCTGAACGGCGTCACACGTGGCCGTGCATCCCGTGTTGTAGTCCCGATCGTTGAGGCGCTGCCCGTACACGAAGCCGAAAGCGTCGCACCCTATGATGGTAAACTTGTTGGCAGTGTTGTTTACCGTGAACGGGAATATTTTTATCGAGGGGTAGTTGTTGGTCATAGTGTGGTTTTGGTCGTAGCAGTCGTATCCGATGAACTGGAGGACCGTGAGCTGGCCGTCGAGGGATATGTGTGTTATTTCTATGGTGGAATCTACGAAGAAGGGTTTTGGAGGGTCGAATGTTTGGTTGCAAGTTAGCAAGAAATCGTAGCTTTGCGAGCATTCTTCTGTTGTGCCGAAAGGATATGGGATGGTTACGTTGCCACATAAATTAGTGCAGTTTGGAGGTGGAAGGGGAAGTGATGAAGTAGTTGAGGTAAGTATTGCAAGAATTAATGCAAGGTTTATGATCAAGTGAATTTGGAGGTTATGAAATATCATGATTATAGATTTCTTATTTCCTTTTTTTTGTGATGCAAGAAGAAAAAAGATTGTATGCCATGGTTTAATAAAGTTTGGAGTCATGCCGAGTCCTTTACTAAGTCAATGGATGTCACACTCTGTTTAAAGGCGTTTAGTTGGAAGTTGCAATTTGCCACTGCAGCTGAGAGAGATCGATTCTAATTATTAAAATACATAATACTAAAATTCATTTTTGTCCCAAGGGACACGGTACTTCACGATTTTGGTCTCAACATCCACCATTTCGGTCCCCTAACCATTTTTTATGCAGTTTTGGTCTCATGGTTACGTGTTCTGATAAAGTCAGCTGCAACTTTGGTTCCATAAGACAAAGTTTGAGATCAAAAGTGCAATTGAACTTAACGGATTTCGTAACGAAAAGACCAAAACAACATGAAATTAAATATTCTTACGGGACGAAAATGATGAGTGTTGAGACCAAAATCGTGAGATCCCGTGACCAAAAGTGAATTTTACTCTAACGAAAAATTTGGATACATTTTTTAACGTTGATATGCATGATTTTTTTTTTCAATTGTATTCCCAAACTTAAGTGTAGTGTAGATTCAGCCAGTTCCATTTCCGTAATTAATGCCATTTTTTATGACCCAAAAATACAATAGTTTGTAAAAATTCAAATTTGTAGAGAGGTGTTTGGGAGGAGGCCTATTGAGGAGATAATTTAATATGAGTGGAGTTGGTTTCAGCTGGAAAGGACTTGGCGTGAAGCTTTGTACTGTGAAAGAATTCCGTCTCGTTTAAAGGTATGAACTTATAGAGAGGTGTGAAATTAATTCGTTAAAAATAATGATGAAACCCGAGATGAGATATATTAATTGAAGGGACCCTACTAAAGCAACACAAGTGAAGTGGATTCGGTCTCATAATTTATTCTGTTGACTGGAAACAAGGACCAGTTCCAATACTTCTAAGTCCTTTAATTGCATCTCTCCCTATAGAAATATGCTGATTGCATAAGTATATGTAATTATTGGAATAATTGTTGAAATAGCCAACTAAATGATGGATTAATATGGAAGCATGGTTTCTCCGTGAATCTAGCAACTTTGCTTCTATTTTATTTATATAGTTCACGTACCAATAATAATTAACATTAACATTTAAGATTAAGAAAGATTATAAATTTCAGTAACACCTTTAAACATTTATTTAGTAAAAATACTAAAAAAAATGAATGATTTAAAATATAATTAACAAAAAATATAAAACGGTGCCACTCATATGGTCCTACTTCGACTGTGTGTGAGGTGTTCACAATGCGGACGTGTGTGGTTGGGATAACAACGTAAAACGTCTGCTATTATAATCTCATTAATTCCCATATGAAGTAAATTATACTCCCTCCGTCCCATTTGAAGTTGCACACTTTTCATTTCGGTCCGTCCCATTTGAAGTTGCACACCCCAAATATGAAAAAGAATCTTACAATCTCCAGCCCACAATCTTCACCCTCACAATCTCTACCCTCCATCCCCTTTGAAAATTCAACAAAACACACAAAAAATCACTTTTTTTTAATATGTGTGCCGGTCAAAGTGTGAAGGTTCAAATGGAACGGAGGGAATAGGTAGATAAAGGCTAATTAATGAGTCAAGTCTGGGTCAACTAATTAACTCAACTCGTGTGTTTCTCTACGCCACCAGAAAAGAAAAGGTCAATTCAAGATATCTGGCAATGGATTGGGGTCGTATAAAAATAAATAAATAAATAAATAAAAACATTTAATTATAATTCATCCTTTTAATAATATATTTAAATTTAGACAAAAAAAAATTATGTATGATATAGTCTCATAAGAACTTCCGTCACATATTTATGACCGCGCGTATCCGGATTATGTTTTAAAATAAAATAATATTATACTATATAATATCTCTACAAATTTAGACTTTTAAATGTGATAAAATTCTTTCATAGTATTAAAGTCTAACTTCAAGCTCACTCCCACAAATTTCGTCCCATAATGAGACCGACTCACACGAAATCTTCCCTTACTTTAATCCACACTCGCACCATGCCCATATGTTTAATTAATAAAATGATATATAGGCAATGATTGTGACTTGAGATAAATTCTTGATTTGGGACAATTAATATATAAGAGAGTTAGTCTTCCATGAACCAGGTCTATGTTATGAACTTGGATTATTTGACACATTTTACTTATTTTTAACATATTTTTATAAATCATTAAACTTGATCCGTATTATACTCTGAGTAGGGTCAAATGTCATGAATTAAAAATAAGGTTCATAGCATGAACCAAGTCGATATAAATTTTTGTCGATACAAGAAATTAGGGGTGGCAATTTCAGGCACGACCGATAGCACGACACGAAAACGATACGAAAATTGCGGATTAGTGTTTAGCCTTATCGTGTTCGTGTCGTTCTCGTGTAAACACGATAAGGACACGAAATTTTCGCGTCGTGTTCGTGTCAACCCAATAAGTTTGAATTAAAAATATTTTATTATACATATGACTTGATATTTTATAATTTTATTAGAAATTTTTTTCTTATCGTCGTCATATATCGTGTTAACGTGTATTATTATCGTAATCATATCGTGTAGTGTCATTTCGTATAATATTAAAATTTTAATATAAATTATATTTTAAATTTTATTTAGTTTTCTTATCAATTATATTTTAAATTTTAAATTTTTCGTGTTAGTGTCATACTATCGTGCCCCTACAAGAAATTATATATACCACATGCATTAACATGCAGAAATTGAACACACAACACATGAATCTAAAAATAATACTATACTTATTCATACTCCACGTGCCAAAATAGTGCATTACTATCAAACCAAACGCTTATGATATTACCCTCACTATTATTGATGAAGCCACATCTTATGCACCGATGACTGCTCTTCTCCAACTCTCAGCCCCTCTAACACCATAGCCACTTCCTTCATAGAAGGCCTTTCATCCCCTTTAACATTCAAGCAATTTTGTGCAAGGTTCAACAACATCGAATAATCGATCTCGCTTCATTACATACAGAAAAAAGTTGGCCAAACTTCTTTCCTCCTCCGGCCTATCATTGCTCACGGCCTTCCTCCCGTGAGAAGCTCAACGAGCACTACTCCAAAGCTATACACGTCGCTTTTCTCACTCAGTTGGTTCGATTGCATGTACTCAGGATCCAGGTATCCGAATGTCCCTTGCACCAAAGTAGAAAGTTGCGTTTGATCCAAAGGAATCAATCTCGACGCTCCAAAATCGGACACTTTAGCAGTGTGATTTCGGTCTAATAAAATATTAGCCGACTTCACATCTCTATGTATGATAGGGGTAGAAGCAGCAGAGTGTAAGTACGAGAGCACGCCTGCAGTTTCCGCAGCTATTCTTAAACGTGTGTCCCATGACAAAACGTGCGCTTTTCCCTCATCGTGTAAGTGTTCATAAAGCGTGCCAATGTGCCATTGTTTATGAACTCGTACACGAGTAAAGGCGCTTGCGTCTCCAAACAACAACCTAGGAGCTTGACGACATTCCTATGGTTAATTTGGGACAAAACAATCACTTCATTGATGAATTGCTCAATTTGTCTAGGATCAACTACTTCTCTAGACTTTTTGATGGCAACTATTTTGTCATCCGACAATACGCCTTTGTATACTGTGCCAAAGCCTCCGCGACCAATGATGGCACGGCTGTCAAAGTTATTGGTCGCTTTTTGTAGCTCGGATGCGCTGAAAATTCTTGCCGTGAGTGATGATGATCCGTCTTTGCTAGCGAGTTTTTCGTGCAACAAAAGGCCGCCGTTCTGAAGAAAGAATTTTTGTCTTCTTTTGATCAACCTTCTTCTCTTGAGTCTCATATGGAACCAGCAAACAGGAACTAGTAGGCCAATGATTCCTAATGCAACCCCTGTTGTTCATATTTCAAGAAGCCAAACAATAATATGCATATTAGATGTGTTTTTACAATATTGTAATAGTACTAATGATATAAACTTGTATAATTTGGGACATGAAGCAAAAAAGTCATTCCTAACCTGCTACAAGTTTGAATACAAGAGATTCACCACGAACGCAACCTCGTCCACCTGATCTTATTCCGTAGCCATGGTACCCTTTCGGACAAGCACAGTTAAAACCCCCTAATGTGTTTTCACTTTTTTTTTCACAGTTGTGGAGCCTTGAATCTTTGCATTCATCTATATCTGTAAAACAAAGTAGGATCTTAGGTTCTTAGCAACTGATACTTCTTAGTGCAACAACTTATACTTTTCAGTGCAACAACTAATACTTTTTACTAAAAACAAAACTAACACTTTAATTGCACGGTGCAACTAGTGTATAATTTGGTCCATGATAGAAAGAATGGAAACATGTAGACGCAACCATACCTTCACAACCATCGACAAGGTACGGATTTCCATGATAACCTGGTCGACAAGAACACCGGTAGCCTACACCATTATCGGGCTTATAGCACTTGGAATCCACGCTCTTACACGTGTAAGACGAAGAATTCCTCGCCTTCTCACAAGTCCCATTCCCGACGGCCCAATCAACCACCATGGGAAGCTCATCAACATTCTTCAAGTTGGTAAGATTTTTGGGCGAAAAAGAAAAAGCACTTTCCTCAACTACAAAAGCATATCCGCAATCGTTGAACTCCCAAACATCACAATAATTACTGAAACTGGATAGTTGCAACTCCACATACGAAACATGTTTCGGAATAGACAGCTGGCAGCAGCCTAAACCTGTGCACGAGCCTTCCAGGAGATCATCCTTCGACACACACATGGGGCTACACCCCGTTTCATAAGTCCGATCAAGCCAATTCCCGGAAACATAGCCGTAAGTGTCACAGCCGATGACTGTGAACTTATTAGCAGCGTTGTTAACCGTGAAAAAATCAGGCAAGCCTATCCAGGCAATGTTGTCGGAAACAGATGTCCGATTTTTAGTGTAGCATTGGTCTGCTATGAATTGCAGGACTTTGAGCTGGCCGTCAAGGGATATGTGCGTGATTTCGATTGTGGTGTTTTGCAAGAACGCTTTAGGAGGGGTGAATGTTTCGTTACAAGTGACGAAGAATTCGTCGCTTAGGGAACAATCTTTAGTCGTTCCGAAAGGGAACGGAATGGTCACATTCCCACATTCATGATTAATGGTGCAGTTGGTTTGAGCAAAAGATGAAGATGAAGAAAGTATCAGAAAAATTGCAAGGTTAATTATGAACAGAACCATTATTGTTCACTCAATTTCTATCAGGAAACATGCAGGGTTTAAATATGTTGAAGATTCTTGTGTGAAAGGAATTACAAGCAATTTTTTTAAGCTATGGTGGACGGAAACCTTTTCCACAATCACAAACAAATATAGCTTTACATTAATTTACTATCACGTGTAAGTATTATATTGCAAAATTGGAATTAAGTATTCTTTTCTGAAGGAAATGGGAAGCAACAGGGTCATGCATTCCTATGCCTTTTTAATCATGAATGACAGTTAATTAAGGTATTAGTTATTGTTAGTGCCATATTTTTTTACTTTATGCCACCTATTTACGAGGATTATTCAAATATGGCGTCAAAGTTAAATTTACTTTGGCTCTATAACAACAAAGTCCAAAATTCTATAGATAACAAGTTCTAGAATTTTCCCAGAACTTCAGTACTGTGTGGGGATTTTTATTTTCTTAAAGCCTCTGATTTCTTTTCCGATTTAAATCTGAATTTTATTATTTTTGCTAAAGCACAATGGCTCCACACTAATAATTTTTTTTTTAGGACTACGCATATTACTTGGAGACTACCGAACTCGGACCGAAATTTGGATCGAAAATACCGAATTGATTATATAGATTTTTTCTGGACCAAATTGGACCAAATTTTTTTTGGTACAAATCTAGATAATATCAAAACCTTTGGTTCTGAAAAAAAGGTGAAATCCGAATTATAAAATCAATTTCTTCAATTCGAATAACCTTTCAAAGGATTTTTTTTATTATTATGTGCATTCAAATGGATCAATTAGTGTATGGTTCTTTGAAATGTGATTTAGGGCCGGTTTGGCACAACTTATAAGCCCTTTAAGACAGCTTATAAGTTGTTTAAAACTTATAAGTTCCTTAATTTTGTTTGGCAAAATAAGATCTCTAATATCTTATAAGATCTCAAAAAAAACTCTTTAGAGCTTATAAGCTCCAAAAATTATATCCCAACTTATTTTACAAAAATTATATAAGTTCTACCCTATCTCAAAACATTCCGGTCCAAACCCGGCCCAAATTCAACCCAACTAGTTCCGTTTTCAATGAAATAAAAAATAAAAAAATTATTTTCAAAATAAAAAAATTATATTCAGAAAAAAATATTTCCAAAAAAAAAATTATTTAAAATATTTTTCAGAAAAAAAATATTTTCGAAAAAAAATATTTTAAAAAAGTAAAGTTTAGACAAAAAAAAAATTGTTTTCGAAAAAAAAATTCTAAAAAAAAATATTTTCGAAAGATATTTTAAAAAAAATAATAATTTCGAAAAAAATATATTATATTATATAATTAAAAAAAATTGAATTTTTTTTAAAGAACTTATAAGTTGTATTTGCCAAAAACTTTAACAACTTATAAGCTACTTAAAAATTACATTTTATAAGTTCTTAAAACAACTTATAAAATATTAGAGCTTATAAGATGTTTAAAATAAATTTAGACAAACGGCCCTTAATAAACTATCTTTATTTTCTTGCTTCAAAACCCCACATTCAGTAGTTTATGGTCTTGCTCTTCATCATAATCTTCTTATTGGAAACATAGGCTATATGTAAAATACTTAAGTATTTGCAATTTACTTCTTTTCAATGTATTGAATGTGGAATTCGAGAAATGCAGAGATATGGACTACCTTTAATGCAATTCATGTAGAAGTCTTTTATCTATTTTCCAAATTAGTGAATGATTTGTTTGCTGGAAGGGATATTAGTTCGAGTTAAGTAGAGCAATCTCAATCAATTGGTGGAAATGGTATGATATCATATTTTGTCTGTTTGACTATGTTAAGTATATAACAAGTTTTTTACGGAAACTGGTAGGCAAGTGCTTTTGATATTGAAATGTTCTCGTTTATTATTCAGAATCGAATTAGAAATGTTCTCATAGCCAAGGCCCGGCATGAGAATGATCTGTACCTCTTGGAACATAGTCACTCTGCTCTGCTACTTTGTTGATTTAAGGAATAAAGGCCTACGACCCTCGTTTGAGTTATGACATGCTTACCTTTGTCATGTCCATTTTAATGTCATTTTCATTGAATAAGGTAGGACATTTACAAGTTACGTCCTTGTTGCCCAAGAGTCTGTTTAGCTCAGCTTATAAACTACTTAAAACGGCTTATAACTTATAAATTGTTTACAAACTTATACTATGTAAACAAAAAAAGGTGTTAGGCGGCTTATAAGATCTTTAAATAAGTTCTTAATTTATAATGTATAAGTTTTAAAAAAATATGTTTGGATATCCTAACTTATTTATCTAGCACAACCCAGTACACTTATGAACCAAGATCATAGTATTAAATACTATTGATATTAATTTATAAGAGTAATAATATCAAGTTATAAGTGTACCGATATCCATTTCATACTATGAATAAATTTTACAGAATAACTTATGTTTTAATTTACTACCACGTCGAAAATAATATATTGCAAGATCTTAAATAAATTTAGTGTCGGTTTGCAAATCCAAGTTGAGAGGTAGAAACACATGCTTCTACCCACCTTGGTTGAGTTTACAAACAGGCTCCTAGTGACACGTACTTCTACCCAATTTGGTTAGTTTGTAAACAGGCTCCTAGGGACACATAAAAATTAACTTATGTTGCTAAACTTTTAACAGAAGTGCATTATTACAGTGGCTTGGAAAATCTGTTTTGTACTCTGTGTGTGCGAAGGATCATTTTTTGTAGTTCATAAACTTGGAACAAAATTATGTGAAAAAGAAGGTTTTGAGACTCATATGGCAAAGTACTATTTGGAAGGTATGGAAAGCTAGAAACGAATTGATCTTTAAGGAGAGCAGATACACACTAGAAGAACTAATTGAGGGTGTTAAGTTTTACGCTTTGAAATGGGATTCGAGCTCATTACCCGATATCGTTCTTGGTGCCCTTCAACATTTGGGATTGTCAGCCTCTAGAAAGCTTACAGTTAAATCTGTAATTGATTCCTTGGGATTATTTCTGTTTTTTTTTTTTCGGGATTTAAGTAACCCTTGTACTCAATTAATGAATTTCATGTTTATCTTTAAAAAAAAACGCAGCTGCGGAGGAGAAAAATAGGAAGCTGGCAGGATCATGCATTCACGTTCTTATGCCTTTAATCGTTACAGATAATCAATAGGCATGTCTTCATTCTTAATTAAACTTTTAATCTTGACAAAAAAATCAGGAAAAGAGGCACCGATTGAGTGTCCAAATGTTAATGCAGGAGTCATTGTGTTTATACACATACGTTCATATAATTCTCCATGTAGTTCAAGTATTTAACAAGAAATCAGTAAACTCAGATTTGATCATGAAAGGGTAATCAAAGTTAACAATTTAAATACAACTGCTTCTACATTAAATACCCCATCCGGACATCAGTACTTCCCATTTTACAGAAACTACTTCCTAGCTAATCAAAAGTTAACAATTTGTCATGCACACCTAAATAGCGGCTTCATCTACTCAATAATGGTCAGGACAACCAAAACAATTCAAAGTAAACACATGAAACTGCCCATGATGATTACATCTAAGTGTATTCATTTAGACAGTTCAAAGCATATATCCTTGAGATCATGACCTTCCAAATTGAAAATATTTCCAAGGCGTAATTTCTAAAATTTACATCAAACTGAATACCTCTAACACCTAAAGGTTCTAAACCTGCCAAGCAACAATTATATGCTATGATATCCTCAAAAGATAACACAATATTAAAAAAATAACTGATACAATTCAACTCTTTGAAAGAAGTGATGTGATCCATTTGTGTTGATGTTAAGTACCAAATCAAGAATTAAACCAGAAAACATAAATCAGAATTCAAGATTTAGAAACACCTTCTCTCAAAACTCAAGCAAACTCATACTTCTTTACAAATTAAACATAAGAAGAAAATAAAAACTATTAGCAGAAGGGATAAGAGGACACTAAAATGCGATCACAACATTCAACACGTCAAATTGGTTAGATTACGGTGAGCAGTGATTCTTGCACCCAAAAGTGAAGGAAAGTTGGAAATTTGGGGCATCAGATCCAACGCAAGAAAAAACATATCAATTGGAAAAAGAATTGCATTAAAATAAATGATTATAGAATTCAACCAAGTGTGAAATTGCTTCAAGATATAAAAGAGTTGGATGATAACCAACTAAAGAGACATTATAGAATAATGATGAACCCTCTATACCGAGGAATCCTAGCTATTCCACTAGGAAATTGCAAAACCGCCGCTGAAATCAATTCTCAATAAACGCAAAAAGAAATCCCAAGAGTAAACCCTATGTCTAATAGGTTCCAAAAGCCCATGGGCTGAGTTCAGAAATTAAAAGCGACAGATATGACAAGTAATTAAAAAACACAATTATGGCAAGTCTAGAAAAACAAGAAAATAAAACATAAAGGACAATTCTTGAAAACTTCAAGTTCTTTTTCTTTCTTCTTTCTTCGTCTCTCGTAATACCAAAATGGTCCAATGGCGCGACCGTAGTCTCATCATCATCCCCCCCCTTCAAAAGCGAACCTTGTCCTCAAGGTTCGGTCATCAAAACTCTTCGAAAACTTCCCAAGTGGCATCGTCAAGCTCCATGCCTTTCCACGAACCAAGGCCTCACGCACTCGTCCCGCGACCTTCCAACTCTTCCAACATCGCCATCGGCGGGTTCAAACCTTTGGCAGCCGTCACGGAATAAAGCGATAAGTCGGTAATTTTCGGCGTCTCAATAATGAAACATGGAACCAAATTTTTCATCTACTCAAAGCGATATCGACTTAATTTTTCGGAACCCGAAAAGGACCGTAAAACTTGGCGTAACAACCAAAAATAATTCAAAAAAGTGAGTCATCCACGAGGAACTCCTCCGGTAACAAAACAAAATCACGATCCTGTCCACCTTTTGGCTATCGAACCCCTCAAAAAAAAAAGGAGTCATTTTCCCATTTTTGCCATGGGTGAAACACGAAGTTTACACTTCCAGTCCTTCGCCAAGCACTAATGAACACTTTCGTCGCGATGCGAAATGGAATGTGGAATCCGTGAAGCGAACAATATGGCGTATGAACAACTCGGCGACATCTTTAGGCGTATGCGGATGACTCATGGCAATAAAGTGGGCGTATTTGGACAAAGCGGTCCATCACCATAATAACGTCTTTCCTTTAGAAGCGGGAAGACCGTTGAAGTCCATCGAAATTCGACCCATAATTGCTCGGGATAAAAAAATCCCGATGGCGACGACAATCACTCTTTTGCTTCCTGCTTCGAACAAAAGCTTCCACCTCCTTTTCATCCCGAAAAAAAACAAATGTGTTTAAAGCGTCGTAATATGCCGAATGACCCCAGCAAAGCAGCCGGTGAAACTCCTGCAAAAAGCCTCTCATGAAGAACCCCATGTGGTACCCAAATTCGACCTTGCCGTGTCAAACACCCGTGCGAAGGCGAACTCCGATGCTTATTTGTTTGGGTCCAATGCTTTGGCCAATAACGGCTCCAACTCTTCGTCCTTCTTAGTTTGCCTCGGCGATGTCCGCCCAAATTCCGTTGTCGGTGAGGAAAAACAGCGTCGTGGCGCCATTATCTTTACCGGACGGTGAACAATTTAAGAATCGAACCCCACTAGCTTGGATATCCATTTTGGCTTGGGGGTTGTTATCTTGTTTCTCTAAAAATTATTTTGAACCGCCTTCCAACCAAGTATGTTCTCCACCCTCTAATGGCCTCCAAAATCGCTAGCATCTCTTTCTCATAAATCGACCATGATTTCTTCGACTCCGCGATCCCCTTACTCATGTATGCCACCGGCCGCCCGTTTTGAGATAGGACTTTCAATGCCTTGCCGGATGCATCGGTTTTGATCCTAAATCCCTCGTCAAAGTTTGGTAAAGCCAACACCGGAGTTGAACTCATAGCCATCTTTAACTCATCAAAAAGCCCGTTAATGAAACAAAGTTATTCTTCCTTGTTAAATTATGCAATGGACGAGCTTTCTCCCCGAACTTCGCGCAAAACTTGCGATAATAACCTGTGAGGCCAAGAAAGCCACGCAACTCCGTCACACTCCTCGGTGTAGGCCACTCCCTAACTGCTTCTATCTTTTTCGGATCCACTCGTACCCCCTCAAATGAAATGAAATGACCCAAGTACTCCACTTCCATAACCCCAAAAAAAACTTAGATGGCAATTACAAACTTTGTTGTTCGAAAAGAATTTTTAAGACGTTAATAAGTGCTCCACATGCTCAACCCACGACTTACTATAAATTAAGATATCATCAAAAAACACAAGAACGTACCGTCTCAAAAGGGGTCGAAAGATGTGATTCATGATGGCTTGAAAGGTGGAAGGGGTGTTGCTCAAACCGAATGGCATGACCAAATATTCATAGTGGCCATTATGCGTACGAAAAGTGGTCTTATGCACATCGTCAGGGTGCATCTGAATCGATGGTAGCCGGACACGTAAGTCGAGTTTCGAAAGTATAAGGCCCCATGCAACTCATCTAACATATAATCTCACATTCCTTAATGGTTGCGTCGTTTAGGGCTCTGTAGTCGGTACAAAATCGCCACGTATTGTCCTTCTTCTTAACGAGCAACACCGGCGATGAAAACGGACTCGTGCTGTACCGAATTAACCCGGTTCCCATCATCTCGTTCACTTGCTTCTCAATCTCCTCCTTCTGAAAATGGCGTGCATAAAGCGCCACGTTAACGGTTTATTTTTCGTCAATTAGAACAAATCTCACCTCGGTGGAAGGGCTCCGGGGGTCGCGGTAACTGCCTTAAATTCGGCCAACAGCCCTTCGATCTCGGCCTCGTGTGAGGTGTGAGGCTGCTCTATAGTAGATGTCACTCCCGCTGATGCCAACAAGAACACTTCACCTCCTCGGTTTCGTTCCCTCGCCATCATCCTTGCATCGACTTGCTCTGGAGTCATGTAGCCGATGCCCTTTAGCAAGATAGGGTTTCCCTCCAATACAAATTGGCAAGAGAGTTCGTTCGCATCGAAGAACACGGGACTGACTGCCTCGAGCCAAGGCATCCCGAAGATAACGTCGAGGTGTGGTATTGGTAACGCGTAGAAGGTTGTCTCGAAACGAATCCCTTGTACGCTCACCGGTATGTGTTCAAACCATGTGTTGCATGGTATCTTTTGGCCATTGCCGAGTGTGATGTTGAATGGCGCTGGTCCCCTCGTCCCCGACAGCTGTAAATACGCGGCTAAATCCGCCGATATAAAATTGAGGGACGCCCCGGTATCCACCAATATGATCACTGGTTGTCTTCTAATGGAGCCCTCAAACTTCAGAGCACGTGGTCGTGTTTGCCCGCTGAGTGCCGTGAGTGTCACGGATTGTTCGTCATCTACAACGTTAGTGTCTCCTTCGTGATTTTGATATCCTGGTTCTTCATCATAAACTGGCAGTGGCTCAGTGTCGTCTTTGATTACCACATCGTTGACAATCAAACTCATTACTTTCTCATTCGGGCACACGTGATTCCGTGAGTATTTCTCATCGCATGTAAAGCATTGTCCACTCTGCCTTCGTCGATTAATTTCTCCGTTAGAGAGTTGGATCCTTCCCCTACCGAACGCCGGTACTGACGGGTTGGGTCGCTGCCCTCCGCTGCTCGATGGTGGCGTTGGCTGGCTGGTTTCTTCTTCCAAGAGAAAATCAAGAATCCAAATTAATTTCTTAGCACACCATACACAAATTTAATTACGAGGAAGAACCATGAAAATTGCTTTGCTTTAGAAAATATTTTACAAGAACAATGTGCAATCCACCAGTGCGTCGTCAGCCATAGTTCATTCAGAAATTTCTTTATATCTTTTTAATTATCAAGAATCAACTCAAACACAGATGGAATACAATTCAGTAGCAAATATTTTAGTGTTTCTGTTAATGGATGAGCTTTTAGTTAATTTTTTTAAATTCATATGACATCAGAGATCCTTGTAATTTGGCAATGGTGTCGGTAGGCCTGTTGCTCTTCATTTAGGCATACTTAATTACATGATTTATGCGTTTGATGCCTTTTGGGCTAAATTAATTATAAGTTTTCGTTTATGTTTATGATTTTAGTGTACTAATAATATCTTAATTTAAAAAAATAAAAGTAGAATTTTATAATTATTGAATTTTATTAAGTATAAGGATAATTTGGTCATTTTATATTTTCTTCAATTATTTTTTAAATTTTCTAGTAGCGCGATTGCGTATAGCAAAGTGCAAACGCATTAATGCGAAGTGCAATCATATAAAATGAATTTCATACGTTGGATCAACAATCCAATGGTAATAAAGGATTTTCTGACGTCAGGAAGGGCGAAGTAGTTCCTGACGGTAGAATACCCCAAGAAGAAACGCTCTGAATTGCATAAAGAAATAGCAACTTTGTCTCTCTTCTTTCTTGGCCACGTGAATTAAATTGGTCACCAAAAAATTTTGTCTCCCACAATATAATCAATTGGGGAGATAAGTTTGGGCCTACTTCCCGTCTTCAATTTTTGTTGAATTGGGCCGCGAGGTCCAACCACAAAAATGCAATAAATTACACTGTTCACTCAGCTCTGTGCAAATTTGTGAAGAGGCGGTTTAGCCTTTATTTGGCTATTTTCCTAGCTTTTTGAGTGCTAAACTGCTAATTCATGATATGGGAGATAATTATATCAATATATAGAAACACTTTCATGCAAGATGATCAAAATTAATAATTGATTAGTTATGAAGAAAAGATAATAAATGGATAAGTGGTATAGGAATACACAATTAAATTAAATTCGTTTTACGATCTGTGTCATATAAAGTCGTGGCACAAAATAATTTATGCCTTTATTAGAAACAAATTCTTCTCATTCTCACCCCATAACTCACACAAAAAGTTCTTCTCATTATTCAAGACTCTCCTTTGAACTGTCTCATGCTGACTAAGTCTGATTAGTGTATTGTTAAATTTGGTTTAAATGTAATATTATTAAATCTTCTTTCTCATTATAATTTACTTTTTTTGATGGAGTTACTTATTTATTTCTTTTACAATTTAAACAACACAAATTAATTTTCAAGTTCTTTAAATTCTTTCACATTGTAACTTATTTTATTTGTGTAGATCAGAATCATCGGCTTGCAGATACAACGAAGGTAAGATTAAGAATGCTGAAATACTGAATTAGTAATTTAGTCATGCATGCAATATTGACAAAGACTAATTAAGAGCTAGTGGTACTGATTGATCAGGTCCTAACCTCATGAAACCATGCATATATGGGAAAGTTCAAACATAGACCCAACAAAAGTCTCGACCACTTCTAGAGGATTGACTTAGTATTTACATATACATGCAAATCAAATATTTCAATAATAAAAATCATGGGGACACTTGGTTTAAATTCATCACACCGAGAATAATAATGTGAAACATTGAATATAAATTACAATAATCATAATACTTATATTGTTAATGTTTTGCTCAAATTTTAAATAAGCGAGGACAAAAAAATGGTTGTTGGTTAAGGAATATTAGAATGGGATTAAGTTTTTTGTAGTTCTTTAATTTCGAAATGACACCTAAACTTTTTTAATCCTAATAATTTTGGATCTAAATTTTTCTGCATATTTTGGTTTATTTTTGTATTTTTGGATCAGTTTAGACCCGGTAAACCGACTCGATTCGCTTTATCTTTTAATATACAAATTGCTTTTAAACCCGCCCCAAAACCCTACCAAAATTATTAGGATTAAAAAAGTTCAAGTGACGCTTCGAAATTAAAGGGAAAAACAAAATAATTATACACGTGGCGGTTACCTGCTTGGTAACCTGATGCAACAAGTAAAAAAGACGAATTTCAATTTTTTTTAAATTTACAGGACCAAAATAAAAAAGTCAAAACAATCGAGACCAATTTCAAAACGACACAAAGTTACTTGACTACAAAAAACTTAATCCCTAATAGAATTAATAAGGTAAAATAATCATAAGAGTGGAGATGGTTAATCAAAACGAGATAGTGATTAACCTAATTTGAGATTCATTAGTATGATGAAGGCAGAATTGATCATTTTTTCTTCTCATTAACCACCACAGTTATCTCTTGATCATTTCCATTGAATTTTTTTTAATCAAGTGCCACAAAACTAAGGGGGTATATTTGCAAAAAATATGTTATGAGGAAGTGATTTAATAATGTGATTGTGAGAAAAAAAATTGTGAAAGTAAAAAGTGTTTGTAAAAATATTTGTATAAAGTAATTATTGTCGAGTGTTTGGTAAAAGATTTGAATAGGGTAAATTAGAATTTAGATCACATGTTATACAAAATCGTCCTGAGTAAACTCATATGAGTTTATAGTGTATTTGGATTTAATACAACACAACAGTGTGCAATACAACTAAAAAATACGCTATAAACACATATGAGTTTAGTGCACAACACGATGTTGTACATCACATGATCCAAATCTAGTAAATTATTAGTGAAAATTATAATCACCTAGAAACATATCCTTCTTAACTTTTTGATTATATATTTTAGATGATTAATTTAAATAGAATAATTAAATTTGAAAGCACATAATATTTTTTTTTACACGCAATTCGAAAGTGATTTAGAATTTTTCCGATCTGGAGGCACGTGTTGCTGTGGGGGAGAAGGACAACAACAACAATTCTCATTTTATGAAGATTCTTTCGTACAATATTAGAGGGCTGGGAGGGAGGATAAAGAAACAGGAAGTTCGAGGGCTAATCGGTAAGTTCTCTCCAGACTTTATATGCCTCCAGGAAAAACTAAGTATTGTGATCATGGTAGCCTTAATCAGTTTTCAATCTGGGATAATAATGTGAATGTGGGTTGGGCGGCAGTTGATGCAATAGGTCAGTCTGGGGGTATGTGGAGTGTGTGGGATAAGGATAAATTTGACTCATGTAATGTATGGGCAATAGTTGGTGCTATTGGGGTTGAAGGGAAATGGGTGCTTCAGGAAAGGATGTTGATATTGTTAATGTGTACAGTCCAGGTGAATCTAAAGATAAAATCAGATTGTGGGAAGCGGTACTAGGGAAAATGGAGAATAGCTCGATATTGTTGTTGTTGGGGAACGTTTTGTCCGAATCTATTTGGGATGAATCTCAAATACAAATTTAAAAAAGGACAAATTGTAAAAAGAGGACTTAACTTTATGACTCATTGCACTTTAAGGATCGAACTTTTGTGTTTTGCAGGGCAGGTACCAAACTATGAAATTGTTGCAAAAAAAAGGACTTTGGGTAATTTTAAGGATGATATAGGGGGTATTTCTGCTAATGCATATACTTCTTTATATAAGAAGCAAGATAGTTACCGAACTTTTAAATTATTGCAAAAAAAAGACATACCGCATAAAATTAACATATCAACATTGTTAATCCAACACACTAATAACAAACATAAAAAAAAAACCCACACCATAGTGGCATTTCTCATCAGAACCAAACATGAATATACTCCAACCAGAAGCCATAAATACATATAAACAAACAAGTTGAATTGACAAAAAAATAATACTTGCAAAATACAAACTTCCCAATCATAATTTATGTTACTAGTTAATTGAAAAGTCTCAACATTGTTTAAGACATAAGAAAGGTTCTTCACTTGTTCAAGTCAAATAATTCACGTAAAATCCTACACATGCGGAATCCAGGAGTTTACGCGAATCTTACCCTCGTAGAGACAACCATTAAGAAGTTGGAACGGATCAACTCAACTGTCTTCTCAAGTATTCCCCAAGTCCTTGTTCGTTTATCCGGTGGAAGCTACTCACGAACAATTATAACAAAGGAATAAAGAAAAATTTGTTGCACCACCTTTGTGAATTTCTAACTTTTTCATGACTGGAGTTGTGTTGGGAAGAAAAAACTCCTCCCCTATTTATAATAGGGGGGGAGGAATTATAGGTCAAAATAAGATATGGGAAGATCTTTAATTCTTGTGCAAGAAGTAATCTTGAATGTATCCAATATATTCTCTTTCCCATAAATAATTTTCCACAAAAAACTTCCTCCTTTATATTAAGCAATTTTCAAAAAAACAAGGAAGAAAAGTCAAAGTAAAAGATTCTTGAATTTATGAGATAATCTTGTATTCCAAGAATACTTATCTTCCATAAAATCTTTCCAAGAAATATTTTCTTTCTTTTCTCAAATTTTTCGAAAATCATAGAAAAATTAGGCAACAAATTATTTCTTTTATTTTAATCACATTTTTATTAATGGACTTATATTGGGTTACTTGAAGGGCCTTTAGGAGAATTAAGATTGGACCTCCCAATGGGCTCTGAATTACAATATTGAGCCACAATTATTCAGCCCATTAATATTAATTTACTCCACCATAAAATTAATATTGCACTATCCATCTTAATCCATATTACGATAATATGGCTTCCGGTTATTATTTCCCTTATTTAAGATTATTTTGTCCATTAATTAATTAAGCCACTGAATGCTTTAAATTAATTAACATCTTTTCCTTGGTGTAAGGACAGCTCAACATTATTATCCATACCGGAAATTAATCCACTTGCAAGATTTGGTATGATAAAACTTCTGAGCCCACCAAGGGGACTAATCACGCAACACTTTCCAAGCACACGATTATCTGTATTAAATCTTAGCAATTGTCATGTAACTAATAATATTGCCCAAAATATAAAGTATAGAATCGCTCTCTGATTCTAAACCCAACATAGATCAAAGCAATAAATATTAATTACACACAATCCTATTTAAGGGATAGAGATTAAAAAATCTACAATCACTGTGTAACACCCTGAAAATTTGTAAGCCAATTATATTTTTAAAATTTACATAAGAGATTTTTTCAATATTTTTTAAATTCAAGTTTATCTTTCAATATTTATAAAATAATATTTTCATCAAGATCCCATAACTTTCTCAGCTTCTACTCATGTCTTTATGAAATTTACAAAATATTTGGATTCATTTTTTCTCCTAAAACAAAAATATTAATTTCGTGATTTTTTTATTATAAAATAATGGTCCAAGCTTTACGTTGTTTTTTTTTTAAAGGACATAAATCCTTCGTGTTTCATACACTAATTTCCGAAGCCCACCAACTTTCAAAGTCTTGTTTACAAATTCGCTACACATCTTCTTTATTTCAATTATTATTAATTATTAATATTATTAGTCTAAGTTTATCTATTCAACTATTAGATTAGATTTATAAAAGCTATGTTTTTAAATTTTATCTCATTCCACAAAAAAATCAAATCTCAAGATTTTCATGATAAATTAAAATCCCAAATTTTCACTAACAAAATTATATTTTCCTCCCTATAAATAAAGGTCTCTTCTTTTGAAATCAAAATACACAGAAAATATATTTCTCACCGTAAACAGCAGTTTTAATTTTTCTTTCCAGAACCAAAAAGACATTCGCGGCTCGCTTTTGATCTTCTTTGGTAAAGAGGGTAACAATTTCTTCCTCTTAACCTTTTAAATATTTAGCATTCGGTCAAGATCAACCTGTGCTTTTTTATTTACTTTTCTGATTTTAAGTAGGCTAAAGGATTTCGGATTCCAATTAAAGTTCAAAGTTTTGTTTCATCATTGTTCAAAGTTTAAATCCTTTTCAAGTATATGCAGTTTTCGAAAATAAACGAGCAGTTACAAACATGATCCAATCACTGTGTCAAAATATTTTTAATTTATAAAGTTATTTTTTCGAAAAGAAGGCTCCAATCATTTATTTGTTTAATAAATAGAGGTTTATAAATTTTGAATTTCAAAACCTTTTCGGCCACTACAATTAAAACATAAATTTAGTTTTATCAAATTATTAGTTCGATAAGAAATAATTATTATTTAAATAATTATTATGTTGTCTAGTGAATAATATTAAGCTTTATTATATTATTTTAGGCAAAAGGAATAAAGATATTTCATTACATCATTCACATTCATGACATCGACAATTCGACAATTCGAGGGGGGGTTTTACTTGCTTTGTCACTTTTAAATATTCATGTGAGTGTTATTATTGCCTCTACATCTTACAGCCTATGTTATACAGTTGGTTTATCCAACAAGCCTAAGGTTGGCCTTTCAATAAACTTATGAAATTGTATGTATGTTGTGGGTTTATAATTTTATTTACACGTTATGTTTGATTGTGATAAAGTAAGGGAATCTCACTAAGCTAGTGGTTTTGCCCATACCATACATTTAACATTTTTTAGACTAAGAAGGAGTGCGGTGGAGGGACGGTGGATGTATCTTGAGGAAAATTATTTTCATGTTGATTTATTAGTATTAGCAATTAAATTTAAATTGTGTTTTAATTTTTAGTCACATCTCCATAAGAAATTTTGAATCATTGAATTTTATTTACTTATTTATTTATTTTTCCGCTTTCATTTTTATGCAAAATTCTTAGAAAATTTATGCATATTGACCCTCGAAAATTTGGGATGTGACACTCCATAATAAATTTTGGTCTAATTCTTCATCCTCTCTGTTCTTAGGAAATTTATGTAATTTCTTCAAATTTGCATCATAATGCACTAATTAATACAATCTCTTGGTCAAGACAAGTCAATCTGTACACATCAACCTCTACCAATGGAGTGTTCAATTCCATCTAGGTTGTGAAAATGTACTTATTTACAAGGAACTGTTAATGTGATCTTCTGTGATCGAGTATCACCACATTAACTACAATGCAATATGTACTAATATTGAACGGTTTGCAATAAATAATTAACATTCATTCATATTTAAAGCAACATCGATAAAAGATTTATTCTCGAGAAATAAGTGTAAAATTCATCATTATACAAAGTAAAAGCATACTTTCATGTATAACCCCAACAATTGTGGTGAGTGATAGGGGATTTTAATGAAGTTAGGAGCACCAGTGAAAGAAATGGGAGAAGTGTGTACTTTTTAAGCTCGAACTCGAGGAGATTTGAAGAGTTCATTGGGGAAGTTGGGTTAATTGATGTCCCGTTGGTAGGGCGAAAGTTCACTTGGTCTAGGTTAGATGGGCGATGATGTAGTAGAATTGATCGTGCATTGATATCCAATGAGTGGGTGATGGAATGGGGTCCGGGCAAGCTTCGTGGCCTTCCAAAGGGAAGTTCCGATCACTGCCCAAATTTTCTTCACTATTGTTCTCAAAATTGGGGGACGAAACCCTTCCGTTTCTTCAATGCATGGTTGAACATCCTGATATTGGTAAGTTTGTTGAAGATAAGTGGGCTGAGTATTCGGTAGATGGTTGGGGCAGCTTTATTCTAAAAGAGAAACTCAAGTTACTAAAATTCGACATCAAGGCGTGGAGCTCCGAGAAGTTTGGGGAGTTGGACAAAGCTATTGAAGTGGAAAGGTCCCGTTTTGATGAACTGGACAGATCTCAAGAGGAAAGAAATTTAACTGAAGTGGAATGTGTCAAGATGAAAGAAGCTAAAGCTAAATGGTGGCAGCTGAAAAAAGTGAAGGACAGTTACAATTTCCAAAAGGCCAGGATTCAGTGGATTCGGGAAGATGACGTAAATTACGCCTTCTTTCATAAATGCATCAACAAAAGGCAACGTGCAAATAAAATTGATGGGCTTATGATCGATGAGCTTGGGTAGAAGATGTGGAGAGAGTCAAAAGAGAAATTTTTGAGCACTTTAAAAATAATTTTCCTCAGACGAAAAAGGCAGATTGGCTCTAAGCGGGCTGAACTTGATGAAGATAAGCGAAGATGATAATCGGTTCCTCATTGGTTCGTTTCTCGAGGATGAAGTCAAGCAAGCAATGTTGAGTTGTGGAAGGTGCAAGAGTCTGGGGCCTGATGGTTTTACTTTCAAATTCATTCAGAAAATGTGGCCAACACTAAAGAAAGATATTCTGAAGTTTTTGAACGACTTTCATAAGAATGGGAATTGTCAAAGGAGGGAACCCGTCTTTTGTGACTTTGATTCCCAAAAAACAGGATACAAGCCAATTGAAAGATTATCGCCCGATATCATTAATTGGTTGTATGTATAAAATCTTGGCAAAATTGTTGGACAACATCTTGATTCTGAATGAGTCTATTGATTTTGTGAAAAGAGACAAAGAGAAAGGCATAGTGTTCAAGGTGGACTTCGAGAAGGCTTATGATTCGGTGCTTTGGGATTATTTAGATGACATGATGAGGAGTACGAATTTCCATTGGAAATGGAGTAAGTGGATAAGAGGTTGTCTTCAGCAACAATGTCGGTTCTAGTAAAAGGCAGCCCATCCGGTGAGTTCCAAATTCAGAAAGGAAAGTTATAGGGACTAAATCGGCGATAAAAAGACAGCTTATGGGACTAAATATATTTGAGGCCAAAGTTATATGACAATTTGTAATTCAAACTCATTTGTAGATAATATATAACAAAATAACCCAATTTATAATTAAGTAAGTGCATAAATGAACAAATTTTATATATATATATAAATATATATATATATATATAATATTGGTTTATTCAGTTCGATTTTCTATTTTTCGGTCTTTTTAGCTTAAAAATCGAAATTGAGTACCAAAAATTTTAAATCTCAAAACCGAAACCAATACCGAATATCAAATTAACCGAGCCAAATTTATATTTCGGTTCGATTCAACTCGATTTTCGATTAATACTGAATAGTGCTCATCCCTACGAAGGTTTATAAAACTGCTAGGTATTATCAATTAATTACTGTGTTTTCCAGATCACACACCTCCATGCAGAGACGGACGCATGGCAATGCTGGGGGCACGTGCCCCCGCAAATATTTTATAAACTTTAACTAATATGTTCATATAAATAAATTTATGTACATTTTTTGATTCGATATTGTTGGATACCGAGCAACACTCGAAGTGTGATGTCACTAATACACATTTGGGCTTGGACAGCTGTGAAAAATGACCTTGGAGAGCGGTTATAACCGCTCTCCAAGTAACAGCTGTCCAAGCTTGGACAGCTGATAAAAAACCGTTGTCCAAGAAATCACACTTGGACAGCGATTTTTAACCGCATTGCAAGGGTCACTTGGAGAGCGGTTTTCAACCGCTGTCCAAGCATATACACTTGGACAGCGGTTTTTAACCGCTCTCCAACACTTTTTTTTTTAAAAAAAAAAATCGATTTTTAGACACGAACCCACCAAGCATCTCATATATAAGTCACCAAGTCTACCAAATAATTGAGGCAATTATTCGCTCTTATGGGGGACCGAACACGGGACCTTGGGCGCCTGAGCGGGGCTCGGGCACTAGCTTTCTTACGTTTACTTAATGAAATTAATTCTATATGTCCTAGAATTCGATTTTTTTACAATTTTTTTTTTAATTCTTTATTTCAATTATCTTATTTATTAATTCAATCACACTTTTTTATATAATAATAATTTTTTTATATAAATTTAAATTAAATTATATTAAAATTATAATTTTTACTTGTTTTTTTTTTAAAAAGTACACTACGTACCTTTCTTTTAAACTTGTAATACTTTTCCTTCTAAACAAGTAATATACTTTTTTTATCTTAATAAGTAATATTTTTCTTTAAACAAGTAATATTTTTTCTTCTAAACAAGTAATATATTTATTTCTTTAAACAAGTTATACCTTTCTATTTAAACAAGCTAGTAATAATTTTCTATTTAAACAAGTAATTCTTTTCTTTAAACAAGTAATACTTTTTTATCTAAACAAGTAATATTTTTTTATCTAAACAAGTAATACTTTTCTTGCGTTTATTTAATGAAATTAATTCTATATGTTCTAAAAATCATTTTTTTCTTACAATTTTTTTAAAATTCTTTATTTCAATTATCTTATTTATTAATTCAATCACATTTTTATATAATAATTTTTTTTATATAAATTTAAATTAAATTATATTAAAATTATATTTTTTACTTGTACTTTTTTTTAAAAAAAGTACTACCTTTCTTTTTAACTTGTAATAATTTTCCTTCTAAACAAGTAATATTTTCCTTTAAACAAGTAATACTTTTTCATCTAAACAAGTAATACTTTTCTTTAAACAAGTTATAGATTTCTATCTAAACAAGTAATACTTTTCTATTTAAACAAGTAATATTATGAACAAATTTTACATAAGAGTTTGTGTTAATCTCATTATATACGACGAATATTATAAAGAAATAACACGAGAATTTAAAAAATAAAATATTTAAACTGTACCTAAAAAGAATTTACAAATTAAAACAAAAAAATAAAACAAAAAATAAAAGCTTTACAAAAAAAAAAAAAATAATAATTCACTTGGAGAGCGGTTATGAACCGCTGTCCAAGCTTTCCCTTGGACAGCGGTTCAAAACCGCTCTCCAATTACCCTTGCACAGCGGTTATGAACCGCTGTCTAAGCTTTGATCTTGGACAGCGATTTTTAACCGCTGTGTTTTTTTTTTTTTTTAATAGAACCGCTCTCCAAGGAACCACTTGGAGAGTTGTTCGAAAAAATGGCTGTCCAAGTAGAGCTCTCCAAGCTCAAATGTGTAGTAGTGTGTAATTATTTTTTATTAGAGAAAAAAATAATTACAATTAACACTATAATTTATAAGAACCAAAAAACTAGACTCTATTTTTATATGTGTTAGACTCTAACTCACTCTTTTGAGTGAGGCACTTGCTCACTCACACTTTGTCGCACACTTTCTCACAAACATATTTGGCAGCTACCTTATATTTATAGGGTACCTAGTCGGTTGTTTCCACCGACATACTGCAACATTTATTTTTCTTGAATTGTCTAGCTTATTCCTATATGCATTTGCCTACCAATTTTGACTAGACTAACACTATTTAAGGTTTAGTGATTTAGCCGACATTGTATACACTAGAGTCATCTAGTTACTTCTTCTTTGGTAGCTAAAAGAATCTATCAAATATGGATGCATTTTGTAATTTTCTTGATCATTTTAGAAGAAATTCCAAATAAGTCGGTGATATTTCAGATATATGGTCTGATATATGTTTTTTCCCCATGCTACATCAGCTAGCTTATCTAGTTTTTCTCTTGTTGAATTGGGTTAAAGTCTTAAAGGTTTAGCGTTCAAAACCCAATACCTCCAAAAATGTATATTTTTTGAACATTTACTTTTTGTTCATTTTAATAAAAATATATTCATATTAAATGATAAATTTTTTTATTATACAAAATATAAAAGATCTAAACATGTTTTGGCATAGGACCTTCATATTGTAGGACTATTTCTAACCACCCCTCCAGGCTCCAACACGATAGTGGATATCACGTTTCCAAAACCCACTCCTCATTACCGCATTTTTAATATATTTCATGTTTGTACTTTTTTTGTGCCCTCATGAAGAATTTTTGGGTCCGTCCCTGCCTCCATGCATTATCAATTAATTTCCACCAAGCAATAAATACCCATATAATACCCTCTGTCCGACAATAACAGGTAGGACTGTAATTTTGGGATGTCTCATTATATAGAGGCTTGTTTTGGAAATGAGATCACTTGTTTTATAGTTGGTGTTCCATTTTTTATTACATAATATAGATGAATGATACGTAGAATTAATAATAATAAAAATTCCTAGGAATTATTATATTCTGGGTTCATATGTTAATGATATAGGAGGATGGAACACCAATAGAATACGAAAAGTTGAATAGGAGAATCAGCCCTTTTATTTTGCATTCCAAATGAGTATGACTATTAACTGAATTGGTATCTCTATTATATATAGTACTTAATTTCTTGCAGAATATGATGTTTGATGGAATTAAACGACGGATGCATGTCGAATGTCGATCCATTGCAGATTCGAAAGCGGGACTAGCTCCTTTGTTTCTAATTATGTTCTTGAATTAATATTTAAGTTCAAAACTCTGAATCTGAATTTTTGTTTTTTGTGTAAGTTATGTCCAAATGCGCAATTGGTCTTCGGACGGCAAAAAAAATTGTATTTAATTTTGACCATGAATTTGCAACTTAATTTATTCATCATCACCCACAAAATTGAAAAGACATGGGGTGATTAAAAAAGTAATAAAAAAGTGATTTAATTTAATAATTGTAAGATAAATTATTGAATAATAAAATCGAAAATCAGCTAGAATAAAATAAAAATATTTAATTTAATAATTCGGGATTAATTTAAGTAAAAACATTTAATTTATGGCTAGGTCTTATATACATCTAAGTGCACCGTGCACTCATAGTGTATTTCTGAATCGTGCGATTTGCTATACTGAAAAGTGCAATTTATTTACACTGAACAATGACAAAATGCACGATTCTAAAATACACTACTGAAAGTCATAAATACGTTGAGTGTACATAAGACCCACTCATTTATAGCTAAGTCTTATAGTACTCGAATTTTTTATTTATTTTTCAAAATAGAAGCTGATTAAATAGCCCTAGCTAGTAACTCCAATACGAATAACATTTTTTTCTTTTGTCGATTTTGAATAGCTCAAATGGTTAGAGCTCCACTACCTAAGACCCAAGATTTTAAGTTTGAGATATGGAGAGGGAAAATTTATTCCCTCTTGTGGTGGTCACCTTTGTGGTAGGGTGGTGATCCTCCTCTTGTGGTGGTTGCGGTTCCGATTGTGGTGTTGCGGTTTCGGGTGTTCCCCTCTTGTGGTGGTTATCGGTGGTGGTTTTCCTCTTATGGTGATTGCGATTCCGGTTTATAGCGAGACGAAAAATGTGTCATATGTCTGTTGGTAAAAAAAACTATTGTAATTGATTATCTTAGAGAACAATTGTAATCGTAGTAAGAAATAGATGTATATATAGAACAACATCCAATTAAATAATTTTTTGGAAATTACCAAAAAGAATTTTAACTTGACTTAGCCAAATGTTTTAATTAAGTTCATCTCAAAGAGCCAAATGTCTTTTAGTTCATCTTATTATTCTTAATCCTACATCACCATTCCAGACAACATCCAATTAAATAATTTTTTGGAAATTACCAAAAAGAATTTTAACTTGACTTAGCCAAATGTTTTAATTAAGTTCATCTCAAAGAGCCAAATGTCTTTTAGTTCATCTTATTATTCTTAATCCTACATCACCATTCCAGAAAATACGATATCAGTCAAACTGTTTGTACGAAGTAAACAAAATTAACAAGCATATTCTCATACGTACCTTAACAACCAAGACAAGTTTAATTTTAACCCATTACGTAATATATATTTCACACGTAGTGATTAAGAATTTGTCCATATATACGCAAGTTTGAAAGCGTCATATAGTACCAAAGAATAATCAAATCAATGTAAACACAATAAGTCAATTTTCTATGAGTTTAATTTAATTAATTACCAAACCACTTCCTTAACCCAAACATATGTAACCAAGATCAAAACTTATTTTTCACACAAAAAAGAGAAAAAAGGAACAATCAATTAATCATCATGAGATGTTCCAAGCTGCAAATTCACCTCATAACCCTCGCAATCCTTCCGCTTTTCGCCTCGATTTCTTCCCTGGCATCCGTAATATCAAAGCCCAACTGCAACGACAAATGCGGCAACATAACCATCCCGTTCCCCTTCGGAACAACAGACGACTGTTCCCTAAACTACAGCTTCCTAATCTCATGCAACCGAACATTCACCCCTCCAAAACCCTTCATGCAAAACACGTCCATCGAAATCACGGACATCTCCATTCACGGCCAGCTAAAGCTCCTGCAGTTCATCGGCCACGCCTGCTACGCGCGCAACGGCACCAGACTCTCCTCCAGCAACCCCTGGATAAGACTCCCCACATACCTAACCTTTAACAACACGGCAAACAAATTCACCACAATTGGCTGCGACACGTACGGATTCGTCATGGGGCGGCGCCTTAATAAAAACTACCGAACGGGGTGCACGGCCACGTGCTCCGACGAGAGTGACCTGGCGAGAGGGTCGTGCACGGGGTTAGGCTGTTGCCAGACGTCGTTCCCTAAACAGGTGATCGAGATATGGATAAAAATATTGAAAGATATTTATGATTATATTTATCCGTATAATTTAAATTTATTAAGATTTGATTTTGTTAAAATTTAGGATTTATTTGCATTTCTTGTTTTCCAAGTTATTTTAGTATTATAAATAGATTTTCTTATTATTGTAAAATTGAGTTGTATATAAATTAAGAAATTAATATTTATCGAGGAGTTGGTATGCTTTGAAACTTGTTCACCGTGAAACTGATTTTTTTTTACAGACATACTCTTTAACAATATAAGTTACACCCTTTAGTAATATAAGTCACACCCTTCAGTTATCACTACGACACTCTTTGTTATAATATAAGTCACACCCTTCACTTTTATGAGTAATACTCTTTATAGTAAAAAGTCACACCCTTTACCGTAAAAAGTCACACTCTTTAGTAATATAAGTCACACTCCTTGCCCAGTTTCACCATAAAACTTGTTCACACTATACTTTGTTATTATCGAGAGAGTTTCTCGTGTTTTCCTTATTGCCGGTATTCCAATGGAATATTGCTCACGCTTCTCCCTACATCAACAGGTGTGGAAGGTGCAGTTGCGGTTACAGAGTTATCGGAATTATAGCAATGTTTGGGGGTTTAATAACTGTAGTTATGCTTTCGTGGTGGAGGAGGCGGCGTATAGTTTCTCTCCGGAGGATTTTAGGAGTATGAGGAGTGGTCGGAAGCTTCCGATGGTGGCGGATTGGGCTGTGGGGAACGGGAGTTGTGAGGCGGCTAGACGGAATTTGTCGAGTTATGCTTGCAAAAGTGCGAATTCTGAGTGTTATAAGCCGGATAACGGGTATGGCTACCGGTGTTCTTGTAAAGAAGGGTATGAAGGAAATCCGTACCTAGATGATGGTTGTCGAGGTATCATTTTTCATTTGAATGTATCTATATATATGTTTGATATCAATTCAGAACAGGGATGAATTTAGGGGCATAAGTTTAATTTCTATTTGCCGCTTTTCTGAATAATGTTTTTTTAGGTCAATAACTTAGATTGGGGGAGTTGTGTTTTGAGGAAAAAATAATTTTATGGACTTGGAAATGTAGGACATTATATTTTAAACAGTTCTGATATGGAGCCTAGTGGGCTCCTTATGCAGCCTAATAGCTTATGTGACATTCCTAAACTAAACCCTTGTTGTGCACATAAATAATCTTTCCTGCCACGTGCTCGCACGACGAACACGTGGACCAGTAAAACAAAGGTGCCCGCTAGCCCATCAGACAAGTGCTCACCAGTTGGATACACATCCCGCTCTTCCATCTGTGCTCGCCAGGAGCACGCCAGTTTAGGCGACCAGAGGGTGCTGGGCGCCAGAAGCCATCATACTGCAAAAATTATGCTCTCCCGGCAACCCAATGACCACTCACCAAGATAAGATAAACAAAGGTAGTGGTCGAACGGAAAACCAGACGAACAGAGAAGGAAAGACAGAAGGAAAGACGAAGCCCGGATGAATATAGAAGGAAAGACGGAAAACCAGACGAACAGAGAAGGAGAGACGAAACCGACGAACAGAGGAGGGAGGACACGCTCGCCACCGAAGGCGAGCATACAGCAAGAACCAAAGCATTTGGTTTACAACAACGTTTTCCAGGCAAGCAAAGCAACCTATCGGGGAGCAAGCACGCATACATGGCTAACAGAGGTCCGGGAGAGTGGAGAGCAGAAGAGTGTGCTCGCCCCCTAGGGCGAGCACAGAATCAAGGTCGTGGTGTTTGGTTTGCGGCCGCGCCTACTCAACGACCACAAGGGTCGGGCCTCGCGAGTACGGACCACAACCAAGCGAGCACTAGAATCGGGTCACCCACGACACCACCATCACCACCTGGATGACAAGTCAAATACTTCTCGGGCAAGTAAAGACAAATGTCAACCAAAGAAGCTCAAACAGAAAACGTGGCAACACCACATAGATTCGTGCATGTTAAGAAATCGTCAGCTCGTGCTAGCCACGACACCACCAGCTCATCCAAAGCCTATAAATAGGCCCAAAAATAACCAAAGAAAGGTTCAGAAATTTTTCCTAAGATAGCTCTTGTATCAACTCTCCCTCCCATATAACCATTGTGCTCGTCACTAACACATTGTGTTCGACGCACTCCCCAAACCTTAAATAATATAATCCTGGTTTGGTATGCCCCCAGACGTAGTCATTTCTTGACGAACTGGGTCATCAAATCCTTGTTGTCATCCTGCATACAGCTGTGCTCGTCACACCCACACACACAGTGTTTGACACATCATTATTTTGTTTCTTAAGTCGTAACACACATCGCCACATCAGATTTTCCACGCAACACGACTTGCAACAACCCTAAACTATGAACCGTAAACCATCAACCACTCGGGCCGGGTGAACCATGAACCGCTTGGGCCAGTTTTGGATCGGGTCGAGTTGGGTTTGGACCGGGTAAAAAATCTATTAGGCTCCATAAGGAGCCCACTAGTAGGCTCCATATCAATTATGATGTTTTAAAATCTGTAAATATAAAATAATATAGTTGATTTGTTAGACGGTTGAGTTAAATTCATTCACAGAACACGGGGCCTCACGATTTTGGTCCCAACACCTACCACTTTGGTCCCAAAATCATTTTTTCATGCAGTTTTGGTCCCACCGTTACGCTTTCTGTTAAAATATTGCAGCTTTGATCCCACAGTCCAAGATTTGGGACTAAAAGTGCAGTTGAGCTTAACGGATTCCTAACTGAATGACCAAAATTGCATGAACGGGACCAAAATTGTGAGGCCCTGTATCATGTGGGATCAAAAATAAATTTAACTTTTAAATTCCCATCCCTGTCCTACATTTCCAAATCCGTAAAATTATTGTCTACAAAACACAACTCCCAAAGTTTCTGACCTTAAGAAACATTTTCCCACCGCTTTTCATATTAATTTCATCACATATACCATTTTTTGGATCATAATTAGTATGTGTTGGTCTGTTGACATTTCTCTAGTCAAACATATATTGTGTTTCAGTTTCGTGTTTGATTTCGCTATGTCAACTTTTTTACTATTTTAGTTGAGATAAAAGCATTCTACTTCCATAATTTTACAGATATAGATGAATGTCAAGATCCAAGTCTCAACAACTGTGTAAGAAGTTGTGAGAACACGATAGGGAGTTTTAACTGTGTGTGCCCGAAAGGGTACAATGGCGACGGGAGACGGGGCGGAGAAGGTTGCGTTCGCGGTGAATCATTTATATTCAAACTTGTAGCAGGTACTTAAGGATCGACTCTCCTCTTTTTCTAGGGGATAGAATCTAAAATAATCCTATAAATTTTCACTTTTTTCAAAATAGTCACACAACCAATTTTTTTGCAAAGTGTACCATTTTCGCCTCAAAATTGCCGAAATTATGAAATGACATTATTTTTGGTCATGCATCTCAACCAAGAATCTCTAAATTGAATGCTCACATGTAAGGCGCATGACCAAAACCAACGACGTTTCGTCAATTTTGACGAATTTGGTATGAAATTAAAATGGTACAATTTGTGTAAAATTGGGACGAATTTCTTACATCAAACTTTTATGGGACCATTATGGAAAAGGTGAAAAGTTATGAGACTATTTTGGTTTCTAATCCCATTTTTCTAGCGTGTGTCTTTGAAAAACCTGACTATATATGTGATGTTTTGGTTGTTGGAATATGAAAACAGGGGTAGCTCTGGGCGTCATTATTCTGTTACTATCCGCATGTTGGTTGCATTTGGATCTCAAGAGACGAAGGCTGATCAAAACGAGACGTAAATTCTTTCTTCAGAACGGCGGCATGTTGTTGCAAGAACAACAAGCTAGAGGGCAGAGATCATCGGACTCAACAAAAATTTTCAGTGCATCCGAGCTGGAAAAGGCGACGAACGCCTTTCACAGTAGTAGGATCATAGGCCGAGGGGGCTACGGTATCGTATATAAAGGCGTCTTGCCAGATAACACAATAGTTGCCATTAAGAAGTCAAAAGAAGTTGATCCCAACCAAATTGAGCAATTCATAAATGAAGTGATTGTTTTGTCCCAAATCAACCATAGGAATGTAGTCAAGCTCCTAGGTTGTTGTTTGGAGACGCAAGCGCCTTTACTAGTGTACGAATTCATCTCAAATGGTAGTCTTTATGAACACGTACACGATAAGGCAAAGTCGCGCATTCTTTCATGGGACATGCGGTTAAGGATGGCAACGGAGAGTGCTAGTGTGCTCGCGTATCTACACTCTTCCGCTTCTACTCCAATCATACATAGAGATGTAAAGTCCGCGAATATTCTTTTGGACCATAACTTCACGGCTAAAGTGTCCGATTTTGGATCATCAAGATTGGTTCCTTTAGACCAATCGCGTTTAACTACTTTAGTGCAAGGGACATTCGGATACTTGGATCCTGAATACATGCAAACGAATCAACTGACAGAGAAGAGCGATGTCTATAGCTTTGGAGTCGTGCTTGTGGAGCTCTTAACGGGGATGAAAGTGTTGTGCTATGATAGGCCGGAAGAGGACACGAATTTAGCCAACTTTTTCATTCGGGTAATGAAACAAGATCGATTGTTCGAAGTTGTTGAAGATAATGTTGTGAGAGATGAGAATAAGGAGCAAATAATGCAAGTTGCTATTCTTGCAAGAAGTTGTTTAAAAGTTAGGGGGGAAGATAGGCCTTATATGAAGGAAGTTGCAAAAGAGCTTGAGGAACTAAGAGTTGGAGGAAAACATGCATGGCTTAAAACAGAAGATATTGGAGAAGATGAGGAATTGTTGCTTGGTGAAGGATTTAGTGGATTCATCAGTGGTGAGGGTAATAGCACAGGTGTTGGCTTTGATAGCCTTAAGGATCATATGATGTTTGGTGATGGGAGATAATTGTTGGTCCATTTTTTATTAAATACAAGAGGATATATTAATTAAAGATGAATTATGCGGTTGAGTGTTTTTTAGTTGTGTAAATATGTGTTGGTTTTTCAGAAAGATTGATGTGTGTACACAGGCATGGAAGTTTAAGCTTTTGGAGGTTATGTTATTCAATACATTTTTAGTAGTTTTTAGCTACTTTTTCACAGTGCAAGGATTAAAATGCTCCTACTTAAATTAATGTGGTGATCTTATTAGCTTAATCCAATTTGGACTACATATATAAAAATTAATTTGTTTTTAATCGGGTTAATTCGTATTAATTTGGGCTATATTTACATAAATTAAAAAATATTATCCTCAAATTATAAGTCTCCGTAACCATAATGTCATCTAAGCCCCAAAAGCGACGGGCCTAGAAAAAGTGAAACATATTTCTCAGAGTTTGTGTACTTTCATGTGCATTAACATTTGAAGTATGACTCATATTGCATAGTGCAATTCATTAGTTAGGGGGTGTTTGCAAAAACTTATAGTTTTAAAAAAGTGATTAAAATTAGTGATTATGGGAAAAATGATTAATAGTAGAAGTTGATAGTGTTTGTAAGAAAATTTTAAAAAAAACAGTTGATAGTGTTTGGAAAAAAAGTTAAAAGTTTAAGAAAAAGACTAATAAGTTGCTAAAAGCACCCTCTTTGAAGCCTATAACTTATAGCTTATGAGAGCTTATTTAAGCTATTAAAAGAGAAATAAAACACTCCAAATTATTTTTACACACAATTCTAGGTGACTACAATCACTTTTTTAAAACACTCCCTTACTATAATAGCATAATTATTGATGTGATCAGACCAATTTTTAGTTATGGTGGAAAATCGAATTTAATTTATAAATTCACGTGTTAAGGATTCAAAGGGTAGAATATCAAGTGAAATACGAAAAATTAAAAAAGGAATCTAACACAAAATCAAGAAGGAGAGCATTAATTGTCACCAAAAAAATGAAGATTAAATTTTACGTACGCGTTTTTAACGATTGTTTCATCAAAAAAGTAATATTGTTGATGAACTAGAACAGTTCGAGTGTTTAAAATATAGAGCGTCACTATCTATATCGTGATCAGATCATGGATTGATAAAATCATCATTTTACCTTTAAAAAAAAATTGTTTGTAAAACGATTAATGCTAGTCTTAGAGAGAGAAAGAGAAAGAATAAAAAAGGATCAACGAATTTTTCAATTGAGGCGAGCAATACTAAAAATTATTTCCTGGCATTAAAAAAAATATCTAAACAAGATATAATGTCAATCATGACAGGAGCTACATATTCATTAAACCACTACTACACATTTAAGCTTGGAGAGCCCTACTTGGACAGCCCTTATTTCAAACAGCTCACGGTTTTATTTAAAAAAAAATTAGACAGCGGTTTGTAACCGCTGTCCAAGAAAATCACTTAGACAACGGTTACAAACCGCTTTGCAAGTTCACTTACACAGCGGCTCATAACCGCTCTACAAGCTTTAGCTTGGAGAGCGGTTATGAACCGCACTCCAAGTTAAAATCCCAATTTAAACGGGGTTCAGCCACTGAACCCCCCATTTCCACCATTTTTTCGCGACGAAAGGCGATTTTCCCCTCCTCCTCCCTCTCAGTTCTTTTGCCGTAGCCTTGCCGCCTCCTCCCTCCCGCCGCCCTCCTCCCCTCTACAAGGTAATGCTTAAACTTTTTTTTTCCTTTTTGTTAATTAATTAGTTAGGGTTATAAATTTATGTGTTATATATATATATATCATGTTGTGTATATATAGATATATATGTCTTTATGTATATATATATATATATATATATGTTGTGTGGCTTGATTGTTGTTGGTAATTTGTGGATAAATTGTTATTTTGGAATGATGATTTTTATGTTTATTTAGAGATGAATATATGATATGCACACCAAGTGTTTGTGTTGGGGAATGAGTTGCACAGATCTATTCGGGGTGAATATTTAAATACAAATTTAATTCTTTAATTATTACTAGCATGAATTAATCCTATATTAATTCAAATAATAATTGCAACAACATAGCATGCATATAATAAGCCACGAAAAACCTACGCATGCGGAATCTACGGGTTTACGTGAACGTACCTCTCGGGATGGCAGTGAATTCGGTTGGACGGACTAACCAAAAGGACTTCCCAAGTATTCCCTTAGCCCTTGCTCAACTATCCGGTGGAAGGACACTCGTCGAACAATTAACAAAAGGAAAAAATAAACTTTGTTGCACCACTTATGTGGATTTGCTAATATTTCCAGCACATGGAATTGTACTTGGGAATGAACTAATCATCCCCTATTTATAGATAGGAGGTGGTCGAAATTTTGGGTCCAAAATCAATGTGGGAAAAGACTTTTCTTGGTCACCAAGAAATCTTGAATATATCTCCTATATTCTTTTTCCCATAATTATAATATTCCACAAAATCTCACATTCTCTATTTGCTATGGTAATTTTCGAAAATAATGCTTTGCAAGAATCCAAGATTTGGATCTTCTTGAATTTATGAGATATTCTTGTATTTCAAGAAATACATATCTTCCATAATATCTTTTCAAGAAAATCTTTCTTGCCCATTATTCTCAAAAATTTCGAAAATTCCATATAGATAACCAAGTGGGAGATTTCTTGAATTTAATGAGATAATCTTGTATTCCAAGAATACATATCTTCATTCCATAACAAAATTCAAAGAAAATCTTTCTCCCTCTTTTATCCATAAATTTCGAAAATTAGAGGAAAAATTAAGCAACAATATTTATTTTATTTTAATCACCTTTTCAGTTATTGGACTATTTGTTGGGCTACTCAGGGGGCCTTTAGGAGAATTAAGATTGGACCTTCTATTGGATCTTGAATATCTAATATTGAGCCACAATATAATTCAAGCCCATAAATATTAATTAATCTCACTACATAATTAATATTGCACTATCCATCTTAACCCATATTACAGTCAATATGGCTCCCGGTCATTATTTCCCGTGTTTAAGATTATCTAGCCCATTAATTAATTCAAGCCACTGAAATAGCCTTCCGTTAATTAATATCTTTTGTCCTTGGTCGAGGAACGGTTCAACATTATTATCCATACCGGAAACTAATTCCACTTGCAAGATTTGGTATGATAAAACTTATGAACCTCCCAAGGGGGAAAATCAAGCAAGCGTACTTGCACACGATTCTTCGTATTAAATCTTAGCAATCACATGTGACCAATAATATTGCCCAAGATAAAAAGTATTGAATCTCTCTGATTCGCTACCCATGATAAGTCAAATCAATAGTTACCAATCCCACGTGATCCTATTTAAGGGACGAAGATTAATAAACAACGAACCACTGAGGTCTAATTCCCGTGAAGACGAACAATATGACGTATGAACAACTCGGCGACATCCTTAGCTGTGTACGGATGACTCATGGCAATAAAGTGGGAGTATTTGGACAAACGGTCCACGACCACCATAATAACGTCTTTCCCTTTAGAACGGGGAAGACCCGTGATGAAGTCCATCAAAATGTCGACCCATAGTTGCTCCGGGATAGGAAGCGGAGCTAAAAGTCCAG
This sequence comes from Stenogyne calaminthoides, assembly GCA_037126765.1. Classification (NCBI taxonomy): domain Eukaryota; kingdom Viridiplantae; phylum Streptophyta; class Magnoliopsida; order Lamiales; family Lamiaceae; genus Stenogyne; species Stenogyne calaminthoides. The sequence goes on from JBBCBC010000055.1 coordinate 206,792, forward strand.
ATGACGAACGACAATCACTCTTGCTGCGTTGGCACGTATCACAAGCTCGAACAAAAGCTTCCACCTCCTTTTTCATCCCAGGCCAAAAGAACAGAGTGAAATGTGTTTAAACGTACGTAATATACCCGAATGACCCCCGAAAACAGACGAGTGAAACTCCTGCAAAAGCCTCTCACGAAGAACCCCCTGTGGTACCCAAATTTGACCTTGCCGTGTCAAACACCCGTGCCGAAGGCCAAACTCTGATGCTTCGCTATTTGGGTCCAATGCTTTGGCCAATAACGGCCCCAACTCTTCGTCCTTCTTCGTTGCCTCGGCGATGTCCGCCCAAATTCCCGTTGTCGGTGAGGAAAAGCAGTGAGCAGCATCATGGACTCCCCGTGGTTTCTCCGGGACAACGAGTCAGCAGCGCCATTATCTTTACCCGGCCGGTAGACAATTTCGTAGTCGAACCCCACTAGCTTGGATATCCACTTTTGTTGCTTGGGGGTTGTTATGCGCTGTTCTAGCAAGAATCGTAAGCTCCGTTGATCCGTAATTATTTTGAACCGCCTTCCAACCAAGTATGTTCTCCACCCTCTAATGGCCTCCAAAATCGCTAGCATCTCTTTCTCATAAATCGACCATGATTTCTTCGACTTCGCGATCCCCTTACTCATGTATGCCACCGGCCGCCCGTTTTGAGATAGGACAGCCCCAATGCCTTGCCCGGATGCATCGGTTTCGATCACAAATCCCTCGTCGAAGTTTGGTAAAGCCAACACCGGAGTTGAACTCATAGCCATCTTTAACTCGTCAAAAGCCCGTTGCGCCCCTTCTGACCAAACAAAGTTATTCTTCCTTGTTAAATTATGCAATGGACGAGCTTTCTCCCCGAACTTCACGCAAAACTTGCGATAATAACCTGCGAGGCCGAGAAAGCCACGCAACTCCGTCACACTCCTCGGCGTAGGCCACTCCCTAACTGCTTCTATCTTTTTCGGATCCACTCGTACCCCCTCAAATGAAATGAAATGACCCAAGTACTCCACTTCCATAACCCCAAAAAAACACTTAGATGGCTTAATTACAAACTGTTGTTCGCAAAGAATTTTTAAGACTGTTCGCAAGTGCTCCACATGCTCAACCCACGACTTACTATAAATTAAGATATCATCAAAAAACACAAGAACGTACCGTCTCAAAAGGGGTCGAAATATGTGATTCATGATGGCTTAAAAGGTGGAAGGGGCGTTGCTCAAACCGAACGGCATGACCAAATATTCATAGTGGCCATTATGCGTACGGAAAGAGGTCTTATGCACATCGTCATGGTGCATACAAATCTGATGGTAGCCGGCACGTAAGTCGAGTTTCGAGAAGTATAAGGCCCCATACAACTCATCTAACATATCTTCTACAGTAGGGATTGGGAAGCGATCCTTAATGGTTGCTTTGTTTAGGGCTCTATAGTCGGTACAAAATCGCCACGTATTGTCATTCTTCTTAACGAGCAACACCGGCGATGAAAACGGACTCGTGCTGTACCGAATTAACCCGGTTCCCATCATCTCGTTCACTTGCTTCTCAATCTCCTCCTTCTGATAATGAGCGTACCGGTAAGGCGCCACGTTAACCGGTTTATTCTCGTCAATTAGACGGATTCGGTGGTCGAAATCTCGCCTCGGTGGAAGGGCTCCGGCGGTCGCGGTAACTGCCTTAAATTCGGCCAACAGCCCTTCGATCTCGGCCTCGTGTGAGGTGTGAGGCTGCTCTATAGTAGATGTCACTCCCGCTGATGCCAACAAGAACACTTCACCTCCTCGGTTTCGTTCCCTCGCCATCATCCTTGCATCGACTTGCTCTGGAGTCATGTAGCCGATGCCCTTTAGCAAGATAGGGTTTCCCTCCAATACAAATTGGCAAGAGAGTTCGTTCGCATCGAAGAACACGGGACTGACTGCCTCGAGCCAAGGCATCCCGAAGATAACGTCGAGGTGTGGTATTGGTAACGCGTAGAAGGTTATCTCGAAACGATCCCTTGTACGCTCACCGGTATGTGTTCAAACCATGTGTTGCATGGTATCTTTTGACCATTGCCGAGTGTGATGTTGAATGGCGCTGGTCCCCTCGTCCCCGACAGCTGTAGATACGCGGCTAAATCCACCGATATAAAATTGAGGGACGCCCCGATATCCACCAATATGATCACTGGTTGTCTTCCAATGGAGCCCTCAAACTTCAGAGCACGTGGTCGTGTTTGCCCGCTGAGTGTCACGGATTGTTCGTCATCTACCACGTTAGTGTCTCCTTCGTGATTTTGATATCCTGGTTCTTCATCATAAACTGGCAGTGGCTCAGTGTCGTCTTTGATTACCACATCGTTGACAATCAAACTCATTACTTTCGCATTCGGGCACACGTGATTCCGTGAGTATTTCTCATCGCATGTAAAGCATTGTCCACTCTGCCTTCGTCGATTAATTTCTTCGTTAGAGAGTTGGATCCTTCCCCTACCGAACGCCGGTACTGACGGGTTGGGTCGCTGCCCTCCGCTTCTCGATGGTGGCGCTGGCTGGCTGGTTTCTTCTTCCAAGAGAAAACCAAGAATCCAAATTAATTTCTTAGCACGCCATACACAAATTTAATTACGAGGAAGAACCATGAAAATTGCTTTGCTTTAGAAAATGTTTTACAAGAACAATGTGCAATCCACCAGTGCGTCGTCAGCCATAGTTCATTCAGAAATTTCTTTATATCTTTTTAATTATCAAGAATCAACTCAAACACAGATGGAATACAATTCAGTAGCAAATATTTTAGTGTTTCTGTTAATGGATGAGTTTTTAGTTAATTTTTTTAAATTCATATGACATCAGAGATCCTTGTAATTTGGCAATGGTGTCGGTAGGCCTGTTGCTCTTCATTTAGGCATACTTAATTACATGATTTATGCGTTTGATGCCTATTGGGCTAAATTAATTATAAGTTTTCGTTTATGTTTATGATTTTAGTGTGCTAATAATATCTTAATTTAAAAAAATAAAAGTAGAATTTTATAATTAATGAATTTTATTAAGTATAAGGATAATTTGGTCATTTTATATTTTCTTCAATTATTTTTTAAATTTTCTAGTAGCGCGATTGCGTATAGCAAAGTGCAAACACATTAATGCGAAGTGCAATCATATAAAATGAATTTCATTCGTTGGATCAACAATACAATGGTAATAAAGGATTTTCTGACGTCAGGAAGGGCGAAGTAGTTCCTGACGGTAGAATACCCCAAGAAGAAACGCTCTGAATTGCATAAAGAAATAGCAACTTTGTCTCTCTTCTTTCTGGGCCACGTGAATTAAATTGGTCACCAAAATATTTTGTCTCCTACAATATAATCAATTGGGGAGATAAGTTTGGGCCTACTTCCCGTCTTCAATTTTTGTTGAATTGGGCCGCGAGGTTGACTTGAAAAAACGAAATATGAAGCCTAAACCTTTTTTCTTTTTGTATTTTATCGTTTCCCTTTCGATCTTCCTCTCTCAATTGACCTCACAAACTTCACAAAAAAATGGCATGTTTGTTTTGCTTCTAAAAATTTCAATTTCCTGCAAAATAAATAACCGCTACCTTTCTCAACAATTAAGTACTATTAATCAATTTAGTATAAATAAATGCATGAAGCCAATTAAGTACATGTATTTCAAACAATTCTTGCACCAAATCAGTAATATAATAATATGCTGGAACCAAGACGGATCAAAGTGATTTTTTTTTTTTAAAGTTACAGGTGACATGACACAGTCCAACCACAAAAATGCAATAAATTACACTGTTCACTCAGCTCTGTGCAAATTTGTGAAGAGGAGGTTTAGCCTTTATTTGGCTATTTTCCTAGCTTTATGAGTGCTAAACTGCTAATTCATGATATGGGAGATAATTATATCAATATATAGAAACACTTTCATGCAAGATGATCAAAATTAATAATTGATTAGTTATGAAGAAAAGATAATAAATGGATAAGTGGTATAAGAATACACAATTAAATTAAATTCGTTTTACGATCTGTGTCATATAAAGTCGTGGCACAAAATAATTTATGCCTTTATTAGAAACAAATTCTTCTCATTCTCACCCCATAACTCACACAAAAAGTTCTTCTCATTATTCAAGACTCTCCTTTGAACTGTCTCATGCTGACTAAGTCTGATTAGTGTATAATTTTTTTTGTTAAATTTGGTTTAAATGTAATATTATTAAATCTTCTTTCTCATTATAATTTACTTTTTTGATGAAATTACTTATTTATTTCTTTTACAATTTAAACAACACAAATTAATTTTCAAGTTCTTTAAATTCTTTCATATTGTAACTTATTTTATTTGTGTAGATCACAATCATCGGCTTGCAGATACAACGAAGGTAAGATTAAGAATGCTGAAATACTGAATTAGTAATTTAGTCATGCATGCAATATTGACAAAGACTAATTAAGAGCTAGTGGTACTGATTGATCAGGTCCTCACCTCATGAAACCATGCATATATGGGAAAGTTCAAACATAGACCCAACAAAAGTCTCGACCACTTCTAGAGGATTGACTTAGTATTTACATATACATGCAAATCAAATATTTCAATAATAAAAATCATGGGGACACTTGGTTTAAATTCATCACACCGAGAATAATAATGTGAAACATTGAATATAAATTACAATAATCATAATACTTATATTGTTAATGTTTTGCTCAAATTTTAAAATAAGCGAGGACAAAAAAATGGTTGTTGGTTAAGGAATATTAGAATGGGATTAAGTTTTTTGTTGTTCTTTAATTTCGAAATGACACCTAGACTTTTTTAATCCTAATAATTTTGGATCTAAATTTTTATGCATATTTTGGTTTATTTTTGTATTTTTGGATCAGTTTAGACCCGGTAAACCGACTCGATGCGCTTTATCTTTTAATATACAAATTGCTTTTAAACCCGCCCCAAAACCCTACCAAGATTATTAAAGTTCAAGTGACGCTTCGAAATTAAAGGGAAAAACAAAATAATTATACACGTGGCGGTTACCTGCTTGGTAACCTGATGCAACAAGTAAAAAAGACCAATTTCAATTTTTTTTAAATTTACAGGACCAAAATAAAAAAGTCAAAACAATCGAGACCAATTTCAAAACGACACAAAGTTACTTGACTACAAAAAACTTAATCCCTAATATAATTAATAAGGTAAAATAATCATAAGAGTGGAGATGGTTAATCAAAACGAGATAGTGATTAACCTAATTTGAGACTCATTAGTATGATGAAGGCATAATTGATCATTTTTTCTTCTCATTAACCACCACGGTTATCTCTTGATCATTTCCATTGAATTTTTTTAATCAAGTGCCGCAAAACTAAGGGGGTATATTTGCAAAAAATATGTTATGAGGAGATGTGATTGTGAGAAAAAAAATTGTGAAAGTGAAAAGTGTTTGTAAAAATATTTGTATAAAGTAATTATTGTCGAGTGTTTGGTAAAAGATTTGAATAGGGTAAATTAGAATTTAGATCACATGTTATACAAAATCGTCCTGAGTAAACTCATATGAGTTTATAGTGTATTTGGATTTAATACAACACAACAGTGTGCTATACAACTAAAAAATACGCTATAAACACATTATAATCGCCTAGAAACATATCCTTCTTAACTTTTTTATTATATATATTAGATGATTAATTTAAATAGAATAATTAAATTTGAAAGCACATAATTTTTTTTTTTACACGCAATTCGAAAGTGATTTAAAATTTTTCCGATCTGGAGGCACGTGTTGCTGAGGGGGAGAAGGACAACAACAACAATTCTCATTTATGAAGATTCTTTCGTACAATATTAGAGGGCTGGGAGGGAGGATAAAGAAACAGGAAGTTCGAGGGCTAATCGGTAAGTTCTCTCCAAACTTTATATGTCTCCAGGAAACTAAGTATTGTGATCATGGTAGCCTTAATCAGTTTTCAATCTGGGATAATAATGTGAATGTGGGTTGATGCAATAGGTCAGTCTGGGGGTATGTGGAGTGTGTGGGATAAGGATAAATTTGACTCATGTAATGTATGGGCAATAGTTGGTGCTATTGGGGTTGAAGGGAAATGGGTGCTTCAGGAAAGGATGTTGATATTGTTAATGTGTACAGTCCAGGTGAATCTAAAGATAAAATCAGATTGTGGGAAGCGGTACTAGGGAAAATGGAGAATAGCTCGATATTGTTGTTGTTGGGGGACGTTTTGTCCGAATCTATTTGGGATGAATCTCAAATACAAATTTAAATAAAGGACAAATTGTAAAAAGAGGACTTAACTTTATGACTTATTGCACTTTAAGGATCGAACTTTTGTGTTTTGCAGGACAGGTACCAAACTATGAAATTGTTGCAAGAAAAGGACTTTGGGCAATTTTAAGGATGAAATAGGGGGTATTTCTGCTAATGCATATACTTCTTTATATAAGAAGCAAGATAGGTACCGAACTTTCAAATTATTGCAAAAAAAAGACATACCGCATAAAATTAACATATCAACATTGTTAATCCAACACACTAATAACAAACATAAAAACAAAAAACCCACACCATAGTGGCATTTCTCATCAGAACCAAACATGAATATACTCCAACCAGAAGCCATAAATACATATAAACAAACAAGTTGAATTGACAAAAAAATAATACTTGCAAAATACAAACTTCCCAATCATAATTTATGTTACTAGTTAATTGAAAAGTCTCAACATTGTTTAAGACATAAGAAAGGTTCTTCACTTGTTCAAGTCAAATAATTCACGTAAAATCCTACACATGCGGAATCCAGGAGTTTACGCGAATCTTACCCTCGTAGAGACAACCGTTAAGAAGTTGGAACGGATCAACTCAACTGTCTTCTCAAGTATTCCCCAAGTCCTTGTTCGTTTATCCGATGGAAGCTACTCACGAACAATTATAACAAAGGAATAAAGAAAAATTTGTTGCACCACCTTTGTGAATTTCTAACTTTTTCATGACTGGAGTTGTGTTGGGAAGAAAAAACTCCTCCCCTATTTATAATAGGGGGGGAGGAATTATAGGTCAAAATAAGATATGAGAAGATCTTTAATTCTTGTGCAAGAAGTAATCTTGAATGTATCCAATATATTCTCTTTCCCATAAATAATTTTTCACAAAAATCTTTCTCCTTTATATTAAGCAATTTTCGAAAAAACAAGGAAGAAAAGTCAAAGTAAAAGATTCTTGAATTTATGAGATAATCTTGTATTCTAAGAATACTTATCTTCCATAAAATCTTTCCAAGAAATATTTTCTTTCTTTTCTCAAATTTTTCGAAAATCATAGAAAAATTAGGCAACAAATTATTTCTTTTATTTTAATCACATTTTTATTAATGGACTTATATTGGGTTACTTGAGGGGCCTTTAGGAGAATTAAGATTGGACCTCCCAATGGGCTCTGAATTACAATATTGAGCCACAATTATTCAGCCCATTAATATTAATTTACTCCACCATAAAATTAATATTGCACTATCCATATTACGATAATATGGCTCCCGGTTATTATTTCCCTTGTTTAAGATTATTTTGTCCATTAATTAATTAAGCCACTGAATGCTTTAAATTAATTAACATCTTTTCCTTGGTGTAAGGACAGCTCAACATTATTATCCATACCGGAAATTAATCCACTTGCAAGATTTGGTATGATAAAACTTCTGAGCCCACCAAGGGGACTAATCACGCAACACTTTTCAAGCACACGATTATCTGTATTTAATCTTAGCAATTGTCATGTAACTAATAATATTGCCCAAAATATAAAGTATAGAATCGCTCTCTGATTCTAAACCCAACATAGATCAAAGCAATAAATATTAATTACACACAATTCTATTTAAGGGATAGAGATTAAAAAATCTACAATCACTGTGTAACACCCTGAAAATTTGTAAGCCAATTATATTTTTAAAATTTACATAAGAGATTTTTTCAATATTTTTTAAATTCAAGTTTATCTTTCAATATTTATAAAATAATATTTTCATCAAGATCCCATAACTTTCTCAGCTTCTACTCATGTCTTTATGAAATTTACAAAATATTTGGATTCAATTTTTCTCCTAAAAACAAAAATATTAATTTCGTGATTTTTTTATTATAAAATAATGGTCCAAGCTTTACGTTGTTTTTTTTTTAAAGGACATAAATCCTTCGTGTTTCATACACTAATTTCCGAAGCCCACCAACTTTCAAAGTCTTGTTTACAAATTCGCTACACATCTTCTTTATTTCAATTATTATTAATTATTAATATTATTAGTCTGAGTTTATCTATTCAACTATTAGATTAGATTTATAAAAGCTATGTTTTTAAATTTTATCTCATTCCACAAAAAAATCAAATCTCAAGATTTTCATGATAAATTCAAATCCCAAATTTTCACTAACAAAATTATATTTTCCTCCCTATAAATAAAGGTCTCTTCTTTTGAAATCAAAATACACGGAAAATATATTTCTCACCGTAAATATATTTCCAGAACCAAAAAGACATTCGCGGCTCGCTTTTGATCTTCTTTGGTAAAGAGGGTAACAATTTCTTCCTCTTAACCTTTTAAATATTTAGCATTCGGTCAAGATCAACCTGTGTTTTTTATTTACTTTTCTGATTTTAAGTAGGCTAAAGGATTTCGGATTCCAATTAAAGTTCAAAGTTTTGTTTCATCATTGTTCAAAGTTTAAATCCTTTTCAAGTATATGCAGTTTTCGAAAATAAACGAGCAGTTACAAACATGATCCAATCACTGTGTCAAAATATTTTTAATTTATAAAGTTATTTTTTCGAAAAGAAGGCTCCAATCATTTATTTGTTTAATAAATAGAGGTTTATAAATTTTGAATTTCAAAACCTTTTCGACCACTACAATTAAAACATAAATTTAGTTTTATCAAATTATTAGTTCGATAAGAAATAATTATTATTTAAATAATTATTATTTTGTCTAGTGAATAATATTAAGCTTTATTATATTATTTTAGGCAAAAGGAATAAAGATATTTCATTACATCATTCACATTCATGACATCGACAATTAGACAATTGGGGGGGGTTTTTGCTTTGTCTTTTTAAATATTCATGTGAGTGTTATTATTGCCTCTACATCTTACTGTTTTATTGGTTTATCCAACAAGTTTTTTATCCAACAAGCCTAAGGTTGGTTTATCCAACAAGCCTAAGGTTGGCCTTGCCAATAAACTTATGAAATTGTATGTATGTTGTGGGTTTATAATTTTATTTACACGTTATGTTTGATTGTGATAAAGTAAGGGAATCTCACTAAGCTAGTGGTTTTGCCCATACCATACATTTAACAGTGCGGTGGAGGGACGGTGGATGTATCTTGAGGAAAATTATTTTCATGTTGATTTATTAGTATTAGCAATTAAATTTAAATTGTGTTTTAATTTTTAGTCACATCTCCATAAGAAATTTTGAATCATTGAATTTTATTTACTTATTTATTTATTTTTCCGCTTTCCGCTGCAAATTCTTAGAAAATTTATGCATATTCAGCCTACGAAAATTTGGGATGTGACACACTGAGGTCTAATTCTTCATCCTCTCTGTAGGTCCGCTTCAACGCATCATAATGCACTAATGCAATCTCTTGGTCAAGACAAGTCAATCTGTACACATCAACCTCTACCAATGGAGTGTTCAATTCCATCTAGGTTGTGAAAATGTACTTATTTACAAGGAACTGTTAATGTGATCTTCTGTGATCGAGTATCACCACATTAACTACAATGCAATATGTACTAATATTGAACGGTTTGCAATAAATAATTAACATTCATTCATATTTAAAGCAACATCGATAAAAGATTTATTCTCAGTAAATAAGTGTAAAATTCAGTCTGTTATACAAAGTAAAAGCATACTTTCACGTATAACCCCAACAATTGTGGTGAGTGATAGGGGATTTTAATGAAGTTAGGAGCACCAGTGAAAGAAATGGGAGAAGTGTGTACTTTTTAAGCTCGAACTCGAGGAGATTTGAAGAGTTCATTGGGGAAGTTGGGTTAATTGATGTCCCGTTGGTAGGGCGAAAGTTCACTTGGTCTAGGTTAGATGGGCGATGATGTAGTAGAATTGATCGTGCATTGATATCCAATGAGTGGGTGATGGAATGGGGTCCGGGCAAGCTTCGTGGCCTTCCAAAGGGAAGTTCCGATCACTGCCCAAATTTTCTTCACTATTGTTCTCAAAATTGGGGGACGAAACCCTTCCGTTTCTTCAATGCATGGTTGAACATCCTGATATTGGTAAGTTTGTTGAAGATAAGTGGGCTGAGTATTCGGTAGATGGTTGGGGCAGCTTTATTCTAAAAGAGAAACTCAAGTTACTAAAATTCGACATCAAGGCGTGGAGCTCCGAGAAGTTTGGGGAGTTGGACAAAGCTATTGAAGTGGAAAGGTCCCGTTTTGATGAACTGGACAGATCTCAAGAGGAAAGAAATTTAACTGAAGTGGAATGTGTCAAGATGAAAGAAGCTAAAAAGCTAAATGGTGGCAGCTGAAAAAAAAAAGAAGGACGATTACAATTTCAAAAGGCCAGGATTCAGTGGATTCGGGAAGATGACGTAAATTACGCCTTCTTTCATAAATGCATCAACAAAAGGCAACGTGCAAATAAAATTGATGGGCTTATGATCGATGAGCTTGAGTAGAAGATGTGGAGAGAGTCAAAAGAGAAATTTTTTTTGCACTTTAAAAATAATTTTCCTCGCATTTAAAAAAGGCAGATTGGCTCTAAGCGGGCTGAACTTGATGAAGATAAGCGAAGATGATAATCGGTTCCTCATTGGTTCGTTTCTCGAGGATGAAGTCAAGCAAGCAATGTTGAGTTGTGGAAGGTGCAAGAGTCTGGGGCCTGATGGTTTTACTTTCAAATTCATTCAGAAAATGTGGCCAACACTAAAGAAAGATATTCGAAGTTTTTGAACGACTTTCATAAGAATGGGAATTGTCAAAGGAGGAACCCGTCTTTTGTGACTTTGATTCCCAAAAAAGCGATACAAGCCAATTGAAAGATTATCGCCCGATATCATTAATTGGTTGTATGTATAAAATCTTGGCAAAATTGTTGGACAACATCTTGATTCTGAATGAGTCTATTGATTTTGTGAAAAGAGACAAAGAGAAAGGCATAGTGTTCAAGGTGGACTTCGAGAAGGCTTATGATTCGGTGCTTTGGGATTATTTAGATGACATGATGAGGAGTACGAATTTCCATTGGAAATGGAGTAAGTGGATAAGAGGTTGTCTTCAGCAACAATGTCGGTTCTAGTAAAAGGCAGCCCATCCGGTGAGTTCCAAATTCAGAAAGGAAAGTTATAGGGACTAAATCGGCGATAAAAAGGCAGCTTATGGGACTAAATATATTTGAGGCCAAAGTTATATGACAATTTGTAATTCAAACTCCTTTGTAGATAATATATAACAAAATAACCCAATTTATAATTAAGTAAGTGCATAAATGAACAAATTTTATATATATATATATAACTATATATATATATATATATATATATTGGTTTATTCAGTTCGATTTTCTATTTTTCGGTATTTTTAGCTTAAAAATCGAAATTGAGTACCAAAAATTTTAAATCTCAAAACCGAAACCAATACCGAATATCAAATTAACCGAACCAAATTTATATTTCGGTTCGGTTCAACTCGATTTTCGATTAATACTGAATAGTGCTCATCCCTACGAAGGTTTATAAAACTGCTAGGTATTATCAATTAATTACTGTGTTTTCCAGATCACACACCTCCATGCAGAGACGGACGCATGGCAATGCTGGGGGCACGTGCCCCCGCAAATATTTTATAAACTTTAACTAATATGTTCATATAAATAAATTTATGTACATTTTTTGATTCGATATTGTTGGATACCGAGCAACACTCGAAGTGTGATGTCACTAATATACATTTGGGCTTGGACAGCTGTGAAAAATGACCTTGGAGAGTGGTTATAACCGCTCTCCAAGTAACAGTTGTCCAAGCTTGGACAGCTGATAAAAAACCGTTGTCCAAGAAATCACACTTGGACATCGATTTTTAACCGCATTGCAAGGGTCACTTGGAGAGCGGTTTTCAACCGCTGTCCAAGCATATACACTTGGACAGCGGTTTTTAACCGCTCTCCAACACTTTTTTTTTTTTAAATCGATTTTTAGACACGAACCCACCAAGCATCTCATATATAACTCACCAAGTCTACCAAATAATTGAGGCAATTATTCGCTCCCATGGGGGACCGAACACGGGACCTTGGGCGCCTGAGCGGGGATCAATTCCGCTCGGGCACTAGCTTTCTTACGTTTACTTAATGAAATTAATTCTATATGTCCTAGAATTCGATTTTTTTACAATTTTTTTTAAAATTCTTTATTTCAATTATCTTTTTTATAAACTTTAACTAATATGTTCATATAAATAAATTTATGTACATTTTTTTATTCGATATTGTTGGATACCGAGCAACACTCGAAGTGTGATGTCACTAATACACATTTGGGCTTGGACAGCTGTGAAAAATGACCTTGGAGAGTGGTTATAACCGCTCTCCAAGTAACAGTTGTCCAAGCTTGGACAGCTGATAAAAAACCGTTGTCCAAGAAATCACACTTGGACATCGATTTTTAACCGCATTGCAAGGGTCACTTGGAGAGCGGTTTTCAACCACTGTCCAAGCATATACACTTGGACAGCGGTTTTTAACCGCTCTCCAACACTTTTTTTTTTTTAAAAAAAAATCGATTTTTAGACACGAACCCACCAAGCATCTCATATATAAGTCACCAAGTCTACCAAATAATTGAGGCAATTATTCGCTCCAATGGGGGACCGAACACGGGACCTTGGGCGCCTGAGCGGGGATCAATTCCGCTCGGGCACTAGCTTTCTTACGTTTACTTAATGAAATTAATTCTATATGTCCTAGAATTCGATTTTTTTACAACTTTTTTTTAAATTCTTTATTTCAATTATCTTATTTATTAATTCAATCACACTTTTTTATATAATAATAATTTTTTTATATAAATTTAAATTAAATTATATTAAAATTATATTTTTTACTTTTTTTTTTAAAAGTACACTACGTACCTTTCTTTTAAACTTGTAATACTTTTCCTTCTAAACAAGTAATATACTTTTTTTATCTTAATAAGTAATATTTTTCTTTAAACAAGTAATATTTTTTCTTCTAAACAAGTAATATATATATTTCTTTAAACAAGTTATACCTTTCTATTTAAACAAGCTAGTAATAATTTTCTATTTAAACAAGTAATTCTTTTCTTTAAACAAGTAATACTTTTTTATCTAAACAAGTAATACTTTTTTATCTAAACAAGTAATACTTTTCTTGTGTTTATTTAATGAAATTAATTCTATATGTTCTAAAAATCATTTTTTTCTTACAATTTTTTTTAAAATTCTTTATTTCAATTATCTTATTTATTAATTCAATCACATTTTTATATAATAATTTTTTTTATATAAATTTAAATTAAATTATATTAAAATTATATTTTTTACTTGTACTTTTTTAAAAAAAAAGTACTACCTTTCTTTTTAACTTGTAATAATTTTCCTTCTAAACAAGTAATATTTTCCTTTAAACAAGTAATACTTTTTCATCTAAACAAGTAATACTTTTCTTTAAACAAGTTATAGATTTCTATCTAAACAAGTAATACTTTTCTATTTAAACAAGTAATATTATGAACAAATTTTACATAAGAGTTTGTGTTAATCTCATTATATACGACGAATATTAAAAAGAAATAACACGAGAATTTAAAAAATAAAATATTTAAACTGTACCTAAAAAGAATTTACAAATTAAAACAAAAAAATAAAACAAAAAATAAAAGCTTTACAAAAAAAAATAATAATAATAATTCACTTGGAGAGCGGTTATGAACATTGTCCAAAAAAGCCTGGACATGACGGTTCAAAACCGCTCTCCAATTATTTTTTGCACAAATTTATGAACCGCTGTCTAAGCTTTGATCTTGGACAGCGATTTTTAACCGCTGTGTTTTTTTTTTTTTTTAATAGAACCGCTCTCCAAGGAACCACTTGGAGAGTTGTTCGAAAAAATGGCTGTCCAAGTAGAGCTCTCCAAGCTCAAATGTGTAGTAGTGTGTAATTATTTTTTATTAGAGAAAAAAAATAATTACAATTAACACTATAATTTATAAGATCCAAAAAACTAGACTCTATTTTTATATGTGTTAGACTCTAACTCACTCTTTTGAGTGAGGCACTTGCTCACTCACACTTTGTCGCACACTTTCTCACAAACATATTTGGCAGCTACCTTATATTTATAGGGTACCTAGTCGGTTGTTTCCACCGACATACTGCAACATTTATTTTTCTTGAATTGTCTAGCTTATTCCTATATTCATTTGCCTACCAATTTTGACTAGACTAACACTATTTAAGGTTTGGTGATTTAGCCGACATTGTATACACTAGAGTCATCTAGTTACTTCTTCTTTGGTAGCTAAAAGAATCTATCAAATATGGATGCATTTTGTAATTTTCTTGATCATTTTAGAAGAATTTCCAAATAAGTCGGTGATATTTCAGATATATGGTCTGATATATGTTGTTTCCCCATGCTACATCAGCTAGCTTATCTAGTTTTTCTCTTGTTGAATTGGGTTAAAGTCTTAAAGGTTTAGCGTTCAAAACCCAATACCCTCCAAAAATGTACATTTATTGAACATTTACTTTTTGTTCATTTTAATAAAAATATATTCATATTAAATGATAAATTTTTTTATTATACAAAATATAAAAGATCTAAACATGTTTTGGCATAGGACCTTCGTATTGTAGGACTATTTCTAACCACCCCTCCAGGCTCCAACACGATAGTGGATATCACGTTTCAAAACCCACTCCTCATTACAGCATTTTTAATATATTTCATGTTTGTACTTTTTTTGTGCCCTCATGAAGAATTTTTGGGTCCGTCCCTGCCTCCATGCATTATCAATTAATTTCCACCAAGCAATAAATACCCTCTGTCCGACAATAACAGGTAGGACTGTAATTTTGGGATGTCTCATTATATAGAGGCTTGTTTTGGAAATGAGATCACTTGTTTTATAGTTGGTGTTCCATTTTATATTACATAATATAGATGAATGATATGTAGAATTAATAATAATAATAAAAATTCCTAGGAATTATTATATTCTGGGTTCATATGTTAATGATATAGGAGGATGGAACACCAATAGAATATGAAAAGTTGAATAGGAGAATCAGCCCTTTTATTTTGCATTCCAAATGAGTATGACTATTAACTGAATTGGTATCTCTATTATATATAGTACTTAATTTCTTGCAGAATATGATGTTTGATGGAATTAAGCGACGGATGCATGTCGAATGTCGATCCATTGCAGATTCGACAGCGGGACTAACTCCTTTGTTTCTAATTATGTTCTTGAATTAATATTTAAGTTCAAAACTCTGAATCTGAATTTTTGTTTTTTGTGTAAGTTATGTCCAAATGCGCAATTGGTCTTCGGACGGCAAAAAAAATTGTATTTAATTTTGACCATGAATTTGTAACTTAATTTATTCATCATCACCCACAAAATTGAAAAGACATGGGGTGATTAAAAAAAAGTAATAAAAAAGTGATTTAATTTAATAATTGTAAGATAAATTATTGAATAATAAAATCGAAAATCAGCTAGAATAAAATAAAAATATTTAATTTAATAATTCGGGATTAATTTAAGTAAAAACATTTAATTTATGGCTAGGTCTTATATACATCTAAGTGCACCGAGCACTCATAGTGTATTTCTGAATCGTGCGATTTGCTATACTGAAAAGTGCAATTTATTTACACTGAACAATGACAAAATGCACGATTCTAAAATACACTACGAGTGCATGGTACATTTGAGTGTACATAAGACCCACTCATTTATAGCTAAGTCTTATAGTACTCGAATTTTTTATTTATTTTTCAAAATAGAAGCTGATTAAATAGCCCTAGCTAGTAACTCCAATACGAATAACATTTTTTTCTTTTGTCGATTTTGAATAGCTCAAATGGTTAGAGCTCCACTACCTAAGACCCAAGATTTTAAGTTTGAGATATGGAGAGGGAAAATTTATTCCCTCTTGTGGTGGTCACCTTTGTGGTAGGGTGGTGATCCTCCTCTTGTGGTGGTTGCGGTTCCGATTGTGGTGTTGCGGTTTCGGGTGTTCCCCTCTTGTGGTGGTTATCGGTGGTGGTTTTCCTCTTATGGTGATTGCGATTCCGGTTTATAGCGAGACGAAAAATGTGTCATATGTCTGTTGGTAAAAAAAACTATTGTAATTGATTATCTTAGAGAACAATTGTAATCGTAGTAAGAAATAGATGTATATATAGAACAACATCCAATTAAATAATTTTTTGGAAATTACCAAAAAGAATTTTAACTTGACTTAGCCAAATGTTTTAATTAAGTTCATCTCAAAGAGCCAAATGTCTTTTAGTTCATCTTATTATTCTTAATCCTACATCACCATTCCAGACAACATCCAATTAAATAATTTTTTTTGAAATTACCAAAAAATTTTTAACTTGACTTAGCCAAATTAAACAAAGTTCATCTCAAAGAGCCAAATGTCTTTTAGTTCATCTTATTATTCTTAATCCTACATCACCATTCCAGACAACATCCAATTAAATAATTTTTTGGAAATTACCAAAAAGAATTTTAACTTTACTTAGCCAAATGTTTAAATTAAGTTCATCTCAAAGAGCCAAATGTCTTTTAGTTCATCTTATTATTCTTAATCCTACATCACCATTCCAGAAAATACGATATCAGTCAAACTGTTTGTACGAATTAAACAAAATTAACAAGCATATTCTCATACGTAGCTTAACAACCAAGACAAGTTTAATTTTAACCCATTACGTAATATATATTTCACACGTAGTGATTAAGAATTTGTCCATATATACGCAAGTTTGAAAGCGTCATATAGTACCAAAGAATAATCAAATCAATGTAAACACAATAAGTCAATTTTCTATGAGTTTAATTTAATTAATTACCAAACCACTTCCTTAACCCAAACATATGTAACCAAGATCAAAACTTATTTTTCACACAAAAAAGAGAAAAAAGGAACAATCAATTAATCATCATGAGATGTTCCAAGCTGCAAATTCACCTCATAACCCTCGCAATACTTCCGCTTTTCGCCTCGATTTCTTCCCTCGCATCCGTAATATCAAAGCCCAACTGCAACGACAAATGCGGCAACATAACCATCCCGTTCCCCTTCGGAACAACAGACGACTGTTCCCTAAACTACAGCTTCCTAATCTCATGCAACCGAACATTCACCCCTCCAAAACCCTTCATGCAAAAAACGTCCATCGAAATCACGGACATCTCCATTCACGGCCAGCTAAAGCTCCTGCAGTTCATCGGCCACGCCTGCTACGCGCGCAACGGCACCAGACTCTCCTCCAGCAACCCCTGGATAAGACTCCCCACATACCTAACCTTTAACAACACGGCAAACAAATTCACCACAATTGGCTGCGACACGTACGGATTCGTCATGGGGCGGCGCCTTAATAAAAACTACCGAACGGGGTGCACGGCCACGTGCTCCGACGAGAGTGACCTGGCGAGAGGGTCGTGCACGGGGTTAGGCTGCTGCCAGACGTCGTTCCCTAAACAGGTGATTGAGATATGGATAAAAATATTGAAAGATATTTATGATTATATTTATCCGTATAATTTAAATTTATTAAGATTTGATTTTGTTAAAATTTAGGATTTATTTGCATTTCTTGTTTTCCAAGTTATTTTAGTATTATAAATAGATTTTCTTATTATTGTAAAATTGAGTTGTATATAAATTAAGAAATTAATATTTATCGAGGAGTTGGTATGCTGTGAAACTTGTTCACCGTGAAACTGATTTTTTTTTACAGACATACTCTTTAACAATATAAGTTACACCCTTTAGTAATATAAGTCACACCCTTCAGTTATCACTACGACACTCTTTGTTATAATATAAGTCACACCCTTCACTTTTATGAGTAATACTCTTTATAGTAAAAAGTCACACCCTTTACCGTAAAAAGTCACACTCTTTAGTAATATAAGTCACACTCCTTGCCCAGTTTCACCATAAAACTTGTTCACACTATACTTTGTTATTATCGAGAGAGTTTCTCGTGTTTTCCTTATTGCCGGTATTCCAATGGAATATTGCTCACGCTTCTCCCTACATCAACAGGTGTGGAAGGTGCAGTTGCGGTTACAGAGTTATCGGAATTATAGCAATGTTTGGGGGTTTAATAACTGTAGTTATGCTTTCGTGGTGGAGGAGGCGGCGTATAGTTTCTCTCCGGAGGATTTTAGGAGTATGAGGAGTGGTCGGAAGCTTCCGATGGTGGCGGATTGGGCTGTGGGGAACGGGAGTTGTGAGGCGGCTAGACGGAATTTGTCGAGTTATGCTTGCAAAAGTGCGAATTCTGAGTGTTATAAGCCGGATAACGGGTATGGCTACCGGTGTTCTTGTAAAGAAGGGTATGAAGGAAATCCGTACCTAGATGATGGTTGTCGAGGTATCATTTTTCATTTGAATGTATCTATATATATGTTTGATATCAATTCAGAACAGGGATGAATTTAGGGGCATAAGTTTAATTTCTATTTGCCGCTTTTCTGAATAATGTTTTTTTAGGTCAATAACTTAGATTGGGGGAGTTGTGTTTTGAGGAAAAAATAATTTTATGGACTTGGAAATGTAGGACAATATGTTTTAAACAGTTCTGATATGGAGCCTAGTGGGCTCCTTATGCAGCCTAATAGCTTATGTGGCATTCCTAAACTAAACCCTTGTTGTGCACATAAATAATCTTTCCTGCCACGTGCTCGCACGACGAACACGTGGACCAGTAAAACAAAGGTGCCCGCTAGCCCATCAGACAAGTGCTCACCAGTTGGATACACATCCCGCTCTTCCATCTGTGCTCGCCAGGAGCACGCCAGTTTAGGCGACCAGAGGGTCTTTGGGCGCGAAAATATCATATCAAAAAAATTATGCTCTCCCGGCAACCCAATGACCACTCACCAAGATAAGATAAACAAAGGTAGTGGTCGAACGGAAAACCGAACAGAGAAGGAAAGACAGAAGGAAAGACGAAGCCCGGATGAATAGAGAAGGAAAGACGGAAAACCGAACAGAGAAGGAGAGACTAAACCGATTTAACGAGCGAGGAGGAGGGACACACGCCGCCACCGGCGAAAAGATACAAGAAGAACCAAAGCATTTGGTTTACAACAACGTTTTCCAGGCAAGCAAAGCAACCTATCGGGGAGCAAGCACGCATACATGGCTAACAGAGGTCCGGGAGAGTGGAGAGCAGAAGAGTAGGGGGCGAGCACAGAATCAAGGTCGTGGTGTTTGGTTTGCGACCGCGCCTACTCAACGACCAAAGGGTCGGGCCTCGCGAGTATGGACCACAACCAAGCGAGCACTAGAATCGGGTCACCCACGACACCACCATCACCACCTGGATGACAAGTCAAATACTTCTCGGGCAAGTAAAGACAAATGTCAACCAAAGAAGCTCAAACAGAAAACGTGGCAACACCACATAGATTCGTGCATGTTAAGAAATCGTCAGCTCGTGCTAGCCACGACACCACCAGCTCATCCAAAGCCTATAAATAGGCCCAAAAATAACCAAAGAAAGGTTCAGAAATTTTTCCTAAGATAGCTCTTGTATCAACTCTCCCTCCCATATAACCATTGTGCTCGTCACTAACACATTGTGTTCGACGCACTCCCCAAACCATAAATAATATAATCCTGGTTTGGTACGCCCCCAGACGTAGTCATTTCTTGACGAACTGGGTCATCAAATCCTTGTTGTCATCCTGCATACAGCTGTGCTCGTCACACCCACACACACAGTGTTTGACACATCATTATTTTGTTTGTTAAGTCGTAACACACATCACCACATCAGATTTTCCACGCAACACGACTTGCAACAACCCTAAACTATGAACCGTAAACCATCAACCACTCGGGCCGGGTGAACCATGAACCGCTTGGGCCGGTTTTGGATCGGGTCGAGTTGGGTTTGGACCGGGTAAAAAATCTATTAGGCTCCATAAGGAGCCCACTAGTAGGCTCCATATCAATTATGATGTTTTAAAATCTGTAAATATAAAATAATTGAGTTGATTTGTTAGACGGTTGAGTTAAATTCATTCACAGAACACGGGGCCTCACGATTTTGGTCCCAACACCTACCACTTTGGTCCCAAAATCATTTTTTCATGCAGTTTTGGTCCCACCGTTACGCTTTCTGTTAAAATATTGCAACTTTGATCCCACAGTCCAAGATTTGGGACTAAAAGTGCAGTTGAGCTTAACGGATTCCTAACTGAATGACCAAAATTGCATGAACGGGACCAAAATTGTGAGGCCCTGTATCATGTGGGATCAAAAATAAATTTAACTTTTAAATTCCCATCCCTGTCCTACATTTCCAAATCCGTAAAATTATTGTCTACAAAACACAACTCCCAAAGTTTCTGACCTTAAGAAACATTTTCCCACCGCTTTTCATATTAATTTCATCACATATACCATTTTTTGGATCATAATTAGTATGTGTTGGTCTGTTGACATTTCTCTAGTCAAACATATATTGTGTTTCAGTTTCGTGTTTGATTTCGCTATGTCAACTTTTTTTACTATTTTAGTTGAGATAAAAGCATTCTACTTCCATAATTTTACAGATATAGATGAATGTCAAGATCCAAGTCTCAACAACTGTGTAAGAAGTTGTGAGAACACGATAGGGAGTTTTAACTGTGTGTGCCCGAAAGGGTACAATGGCGACGGGAGACGGGGCGGAGAAGGTTGCGTTCGCGGTGAATCATTTATATTCAAACTTGTAGCAGGTACTTAAGGATCGACTCTCCTCTTTTTCTAGGGGATAGAATCTAAAATAATCCTATAAATTTTCACTTTTTTCAAAATAGTCACACAAAAGTTTGACCTACGAAATTGGTCCCAATTTTTTTGCAAAGTGTACCATTTTCGCCTCAAAATTGCCGAAATTATGAAATGACATTATTTTTGGTCATGCATCTCAACCAAGAATCTCTAAATTGAATGCTCACATGTAAGGCGCATGACCAAAACCGACGACGTTTCGTCAATTTTGGCGAATTTGGTATGAAATTAAAATGGTACAATTTGTGTAAAATTGGGACGAATTTCTTACATCAAACTTTTTTGGGACCATTATAGAAAAGGTGAAAAGTTACGAGACTATTTTGGTTTCTAATCCTATTTTTCTAGCGTGTGTCTTTGAAAAACCTGACTATATATGTGATGTTTTGGTTGTTGGAATATGAAAACAGGGGTAGCTCTGGGCGTCATTATTCTGTTACTATCCGCATGTTGTTTGCATTTGGATCTCAAGAGACGAAGGCTGATCAAAACGAGACGTAAATTCTTTCTTGAGAACGGCGGCATGTTGTTGCAAGAACAACAAGCTAGAGGGCAGAGATCATCGGACTCAACAAAAATTTTCAGTGCATCCGAGCTGGAAAAGGCGACGAACGCCTTTCACAGTAGTAGGATCATAGGCCGAGGGGGCTACGGTATCGTATATAAAGGCGTCTTGCCAGATAACACAATAGTTGCCATTAAGAAGTCAAAAGAAGTTGATCCCAACCAAATTGAGCCATTCATAAATGAAGTGATTGTTTTGTCCCAAATCAACCATAGGAATGTAGTCAAGCTCCTAGGTTGTTGTTTGGAGACGCAAGAGCCTTTACTAGTGTACGAATTCATCTCAAATGGTAGTCTTTATGAACACGTACACGATAAGGCAAAGTCGCGCATTCTTTCATGGGACATGCGGTTAAGGATGGCAACAGAGAGTGCTAGTGTGCTCGCGTATCTACACTCTTCCGCTTCTACTCCAATCATACATAGAGATGTAAAGTCCGCGAATATTCTTTTGGACCATAACTTCACGGCTAAAGTGTCCGATTTTGGATCATCAAGATTGGTTCCTTTAGACCAATCGCGTTTAACTACTTTAGTGCAAGGGACATTCGGATACTTGGATCCTGAATACATGCAAACGAATCAACTGACAGAGAAGAGCGATGTCTATAGCTTTGGAGTCGTGCTTGTGGAGCTCTTAACGGGGATGAAAGTGTTGTGCTATGATAGGCCGGAAGAGGACACGAATTTAGCCAACTTTTTCATTCGGGTAATGAAACAAGATCGATTGTTCGAAGTTGTTGAAGATAATGTTGTGAGAGATGAGAATAAGGAGCAAATAATGCAAGTTGCTATTCTTGCAAGAAGTTGTTTAAAAGTTAGGGGGGAAGATAGGCCTTATATGAAGGAAGTTGCAAAAGAGCTTGAGGAACTAAGAGTTGGAGGAAAACATGCATGGCTTAAAACAGAAGATGAGGAATTGTTGCTTGGTGAAGGATTTAGTGGATTCATCAGTGGTGAGGGTAATAGCACAGGTGTTGGCTTTGATAGCCTTAAGGATCATATGATGCTTGGTGATGGGAGATAATTGTTGGTCCATTTTTTATTAAATACAAGAGGATATATTAATTATAGATGAATTATGCGGTTGAGTGTTTTTTAGTTGTGTAAATATGTGTTGGTTTTTCAGAAAGATTGATGTGTGTACACAGGCATGGAAGTTTAAGCTTTTGGAGGTTATGTTATTCAATACATTTTTAGTAGTTTTTAGCTACTTTTTCACAGTGCAAGGATTAAAATGCTCCTACTTAAATTAATGTGGTGATCTTATTAGCTTAATCCAATTTGGACTACATATATAAAAATTAATTTGTTTTTAATCGGGTTAATTCGTATTAATTTGGGCTATATTTACATGAATTAAAAAATATTATCCTCAAATTATAAGTCTCCGTAACTATAATGTCATCTAAGCCCCAAAAGCGACGGGCCTAGAAAAAGTGAAACATATTTCTCAGAGTTTGTGTACTTTCATGTGCATCAACATTTGAAGTATGACTCATATTGCATAGTTCAATTCATTAGTTAGGGGGTGTTTGCAAAAACTTATAGTTTTAGAAAAGTGATTAAAATTAGTGATTATGGGAAAAATGATTAATAGTAGAAGTTGATAGTGTTTGTAAGAAAATTAAAAAAAAATAGTTGATAGTGTTTGGAAAAAATGTTAAAAGTTTAAGAAAAAGACTAATAAGTTGCTAAAAGCACCCTCTTTGAAGCTTATAACTTATAGCTTATGAGAGCTTATTTAAGCTATTAAAAGAGAAATAAAACACTCCAAATTATTTTTACACACAATTCTAGGTGACTACAATCACTTTTTTAAAACACTCCCTTACTATAATAGCATAATTATTGATGTGATCAGACCAATTTTTAGTTATGGTGGAAAATCGAATTTAATTTATAAATTCACGTGTTAAGGATTCAGAGGGTAGAATATCAAGTGAAATACGAAAAATTAAAAAAGGAATCTAACACAAAATCAAGAAGGAGAGCATTAATTGTCACCAAAAAAAATGAAGATTAAATTTTTGACGTCTGCAGCGTTTTTAACGATTGTTTCATCAAAAAAAATAATATTGTTGATGAACTGGAAACGATTCAGTGTTTAAAATATAGAGCGCCACTATCTATATAAATGATCGGATCATGGATTGATAAAATCATCATTTTACCTTTAAAAAAAAAATTTGTTTGTAAAAAGCGATTAATGCTAGTCTTAGAGAGAGAAAGAAAAAAAAAAAGGATCAACGAATTTTTTTCAATTGAGGCGAGCAATACTAAAAATTATTTTATGGCATTAAAAAAATGTCTAAACAAGATATAATGTCAATCATGACAGGAGCTACATATTCATTAAACCACTACTACACATTTAAGCTTGGAGAGCCCTACTTGGACAACCCTTATTTTTAAAAAGCGGCTCTCGGTTTTATTTAAAAAAAAAAATTAGACAATGGTTTTGTAACATTTGTCCAAGAAAATCACTTTAGACAACGATTTAAAAACGCTTTGCAATTTCACTTACACACAATGTTATGAACCGCGAGTTAAAACCCAAGTTAAAATCCCATTTTAAACGGGGTTCAAACCACTTTGAACCCCCATTTCCACCATTTTTTTTCATGACGAAAGGCGATTTCCCCTCTTCCTCCCTCTCCCTCTCTTTTCTTCGCCTTCGCCTCCTCCCCCCTCCGCCGCCCCTCCTCCCTCTACAAGGTAATGCTTAAACTTTTTTTTTTTTTTTTTGTTAATTAATTAGTTAGGGTTATAAATTTATGTGTTATATATATATATATATATATATATATATATATATATATATATATATCATGTTGTGTATATATAGATATATATGTCTTTATGTATATATATATGTTGTGTGGCTTGATTGTTGTTGGTAATTTGTGGATAAATTGTTATTTTGGAATGGTGATTTTTATGTTTATTTAGAGATGAATATATGATATGCACACCAAGTGTTTGATCAAATGCATGTGTAGGAATTTAAGCATAAATTAGGATTGGGATATATTTTTGAGTTGGTTGGTGATTTTTCATGTCAATTTAGAGATGAATATATGAAGCACACCAAATGTTTGATCAAATGCATGTGTAGGATTTAAGCATAATTTAAGATTGTGATATATTTTTTAGTTGGTTGGTGATTTTTTATGTCAATTTAGAGATGAATATATGATGCATATATACTAAGTGTTTGATCAAATGCATGTGTAGGATTTAAGCATAATTAGGATTGTGATATATTTTTTAGTTGATTGGTGATTTTTTATATCAATTTAGAGATGAATATAAGATGCACACCAAGTGTTTGATCAAATGCATGTGTTTTAGATAGTTGCTTTAGATGATTGATGGTATATATATATTAATATCTTGAGAAGAAACAAAACCTTTGGTACGTTAGGATTGTGATATAGCTTTTAATAAGAAAATGATTAGGAAGATACATTAGGAAAACGAAAAAAGAAAAACAAGTGCTAAAAAGAGATGTACGACTTTATTGAATGTTGTTTCTTTTGTTTTATTGAATGTTATTTCTTCTGCTTCCTTAAATATTGTTTGTTTTTTGTTTATTAAATGTTATTTCTTACGCTTTTTGAGGATCATGTCTTATCCGCCACATCCCTAGATGATGGAGATGATGATGGAGTACATTTAGAAGATCATGGTGGAGATTATGATGGAGATCATGGTGCTGATGATCGACATGATACTGATGACTTGAGACAGAGTGACATTTCTGCTCCCACCACTAGCAGCTCTGGGGATAAGCGCAGTAGAGGTATAGTCACGATGGCTTCTATTAAGAGGGCTCGTAGCAAGGGGAAACAAGTGCAAGTAATTTTATTACAATTGAACAGTTGAAATTGTAATTATATTGATTGATCGTTGAATCTAATTAAATAATATGTTATTACAGTTATCATTCAATGAGTATGGGCATGCAATTTGTAAACAGAGTGAGACGTTGTCTTTCTACCTTGGAGCTGCAGTCAAGCGTATAATTCCTATCGTGCTGCCATCCAAGGACTGGCGTAGCGACAAACTGACTTCTTTGAAGGAAAGACTATGGGATGAACTTTCGGTATGTTAATTATATATATGCTTATTGAAAGTTGTTGTATGATTACTAAATTTACTACATTGTTATGTTATATGCGTACAGAGTACATTTCTCGGCCTTGATTATTCAAAGAAGAAGCAAATCTTTATGCAAGTTGGAGTATTGGCCAAGAATTTTTCGGGCTTGGTTTGAGAAGTCAAGCCACGAGATCCGGATCTTGGTCTTTACTCGGCTAGTTTACTTTGAGGCATATCGAATTGCCTGCGGTGGCCCCCATCTTTGGGAGGAGTTTGTGCGACGATCTATGGATGATTAGTTCCAGGTAAAATTGATCAATATCATTTAATCCCCTATGTTTTTCAGTGTTTATCGTATTTCTATTACACTGTAGTCACGAAGTGAGAAAAATCGCAAACAAGCCAAGTCGATGGAGGCGCGATATCGTGGATCGAACAAAGGTTATGCACGCATAAGAGAAAATCTGGTGAGATCAAAATCCTAACATTTAATTTTGTTTATATATTCACTTTTAATATATCTAATAAGGGGACACGTTAATGACTATCGTAGAAAGAAGAAAAAAAGAAAGCTGGAGAGAGTGAGCCTGTTATTACCCGTTTGGAGTTATTTCAAACTACTAGAAAGACTCGATTAGGGGATATTCCCGATTCCAGTGCACAGCGTATCATCGAAGAAGGGGTAAGCTATCCATTAATTTGTCTTTGAATTACAAACTATTATTTCTAAACAAATGATTAAATAATAATCTTTTGTAATTCAGGAGCGTATGTCTCAGACCATGACGCCCGAAGACATCCGCTTTGTCGGTCACGATGATCTACTTGGACGGGCTATAGGTCGTCAGGAGCATCTCGGCCGCTTACGGAGTGTTGGATATGGCGTGACGAAGTCATCATTGGCCATGTTACCTGCTTTTCAAGCCATGAATCAACATGTGGGTATACTTACGGAACAGATTGCCCAGATGGCTAATGAGATGGAACAGATGAGGTCCGAGAGACGGTCGCATCACGGAATGTCCTCGAGTGGAGCAAGTGTTGGG
Source organism: Stenogyne calaminthoides (assembly GCA_037126765.1). Lineage (NCBI taxonomy): Eukaryota > Viridiplantae > Streptophyta > Magnoliopsida > Lamiales > Lamiaceae > Stenogyne > Stenogyne calaminthoides. The sequence goes on from JBBCBC010000055.1 coordinate 233,637, forward strand.
GAATAAGTTGCACAGATCTATTCGGGGTGAATATTTAAATACAAATTTAATTCTTTAATTATTACTAGCATGAATTAATCCTATATTAATTCAAATAATAATCCAACAACATATCATGCATATAATAATTCACGTAAAACCTACGCATGCGGAATTCTACGAGTTTACGTGAACGTACCTCTTGGGATGGCAACGGTATGGCTGATTAGACTAACCGCAAGGACTTCCCAAGTATTCCCTTAGTCCTCGTTCTACTATCCGGTAGAAGGATTCTTGTGAACGATTTAACAAAAGCAAAAATAAATATGTTGCACCACCTTTGTGGATTTACTAATTTTTCCAGCACATGGAATTGTACTTGGGAATGAAAGAATCATCCCCTATTTATAGGTGAGAGGTGGTCGAAATTTTTGATGAAAAATCAATGTGGGAAAAGACTTTTCTTGATCACCAAGAAATCTTGAATATATCTCCTATATTCCTTTTCCCATAATTAAAATATTCCACAAAAATCCCACCTCCTCAAATTATGGAATTTTCGAAAAATATAGTCTTGCAAGATTCCAAGATTTGGATCTTCTTGAATTTATGAGCTATTCTTGTATTTCAAGAAATATATATCTTCCATAATATATTTTCAAGAAAATCAAGAAAATCTTTCTTGCCCACTATATTTCAAAATTTTCGAAAATATCATTATGAATAACCAGGTGGGAGATTTCTTGAATTTAATGAGATAATCTTGTATTCCAAGAATACATACCTTCATTCCATAACAAAATTCAAAGAAAATCTTTCTCCCAACTTTATCCATAATTTTCGAAATATCATTGGAAAAATAAGCAACATTTATTTATTTTATTTTAATCACCTTTTCAGTTAATGGACTATATGTTGGGCTACTCAGGGGGCCTTTAGGAGAATTAAGATTGGACCTTCTAATGGACCTTGAATATCTAATATTGAGCCACAATATAATTCAAGCCCATAAATATTAATTAATCCCACTACATAATTAATATTGCACTATCCATCTTAACACATATTACAGTCAATATGGCTCCCGGTCATTATTTCCCAAGTTTAAGATTATCTAGTCCATTAATTAATTCAAGCCAATGAAATAGCTTTCCATTAATTAATATCTTTTATCCTTGGTCAAGGAACGGTTCAACATTATTATCCATACCGGAAACTAATTCCACTTGCAAGATTTGGTATGATAAAGCTTATGAACCTCCCAAGGGGGCAAATCAAACAAGCGTACTTGCACCACGATTCTTCAGATTAAATCTTAGCAATCACATGTGACTAATAATATTGCCCAAGATAAAAAGTATTGAATCTCATTGATTATTTACCCATGATAAGTCAAAGCAATAGTTACCAATTCCACGTGATCCTATTTAAGGGACGAAAGGTTAAGAAATAACGAACCACCGAGGTCTAATTCTTCCTTGTTCGATTCAAGAATTTATCCTCTTGTAGGTCCTATTCAGTGCATCACTCATGCACTAGTGTAATCTTTTGGTCAAGACAAGCCAATCTGAGCCTTACACTTCAACCTTTCACGATGGGTTGTCCATTTCCATCTAGGTTGTGAATAACGTGCTTTTTAGTTACAAGGGGATTTGTTAATTTAATCTTACGTGATCCGGTATCACTAAATTAACTACAATGTAACACTTTACTTATTGAACATTATGCGAAGAAATATATGTAACATTCAATAATATTTAAAGCATCGATGATAAACATTTTATTTCAAAGAAATAAGTCTAAAAATTGGTTTAGATTATACAAAGTAAAAGCATACTTTCGAAAGATAATCCCAATAAAGAAGTTTGTGAAAATAATAAGGTCGTTGATGCTATGTTTTTGGCTAATGCTAGGGACGATTTTATTGAGGCACTTCAAAACGACGTCCCGCAGGTATCAAATGTGTCTCACATTTATTTTAATTAAAGACTAGTATATATATTAAAATTTTCTAACTAAATATCTTATTGACGATAAATCGACCCCATGCTACCTTTTTATTTGGAGGATCCTACTTTTGGTTGGTGGCTACAGAACGTTGTTCAATAACTCCGATGGAGTTATTCATGGTATCCCATCCCATCACTCCCGGTTTCTTGAGGTCACGCCGATGTACCCATAATCGGAGAAGAGGATTCACCGATTGCCTAAACCAATTGATGATCTTTGTCACACAATCGAACAACGGTCGGGCACTTCATCGAATGGCCGGCCAACTTGGTCTCTCTCACCATGAAGGTAAATTTAATATATGTTATTAAAGTTCATTATCTTATTTGTCGTTCTAAATAATGTTGCAAATTGATTGTAGAAACTGCCGACACCACAAAAGCCTAAACAGAAATCAAAGGGTGTCGCAGCCAGTCAGAGGGAGATAACGAGGGACTCCACTATTGGTGATTGCAGACTACTTAGTTATCCCTTGCCTGGAGATTTAGATCACGACTACACAGTACAGAATACGGTGCAAGTGATAGTGGAGTCCTCTGATTTCAATATGATCACAGTTCCTATGAATGCTTACTTTCATCGGAATTCTATTGACGAATACATCGCTCGGGAGCATGTGATTGAAGTCGTGAATGACCAGTGGTTGAGTGCAACGAGCATAGCCTTTTACCTCAAGTATGTGTTTACTAATTATTTCTCAGTATTTACTTTCTATATAGTTTAATTTTCAAATTAAATATTAATTAGCGTATATATGTTGGTTAAAGATATTTGGGTGAGGTATATCTCTCCAGAGATCCTCGAGCATGTGGAATGTATTCCTTCGTCTCCCCCCAAGTGTCTTGCTTAATGGTTAATAGGGCACAGACCATGGAGTGGTTAATTTCTCATATGCTGAGTTATACTGACAGAGATCATCTCATTTTTTGGCCAACAAATGTGGGGTGGGTACAATAAACATTTCGTTAAAATTTATATTCATAATATATATGATATTTGCACATATGCTAAATTTACAGTTAATTTTAATATTCTTAATATAATATAGGAATCATTGGGTGCTGGTCGCCATAAATAAATATGATCACATTAAGTGTGTATTTTATGGATCCAGCTGCAAATGGGTTGGCTTCAAATCGACCTGATCTCACTTCGTACATGGAAGCGTAAGTTCATTTTTAATATTATAATATAATGATTTGTTTTACTTATTAAAATTATGCATATTTAATCTAACTTTATTTTTTAATTCTAATAATAATAGAGTGATGACGATGTATCGGAGTCGCCTTCCTAATCAAGGCTCAAGAGCTAATTTCAATAAAGTGAGCTGGAATAATGTTAAGGTAAATTTAATTTATTAACTTATCAAATTAATATAAAAAAATTGTAATTGTAATACGTGATTATAATTGCTAATCAACAGGTACCGAGGCAACGAGATAGTGATCACTGTGGACATTTTGTGTGCTGTTATATTGAAGATATAATATGCGCTTCTCAAACGGCAGTTCCTATCAACGTAAGTCAATTTATCGATTTATTTAAATTATTATTAATTGAATAAAAATTCATACTATATATCTAACTATATTGATTAATTGATCGTTGTTTGCAGTTTGTCTATGATCGTCCGGTCAAGTCTTACTCCAAATAAAGAATGAACAAATGGAAAATGGATTGGACAAGGTACCTTTACAATCGATTCTTGTATAATTATAGATAGAGTGTGATAACTTTTGGTAGCATATTACTTATATATGTATTTGTATTGATATACTTCATGCATGTTTTAATTTGTTGTATTGGACGGATATTTATTTCATGATGTGTATGCGTTTATTAATTTATTTGATGTTTTGATATTAATTGGAAGTACGTATATATATTATCGTGTGGTATAAAATTTGGTTTTGGTTTTATATAAACAGGATTTTAAAAATATAAATTAAAATTAAAAAAATATATATTGGACAGCGGTTTTTAACCGCTGTCCAAGTGTATTAATATATATAAAAAAAGGGTAAGAGAGCGGTTTGTAACCGCTGTCCAAGTGAATATTCTTGGACAGCGGTTACAAACCGCTGTCTAAATGGTTAACTTGCAATGCGGTTAAAAACCGCTGTCTTAGTGCAATATCTTGGACAGCGGTTTTTTATCAGTTGTCCAAGCTTGGACAGTTGTTACTTGGAGAGCTGTTATAACCGCTCTCCAAGGTCATTTTTAACAGCTCTCCAAGCCCAAATCTGTATTAGTGAACCCTCATAAAAAGTTGCAAATCTAACCTTTTATTTAAATTTATGAGAAATAAATTATAAATGCAGAAAACATAAAATAAAAGCATCTTTTAAATTGCATTAAGATAAGATTTAACCAGAGTAATTCAATGATAATATAATAGCTCGAAAAGGAAAATGGAAAACCAAGGGTTGACTAAATCCCAAAGGCATATAAATGGGCTTTCAAGACTCACGAGAGACAATAAACGTGTAAGAGAGGTTTTTATGGATGACATATCAAATAACTAGAAAAAGAAGAAGAATAATGTGAATATATGACAGGAAAATAATTGGCACATGGTTGGGGAGTTCAGGTCACGGCAGAGTAGATTAGTTTGGTGAAACCATGTGAGTAGACATTTTTTTATTATTGATTAATCATTATGAGCTTTCTTTCCTTCAAGTTGAAACACTACATAACAGGAAAAGGTTTACTTGCCTAATAAGCCTCCACGCGTATTTTCATAAATTAATAACACAAACACTAGGGTGAGTTCGAATTTAGGGTGAACTTTATTTCTTCAAATATCACTATTTTGTCAAATTTTTCTGTGCACCATTTGCACCAATTTAGAATTAGTGCAATTGAATTTTTTTATTTATTTTTATTTATTTTTTTTCAGATTTTTTTCCAAATTTTTTTACCCTTCCCGAATGATTCATGGTTTAGGTTTTTTTTTTTATACCCGGTCCTAATCCAACCCGTTCCGAACCCGGCTCAAGTGGTTCATGGTTCACCCGACCTGAATGGTTAATGGTTTAGGGTTCATGATTTAGGGTTTAAGTTTAGGGTTCATGTTTCATCTAAATTAAAATTGAATCAAATTGTGCAATTGGTGCACACAAACATCACTCTACTATTATATATATCCATTGTCATTGTCATGCACATGTATTAATTATTACTATTATGTTTATATGCACTATCAATGCTTAAAAATATTTTAACTTTTAAAAATTATAGTACATAAAAATAACAATAATATGTCTATGATTAACATGAACTCTGGTTTACAAGAAACCTACTCAATTAATAATTGTTCAATTGAAGATAAAATCACAATAATTTTTAAAATCGTAATCTAATCTTAAATTTAGATTTTGGTAAATAAAACTTTTTTTTTTTTTTTTTTTTTTTTTTGGCAATTTGAAAGAATCGGCTCATGTCTAAGAATCACATTTCAACTGCCTAAACGACTAATTGATTGCAGACAAAAATTTATGTGCAATATTGCATACTAGTGTTATGTGTAATTGAGCCTTTTTTTTTCACGGATCATAAGAAGCGGGTTAGGGCAGATTGGCTTTCTTCATCTTCGCGGTGCTCAACACGAAATCTGTCAAATTTTTTCTTCTTCCTCTTCTCTTCAAATTGCTGGTGGATCTCACGGGTTCTTCTTCCTTGTTCGTGCCCTAATTTCTTATCCAATTTAATTTTCTTCAATTCGCTCTGATTATTGGATGAAATTGGATTGTTCAATTTGAATTTTGGAATGGATTCTGCGAGAAGAAGAGAGAATATGTGGTGGTGTTTGGATTACACCTCAACACAAAGTGTGTGCTGAAATTCAGATCATTCTGCACTCTTTTCACGCTCTTCTGTATATCTGTAATTTTAGACTGATGATTTTTTTTCACGTTTGTACTGGTTTTGTTCATGTAGTAACACTCTTTTGCTCATATGGTAACACTCTATTGTTCATGTAGTAACACATCAAGTTGTTCTTTAAATATGTAATTTTGGACTGAAAATTTCTTTTCGCGCTTGTACTGATTTTGTTCATGTGGTAACACGTTTTTCTTCATAGGTCACATTTTTTTTCATATAGTAACACATGTTTTTTTAATAGTATGTAACACTGTTCATATATCGTCGTAATACTATGTGAATACTCATGTGTTACTATATGAACAATAATGTGTTAAGTTGTGACCCATGTTACCTTAAGAATATTTATGTGTTACGATATGTTTTATTACATGTTACGTAATATATGAAGTTTTTTCAATATAGCAATGTACGTAGTAACACTTATACATAGATGTAGTAACACACAAAAAATTTATAAAAAAATAAAAAAAAATTATGTGTTCAGTAGGAATAGAACCTGCAACCAAATTCATTAATAACAAGTCTAAACCACTAGTCTACAATACATATTTGATAAAAATATCCTTCTATAAATACATATGCGTTCATGTCAACCTGAAACCCACTGCTCGCGCCCTGCCCGCGCCCGACTCACCCGACCTACCCCCATAACACTAATGTGCAATATTTCACATAATTCTTTCTCTTGATTTTAGATTTGTTCGAATGACAACGAATAATTAATCGTGGGAATGGGCGGATCAATTCCTGTTGGTTCGAATTGAACAAATTGTTTTTTAAAAGGCACGTTAGGAGATGGGCATAAACGGGTTAGCCCGTGAGGAATGCGGGCTTTGGTGGGACATATTGGAGACTTGTATCCAGCCCACGGGCTTTTTATAAAAAAAAAATAGGGGTAAATATTTGTTACAAATTATAATATTGTGTATTTATATTTATTTTTATTTTTAAAATATTAAAACATCATATTTAAATTATATTTTGTCACTGTAAGATTGTGTTAAACAAGTGTGCCTCATAAAATAACAATATAAAGAAATAAAATGATCCTATTAAATTTATAAGAAAATTAAATACACAAAGTATTACATAGCAAGGTGCACGATTTTGTGTTTTGTTCAATTCATGGTGGGTTAGGGGTGTTCAATACGGATCAAGGAGATCCAAATACTCAATTAAATGATATTTAATGACAACAAAGAAGAGGTAAATAAAATGGAAATTATACAATTCTAAATAAAGGGGGAAAAGCTAGGATGCATGGGTACTCGGAATTTTTGAATAATGCAGTGTCGGATACTTCGTGGTACTTGGGTACGCGGATACGGGTGGGATACGCACCCGATACGCCACGTGGCGTGTCCCAATTAAAAATATTAATAATAATTTTGGGTACCGTGTCGGACACGGCTGATCAGCGTGTCGTGACACGGATAGGGTACACGTGGGGTTAAATTTGTAAAATTTATTTTATTTTTACCTTGAAATAAATTTATTTTATATTAAATTAATCCAAATTAGCCCACAATCAGTAAAAAAATATTGACTATCTCTATTACTCACACGGTCACACCATTGTCAAACTGTTAGTCGTTCACATATTTTATTACAATGTTCATATCTTTTTTATTTTATATTTATTTAAGTGTTAAAAAATTGCATAAGTTACAAAGACACATATTTAAAAAAAAAATATGAAAATATTTATATATACAATAAAAATATAAAATAATTTAAAAAATTATAATCGTACCCAAATCGTATCTTACCCAATTATTTATAAAAATATGTGTCCTAATACCCACATCGTATCGTAGTCGTATTGCCGATTAAGGTCCTACTCTGGAATATAAATTCTGAACAGGAAATGTTTGGTTGGACTTAAATTCATTGATGGATATTTATACCTAATAGTTAATACTGTGAGAGCACATGAATCCACCCACTTTTAACCAACAAGGGACTCTTTTTTCTTTTTTTTCTTTGTCACCTATTTTATAATATATCTTTAATTTCATTTTCTTTATTATAGAAGAACAGATGTGTTCAAAAATTAAAATAAAAAACAGATCACCTACCATCCAAACATATCACATGCTCTTTGGTTCCTTTATTTACATATACTCAAGGACGGACCTGAATTTCACCCCAAAAATTTAATTTATAACATAAGATAAATTAAAACGCACTTTTTCGAATTTTTATGTATTTTTTAGAATTATTTAAATTAAATATTTTTATATTAACGGAGTCGAATACTTTTATATATATATATATATATTTAAAATGTGAATTATACATATTTTTTCTCTATTTCGCTACCCCTTTCTCACCTAAAGATCAATATTTTATTTATAGAGTGTTGATTTTTATAAATATTAGTAATGGTAGTGTACATTGAACATGATACACATAATACTTTGTTTAAAGAAGACAAACAATAGTATGAGACGGTTTTTTACATGACATAGGGTACAACCTAACACAAATAACATCAATCATTTCAAAATATTAAAGTGTTAAATACAAAATTTATATTTCGTTTTACTATGAGACCGTCTCACACAGGTGTGTCTTAATTATAAATAAATAAATAAATAAATATATATATATATAAAGCTCAAGTGGGGTCAGGGGGGCCCAGTGACCCCCTTGGCCCCAGTGTAGGTCCGTCCTTGCATATACTTATCTCGTGCTCTCCGTCTTATTGGTAAATTTTATATTTTGTCATTTTAAGTTTAATATTTTGACAAATTGTAGTCCTATTTTTCTTAACAATTATCCTTACTCAAAGTTACCTCAATTCTCAGATTGATATTAAAAACACCTATTTTCTCTTTCTTTCTCCACATTTTTTCTTTTCCAACCCACCTTACCAACTAGCAATACATTTAATATTTTATTCTCAGATTCTATTAAAATCTCAAATGTAAAATTTACCTTTGGACAGAGGTAGAATATATCTAAAAAAAATATTGGCGATTTACCTTGGTCATGACTTGCATCCAGTAATTCCTATTAGAACGGTTAACGAAGATAAGAAATAGATTAAAAAAAATTAGACGGCGGGTTTTAGTCCCCCAGATTAGTCGGTCCATGGGCCAAATACCGAATTATTAAAAAAATGAAGATAAGAAATAGATTTAAAAAAATTTGGTCCTATAATTTTCTGTATTTCGTTTTTCGTCTCAAAATAATTTAACTATTCAATTTTATTTTTTTAACTATCTCAGTTGTTCAATTTTAATCCAATTCTTCACTTGAAAGCAAAAAAATGACATTGTTTTTGGTCATGTACAAGTCACATGTCAATTAAAATTGGAGGTTTTCGAGCTCGTAGCTGACGTGGACGGTAACTGTTAAAAAAACACATTTAAAATAAATTAGAAAGAGCAAGAAAGTTTCTCATAATTTGTGAAAAAAAATGAATTATTAATCAGCGTTCACGTCAGCTACGAACTTGAAAAATTTCAATTTTAATCGACATGCGACTTCCGCATAACTGAAAACAACTTCTTTTTCTGTTTTTTAGGAGAATGGGACAAAAATTCAGATAATTAAATTATTTGGGACGAAAAATAAATTACAGAAAAATTATGTAAAAAATAAAAAATCTCGATTAAGTTACGATATTTATGGACAAATTTGAAAAAAAAAATGATTAATTTTTAAATATTAGATCGATAAAATGGATCCATTATCATATAAATTCAATGCTAAGAAATTTAACTTTTATTTTTTAAAGGCGATGTGTTTATATGTATAACCTACCAAACATCATATTAAAAGTGTTAATCGATCTATCTATCATTCAATTAATAATCTTACCAAACGAGCTCTAAATACGGTCATCTCAATTCGCAGCTAAAACTCTTTCTTTCTTATTTTTACGTTTCAGTATTGGAAATCAAAGCTCTTGAAACACCAATTATCCAAAATCATAGGATTTTGAAAGTCAAGATTAGAGTACCCCTCAATTTAAAAAAAAAAAAAAAAAAAGAGTCAAGATTAGAATTATATAGGTGGAATGGCAAACGGTTCAACATAGATTTGTTACCATGTCAACATATCCCAATGATAGTACTAAAAACGTGCTTATTTCCATTTAAAAATTTAATTAAAAAAAATATATATACTCCTTGGAGTAGCTATTATCTGTCTGAGAATCGGTCAAAATAAGTAAATAACAAATTGCAGTGCCCGTCCAATTTGTTCCTTGAATTTAGACCATGTACTTTTAATCCTTTTATAGAAGTTAATTGACATTTCATAATTTAGGTATGGATAATTTTATTTTTATTTTATAATCTAATTTAGTATATTTCTAATTAGCAGCCAATGAGATCTCTTATTTTTTGGGGAAAAGTTACTTTTTTTTACAAAAACTATGAATAATGAAACGAGGTACAACCAAACACAAATCAACATCCACCTCTCCCAAAATGATAAAGCGTAAATGCTCAAATTATATTTCGTCTCACCATGAGACCACCTCACGCAAGTATTCTCGATGCACCACTCAATTCAAATGCATTTTTCAAAATTTGCAGTTGTTTTACCTTGGACTTCTCAACAATTATACTTTTCAAAAAATGCACACAATACAAGACTTTATCTTTCATTCCTAATTTATAGCATCAAACTCATGTACACCAGTTGAACTGTAACTAAGTAAAGGGGTAAAACCTGATACCAATTTTAATTTAACTTAAATATGACGTTATCTTTAATTGAAATTACGTGCATTCTGATATAACTGAAACGTTTTCACTAATCTTATCTAAAAACATGCATGAAATGAAACGTGATACTATCTTTGACTAATTTTAACTGCATCATAGCGAGTGCACATATCTACTTAGATTCGTGCACCAGGGTAAATACTAAGATTTGGTGCAAACCCTTAATCTTGTGTACACCAATTGTATAGTGCAATTGAACATATAAATAAAATGTAACAACATATTTAATTGAAATGTAATAAAAAATAATTTTCCGTAAGCCTCAAGTATAATAATTTGGCATAACAAGTGAAATAATTTTCTGTGCCCAAACCCAGGCAAAACAGAAACAATTGGTCCGACGTTCAGTATAATAAAAAAAACTCTTATCTTTAAGGAATAAATTACTGTGATTGACACGTTAGTGTGTATAAAACATTTTTAAATATTTGAAAGTGACGATTGTTGTTGCCATGTGAAAATACTATTATAATCTCATGAGACCAACATATACGTAATTGTTTTGCTCACGGAAATAATATATAACTGCTCCTTTCCTTCACCTAATTTAGGATTGATTATTCGTCTTTGTTTCTAATTCTAGCTCTATTTTAATGTTTCTTTCATTGACTTTTCATTAATTAATATTTTGTTGGTAGAATATAGAGCATATAAATATTGATTGATATCACATTCACTGTGTACAGATCAAATTATCTTGTAAAATTAAAAAAGAAAAATGATTTCATGCAAAAAAAAAAATTACTTTTATTGAGTTTGAATTTGGTGTTCTATTTTATTAATAAGCAGATATGTGTAATCGTATTATTATATTTTTATTATAGTATGTTAATAATATATTACGAGATTGAAAAAGAATAAAAGCATCATATATACAGATATTTTATATATGTACTAGAACCGACCACGCAATAAATAGGAACATAAGGCATGTGATTAACCTAATCATACGATATAGAAAGAAATATTAATTTATACATGATCTGTACGTGTAAGAAGAGAAAAGTCTATTCTCTAAAAAGAATGTATTTAAAATGAAAAAAATGTTATTGGCAAATGTAATTTAGTATTAACATAAATGTTGAGTAACTGCAATATCTACAGAATTTAATTTTTCGTTTTCGGCAATGTTTCTTTATTTCTTCTCACCACCTTAATTAATATTGTGGTTTTTTTTTTTTTTTTTTTTTTTTTGTGAATTAATATTGTGGTTTAGAAATTAGAATGGCCAAAAGTCTAACTAAAATTCACAATCAAAATAAACAGTAAAAAATGTTATAGCTAGCTAGAAACACTGGGTTCGTGTTAGGATTCACTATTGTATGTATTTTATACAAAAAGGCTATAATTAATATATGATTTAGCAATTTAAATCGATTTGGTGAGTCCACATGTGTTAAGGTTCATCAAGTTTCATATACATATGATACACGGATGGATCTTAATGATTCGTCATATTTCAATTAAAATTAGTTAGTTTCATATTCATTTAAAGTTAGTGTCATGTATCATTTCACATTTTCAGTCAAATCTAGTTAGTGTCGTGTTTTAGTTTATTAGCCTACATATTTCAGTTAAAGTTAGTGTCACATTTCAATCAAAATTGGAGTTAAGTTTCACTCACGTGTCCAGTTGCACAGTGCAACTGGTGGTGCACAAAAAACTGACTCATTAAAATTTATTGTACCTGTGAAACGGCAATGAGACGTGTTATATCTAGAAATATTGCATCATTAACGCGACAATGAAGGAGTGGTATATTTAAAAAATATTATTGTCGTAAAGCAATTAATGATGTGTGTTAGGTCTAGAAACGTTGTATTTGTAAAGTAACATAGAGGGAAACGTGTCGAATCTAGAAACAGTATTGTGTGACGTGTCAAAAAGGGACGTCACATGTATATATAGATTCAGTAAAAAAAATTGCGGAAATCTAGAGTTTGATCGTAATAAAGCTAGATCCCCCGGATATCACTTAAGTGTAATCTTGCATTATATTTATGTTATACTTTCTTTATGATATATAATGTATAATCATCATATTACCAATAGACATGAATTGTAAATGATTTTAGGTAAAATATGAGCTTTTGATATAAAATTTTGACTCAACATTTTTTGTGTTTCATCAACCGCAATCTTTTGTTTTTCAAGTAAATTTTCATATAATGCATTTGCGACTAAATGTGATTTTATAAGGTAACAAATGGACTGGGAAATGAGCCGAATTGATGAGTTATAACAACATATTATACAACATATTGAGAGTAATTCATTTATGATGCAAAATTTTTATTCCAATACAATGTCTTGCTTTTCAATAATAATTGCTCAATCCATATATAAAAAATGTGTAAGGAAAAAAAAAATTAAAGAAACAAGATTGTAAAGACAATAAATAACCATTAATAATTAATTCTTAATTAATATCTAAATTTACAAGACAATTAAAATCTACCAAAATTAATCACTAAAATCTGAATAACCCATTGCGAGATCTGCAATTACTACACCACTGATCCTTCCGAACACCAAACGGCGGACACATGCACACCGCCGGCGCCAACACCTCCACCGCCACCGCCTTAAACAGCGTCTCCGCCGACGACGACGATGAGTTAAAAGAAGCACTTTTCGCATACCTAGCCTGAGACGGCAGCCCAATCGACAACTCCAAATCCAACTCGTCGTCGGCGTTTTCCGCCGCCTCCGCCGCTGCCGCCTGCGGCGGCGGCGGCGGATTAGACTCCTCCGTGGTGGTGCTCTCTTGTACTGAAGATGAGTTGGATAGAGAGAGAAATTTTGTGGGGTCGTTAATTGGAACGATTTCTTGTTTTTGCGGCGGCGGCGCCGCGTTGAGTGGGCGGTGAGTTTGGGGGTCGATTCCGCTATTGATAAGCTTGCGTTTGATGTGGGTATTCCAGTAATTTTTTATTTCGTTATCAGTTCTTCCGGGTAATCTCCCTGCAATTAAAGACCATCTGCAACAAAAATAAGCAAAAGCGTGTAAGCGATTTCTAAATTAAAAGATGAAAAAAAAACACGCTTTAAATTAAAAAAAAAAAAAAGCGAAAATAGGGGTTACAAGTTACATACTTGTTACCAAGATAAGTATGAAGGCGGATAATAATCTCATCTTCTTCAGCGCTAAAAGTGCCCCTTTTCAGATCGGGCCTCAAATAATTAATCCACCTCAATCTGCAGCTTTTCCCACAGCGATGCAATCCTACAATTAAAATCAAGAATTAAATTAAAACAAAATCGGAATTCAATTCAATTTCTGGATTAATGAATTGAATAAACATGAATTAATTAATTAATTAATTGGAAGGTAGGGTTGTACCTGCGGCTTTAGGGAAGGAACGCCAGTTGCCTTCACCATGGAGATTGATATGATTGATTAAAAGTTGATCTTCTTCTTTGGTCCAAGCCCCTTTGTTTGTGTTAGTTTTTTCACAACAAGGAGAACGCCCCATGACTTGATTTTTTTTATTTATTTTTTGTAATAGGTTTTGTTGATGGATTATTTGTTGGTTTATATATATGTGTACGACGGTGGGTGGGGGTGGGGTGGGTGCAAGAGATGATGAGACTTGAATGTGAAGAATAGGGGGATATTAAAGAGAAATTTGTTTGGGGGTGTATAAAAAAGAGATGGGATGGGGGATGCAAATTAACCAAGCTGGTGAAAAAGACAGGTAGTTAAAGATGGGGCAGGATTGGGTAAGTAGGTACACTTTAAACGGGTGAGTTGGCTTTTTTCTCTGGACTCTTTACTCATTTTAAATTAAATTCAATGTATGTACATTTATATGATGTATATATTGTCTGGTATTTTTTTGGGTATTTTAATAAGTGAAAAATGAGTGAATCTCCTGTGCATCTAAGTGTATCATGCACTCATACAACTAAATGATCTATTTAAAAAAAATACTTGATTATGGATACATGGGTAGGGTTGGGGCTAATTCACGTGTTGGGAGGTGAATTTAATAAAGGATATATGATTTTGATTAAGATCCCAAAACCCCGAAAGATGATATGTTCGTAATAAAAACTCAAGAGTCGAGATTCAGTTTTAGAGATTCGTGATGATATCCGCAAAATGTATAACAAGCAGATATAGATCGACAGGATCCAAGATTCTCAAGAAATCAAGAGTTTTTATGAAGAAACTGAAGTTTCAGTATGAAACTGAAGTTTCAATTTTCAAAGATGAAATCGAGAATCAAGACTTCGAGAAATCGAGAATCAAGACTCAAGCAGAAATCGAGATATCAAGACTCAAGATGAAATCAAGAATCAAGACTCAAAGATGAAGACTTCGATATCGGTCGGTATACATCCAAGACTCGTAAGACTCGAAAGACCACTCAAGACTCAAAGACTCAAGACGCAAGATCAAGATCAAGAATCAAGATCAAGAATATCAAGGCACGGTAGAATTATCAAGACTTCGATAATGTCTTGAATGCTCAGTATAATCCTGAATGTTACGAGGAAATGAATATATCTATCTGAAGGATGCAATACTGAGAAGATCGCGATTCCTTAGAAAATTGATATTTGCCAAGACATTCAAATCGCATAAAAAGGAACTAAGTCGAAAGTGTTGTTAAGGTTATATCAAACTCGTAGTTTGTAACCAAAAAGAGTCGTTGAAGGTGTCTACCTTTAACCGGAGTCAAAAAAAGTCAAAAAGAGAAGACAACATCGCACCATATCGACAATCGACAAAGGATGATTCATTTGAAAAAGATGTCGGATGTCTGAAGTTCCGATCGCAAAAAGTGAAGACCAAGCTACATGAAATGTTATTGCCTAAAACGTGTTAGGGAGTTTCAAACCCTAAATATAGTATTTCCTCACACACCATAAGAGGAAACTCACGAAGCTATCTCTCCAACGGATAGTTTTCAAAGAGTGATCTTGGTGTATGCCTATAAATCTTGGTGACCTCTACATTGTAAGGTTACGGAAATTTATAAGCAACTCAAGAAGCTCAAACTTATTATCGCAAAAGTTAAAGCACTTGAAAAACTTAGAATTTCCCAAGTGCTTTTATATTGAAAAAGAGAGCTCACTAAACTAAGTCTAGCTTGATAAGATTTATCCAAAGCTTAGTCGAGATATCCTAACCCTTTGCATTGTGCTTCATTGTAAAGGATATCTCATCCTAGTTGGAAACCAACCGAGAAACCCCAAACCCTTGAGAAGGTAGTTGGAGTGTGTTTGTTGGTGAGAAGAGTTGTAAAGAGTTAGTAAACTACGTGGAGTAGTCAGAAAACTCTAGAGGAGAAGTTAGTAAGCTACGAGGTAGTCCGAAAAGCTTGTTTGTGTTTGAGTAAGTAAACTACGGAGGTAGTCAGAAAGCTCAAGGTCGGGTTGAGTAAGTAAACTACGTGGAGTAGTCAGAAAGCTCAGGGACGAGTTGAGTAAGTAAACTACGCGAGGTAGTCAGAAAGCTCAGAAGTGATTAGTGAATTTCTCGAGGATCGAGAGAGGTGGGCGTAGGAGCTTGAGTCTCGAACCACTATAAACCTATTTGTGTTGTTTATTGCTTTCTTTATCTGTGCTTAACTGTTGCATTAACTTGAATCTGAAAGCATACTTTTCATTGATATTCAGTTGGAATCAATCCACTGAAGTTGCATAACTCAATCACAGCCTAATCACTATTCCATTCAGGAAGGTTTTCAGCAAAGCTTAAAACGAGTATAAACTAAGGGCCAACCATTCCGACATCCGAAAAAGCTAGAACAAATAGTTACCAAACTGAACTTACTCATCCGAGGGTTCATGAAGTTAGTTATCTAATCCAAGCAACTCGGGATCTCGATACTCGGGACTCGGTTGGGATTATCTCGAGGTTTAAAAAGTAGCTTCGGGATCACTTGCCTCGATGACTTTGACTCGAGGCGACTTGTGCTTCTCGGGGACCTAATCTTCAGGATTATCTGACCCAAGCTGACCTCAGTAAGAAAAAGTTTTAAAAACACTGAACAAGTGTATTCCCCTATACACGTGTAAGACTCGTTTACACCAGGACCAACATCACGGATCTTAGATTCGTACACCAGTTACACATGAGACTTTATCGTGAAAAAAATATTTCGGATCACAATTTAACGTAGTGATTGATTTTATCAAAATCCGGACAAAATTTGTTGTAAATTCGAATTCACATTAAACTCTATTTTTATAATATCACTATTATGGGGGTGTTTGGTTCACATGATTGAATTGATTAGGTGTAATAGGATTGAGTGTGATTGAGTAAGATTGGATTGATTTGATTGGATTTGTTGAATCAAGATATGCGTTTAGATTGTAGGATTAGATTGAGTGATTAGATGGGATACCTATTGAAATATTATAAACACCCTTAAATTGAATTGAAACAACCACACATCATTCTTGTGAATCTATTTAAACAATAGAATGACAATTTGTAATATTACATTTGAGATAATGTTCTATCCCACCTTTCACATGAGATTTACATATCCCTCCATGGAGGGATTTTGTACATTTTCTACACGGGCTTGAAGTATATCATGGACCATCATCCTGCAAACCAAACGATAAATTAATTGGAATTAAAATCATAATCATAGTCTATCCCGATAAATCCCGCGAACCAACGGGGCCTTATAGTATTATGTACAAAAAGTATTATTGTTATGTGCAAAATGTATCTCTGTTATACACACAAATTATTGCGATTTAATAAATAAAGTATTTTTTAATCAATGATAATTTTTATGCATAATATTGATATTGTTTACATATAACGTCAAGTGTGGATAGCTCAAGTGGTTAAAGCTTCACCACTTGAGACCTTGAGGTATTGTAATTGATTGTCTTTAAAAAAAATTATTTACATATAACACTGATTGTGTTATGTATAGACTTAATTTATAGTAGTATTATTCGAATTCAAAATAATAAGAATAATAAATTTCAAATCACCATGTCTTTATTAATTTTCAGCCAAATAAAGAATGAATTTAAAGTGACAACATCAACAACAAATGTATTAAGGTGTGCGGATAATACAGAAAGGAAATTATATTTATAAGAGTTGGTCTTATTGTTGAGCATTTTATATTAAATTATTTATATTCATAGTTTCATACTCGTCAATTTGTAGATACAATTAATTTACATAAAATAAATTATCTTATTTAAGAACAGTTTATCTCTCACATCGTGAAGTAATTAAGGAGTTGGGCAATAGTATTTAAAAATGGAGATTGCCGGTTTGACTTGTTCGCCTGCGTTATTAAATAGATGGCCAATAAGCAATCATGTGTACCAACTTATTGGAGTAATTTGACTGCTCGAATCATTTGTTGTTTTCTTTTGTCGATATAATTTGGTCACTGGAATTATTAATCAGTCAGTCTGGTCAACATTGGTTTGGTACAGAATTCAATTTGGTTGGATTTTTAAATTTATAGAATTTTTTGTTTTTATTTTATTAATTACAATTGGGATATTCGAAATAATCAATGATTGTCCTTAAATTTAATTCTTAAATTAATTATATGCAGGTCGATTGATTGACCAAGGGATGTCCTCGATCGGTCATTCATCGAGCCGAGCTCCTAGCTCTGATTTTTCTATAAGGGGAGAAGTGAAAATACTTCTCTGCCGATCGCTTGATCTCCCGATCAAATAAGATAAAAGTTACTCCCTCCATCCCAAACTTATTTTATTGTTTACTGTGTGATCAGTTTTTTTTAAAAAAGTGATAATTAAAGTGATAAAGTGTTTGGATATTAGTATTTTATGTGATTAAGTGATAAAGTAGATATTTTCATCTAAAGAAATAGAAAAATAAGTATGGGACGTCCAAAAAGAATACAGGAAAACAAGTTTGGAACGGATGGAGTATAAGTTTTGTTGGCCGAGGGTTTCCTTTTTATTAGTTTGGTTGGGCCAACAACTTGATCTCTCGATCGGGTCGGATAAAAGTTATAGGCTTTGCTGGTCCTCGGGCTTTCTTGTTATTAGTTCGGATTGGCTTGCTTTAGTCAACTATGACAATAATGTGTATATAGTATATATAAACGTTATATCATGATTTTTTAAAAAATATTATGAATAAATTACTCTTAATAGATAATTTGAAAACGATACACTACAAAAAAATGAAGAATTGCCTACCAAAATTTTCAAATACCTATGAAATTTTCCTACAAAAATAATTGGGTCCTTAAAATGATTATTGCCTAGGATTTATTTACCAATTTTTAAAAAAATTTATGAAAAGTTACCTATACAAAATAATTTCTTAGGTAAACAAATTACCTACCATGAAACTACCTACACATTTTTAATTTTCATAGACAAACTAATTAACTATAAAACATAATTTCTCAGGCAACTTACATTTTTGTAGGCAATTATATTTGTGGTTTAGAAATGACTTACAAATAAATTTACCTACGAATTTCATTCCGTAGGCAAATTTACCTATGAATAAAAATGCCTAGGCAAATTGAAATATTCCATAGGCAATCCTCTATTTTTTGGAATATTTTGTAGGCAACCGCTCTATTTTTTTGTAGTGATATATGAAACAAATTATATTTTGTAACATACTAATTTATAAAAATTGCACCTCAATAAAAATATATCTGTTGTAGGATATGCAGAAATAACGACACAAATTTGGTGATCCAGTTCGTCAGGAATGACTACATCTGGGGGCATACCAAGCCAGAAGATTTTCACTATTCTTCACGTACGTTTAATACATCAGAGATCCCTTTATATAGGATATAATCTAGGGTTACACATAATATAAGAAATTACCTAAACTACCCCTCCATCAGTTACTTCTTGATGAAGGCACATAAATGTATTTTCCATCAACACTCCCCCTTGTGCCAAATCAAGAGGGTAGATGGTGCATAAATGTTGCCTCACTAATGCCCTTGCCAAATATCAAAAGCTAAGTAGGAAAACAAATCTTAGTTGAAGATAAAAGAGTTACAACGCACCTATGTCGAGACTCCCCCTGAAATGTACACCTCTCACTTGATAAGTACATTTATCATGTGAGCTACAAATCTCAATTCTTGTCATTGATTTCTCAAGAATTGTTCTTGGCAATAATTATGTAAACAAAACAAACACAATTACTTTAGAGCTTACTTGAGTTACTTGTACATGAGTAAAACTTGTTGGTTCCCATGGTAAATACATAAACCATTTTGGAAATGACCTTTATGTAGATTACAAAAATAACCAACATAAACAAAACCAACTAACACATTATTTATTCTATAGGTGTAAGGGGTAGCTTCAACATTAAGGATTACAATTTCCTATGTTATCCCTTTTTGAATTTCTTTAGGGGTCACAATTGCATAATTGGTCCCTTTAGCATTTTCAATAATGACATAGTAAGCCCATTCAAAGGTTTCTTTTTAGGTATCAGAGCGTATCAATGACACCATCCCGATGATACTGCGTTTGGTCCTGAACTAAATCTAAATAACAAGGTCATTGAGAAAGTAATCATCAATCGAGTGTATTGAGCTAAGTACAATAATGCGCATACTGAACTTTTATAGGGAATTTCAGATCCCAATAGCTCTTTGTCATCTTTCTTTAGACGAAATTGATCTTTCTTTAAATCCATACTTTAATCGATCATGGGAGTGCTAACCATATGCATCTTGTCCATGTTAAATCGCCTGAACATATTTTGGACATATGCAGATCGGTGGATAAGTTTCCCACAAGCTCAATGTTCTAGTTCAAAGTCTAGACAAACTGAGTTTTCCCAAGATTCTTTATCTCAAGTTCTCTTATTCTGTTAAGAGTACCTATTATTTGTGGTTTCTCTAATTTTGTTAAGAGTATCTACTATGTTCATCCATCAATATAAATTGTAAATCCGAGACTCGTTTCTTATAAAACGCAGAGGCACTTTTCATTATTCTTGTAATACTTCCCAATCAAGTAGTCACTTAGACGGGTGTACCAGATCCGTCAGGATTGTTTCAATCTAAAGTGAGCATTTCAAGTTTATTGCAAACACACTCCGTGGTTTAGAGTCACTTGACTTGGGTAATGGAAAGACCATCAGGTGCTTCCATATATATCTCTATATTAAGATCCCCGCAGAGATATGCAGTAACCACTTTCATTTGCTGCATTTCCAATTCTTTGGAAACTATTAGGCTAACTAAGTAGCGAGACGTTATAACGTCAATTATGTCAACCCAGGGCGTAGTGAAAAACATATCAGGACTTTATATTTCTCATTACACTTTCTGACAAAGATGGGGCTGGATTTGGTAGGTAGGTACACTTTAAACGGGTGAGTTGGCTTTTTTCTCTGGACTCTTTACTTATTTTAAATTAAATTCATTGTATGTACATTTATATGATGTATATATACTGTCTGGTATTTTTTTGGATATTTTAATAAGTGAAAAATGAGTGAATCTTTAATAAGTGAAAAATGAGTGAATCTCATGTGCATCTAAGTGTACCATGCACTCATACAACTAAATGATCTATTTAAAAAAAAATGCTTGATTATGGATACATAGGTAGGGTTGGGGCGAATTCACGGATCTTAGATTCGTACACCAATTGCACATGAGACTTTATCGTGAAAAAAATGTTTCGGATCACAATTTAACGTAGTGA
Organism: Stenogyne calaminthoides; assembly: GCA_037126765.1. Lineage (NCBI taxonomy): Eukaryota > Viridiplantae > Streptophyta > Magnoliopsida > Lamiales > Lamiaceae > Stenogyne > Stenogyne calaminthoides. The sequence continues at coordinate 254,933 of JBBCBC010000055.1, forward strand.
TTGATTTTATCAAAATCCGGACAAAATTTGTTGTAAATTCGAATTCACATTAAACTCTATTTTTATAATATCACTATTAGGGGGTGTTTGGTTCACGAGATTGGATTGATTAAGTGTGATAGGATTGAGTGAGATTGAGTAAAATTGGATTGATTTAATTGGATTTGACTGCTCGAATCATTTGTTGTTTGGATAATCTTTTGTGTGAGTCAGTCGATATAATTTGGTCACTGAATTACTTAATCAGTCAGTCTGGTTAACATCTAGTTTGGTACAGAATTCAATTTGGTTTGATTTTTAAATTTATAGAATTTTTTGTTTTTATTTTTATTAATTACAATTGAGATATTCAACTGAAATAATCAATGATCGCCCTTAAATTTAATTCTTAAATGAATCATATGCAGACTGATCGATCGACCAAGGGATGCCCTTGGTTATTGGTCGAGCCGAGCTCCTGGCTCTGATTTTTCTATAAGGGAGAAGTGAAAATACTTCTCCGCCGATAGCTTGATCTCCCGATCAAATAAGATAAAAGTTATAAGCTTTATTGGCCGAGGGTTTCCTTTTTATTAGTTTGGTTGGGCCAACAACGTGATCTCTCGATCGGGTCGGATAAAAGTTATAGGCTTTGCTGGCCCTCGGGCTTTCTTGTTATTAGTTCGGATTAGCTTGCTTTATGACAATAATGTGTATATAGTATATATAAACGTTATAATATTTATTTGAAAAAAATTATGAATAAATTACTCTTAATAGATAATTTGAAAACGATACACTACAAAAAAATGAAGAATTATCTACCAAAATTTTTAAATGCCTATGAAATTGTCCTAGAAAAATAATTTGGTCCTTAAAAATGACTATTGCCTAGGATTTGCCTACCAATTTTTAAAAAAATTATGAAAAGTTACCTACACAAAATAATTTTCTAGGTAAACAAATTATCTACCATGAAACTACCTACACATTCCTAATTTCCGTAGGCAAACTAATTAACTACAAAAGATAATTTTCTAGGCAAAACATTTTTGTAGGCAATTATATTTGTGGTTAAAAAATAACTTACAAATAAATTTACATACGAATTACATTCCGTTGGCAAATTTACCTATGAATAAAAATGTCTAGGCAAATTGAAATATTTCCTAGGCAATCCTCTATTTTTTGAAATATTCCGTATGCAACCCTCTATTTTTTTGTAGTGATATATGAAACAAATTATATTTTTTAACATACTAATTTATAAAAATTGCACCTCAATTTTATCATTAAAAAAACGAAAGATTGATATAATCGTTCTTTTAGAAAAAAAACTATCAATAAAAATATATCATCATAAATTATAATTATTGAAACTAATTAAAAGTAAAACACTATAAAAAATAGAGAATTTTCTATAAAAAAATTTCCAACATGGCAACATATAAAAAAAAAATGACAAAAACTTGTATAGACTTGGTTCATGCTATGAACTCGGTTATTTAAGTATCATTGTTACATACAAAAACTCTCATTGTTATGTATAAAAACTATCACTGTTATGAACAAAAACAATCACTGTTTAGAAAATGTTTTATATTTTTAAATTGTGATAGTTTTTTTGCATAACATTGATAGTTTTTACACATAACAGCGATAGAATTCATGTGTGAACATGGTTCACATAAGTGTTACTCAAAAAAAAATTTAAGGAAATAATTGTGTCCTTGTTTTTTAAGATTTTAGTAGGCAAACAAATTACATGCAAGTAATTACCTACACATTTGTAATTTTTATAGATAAATAAATTACCTACGAAATTATATTTCATAGACATTAATTAATAGTACGGGTCTATGACCGAATAATTATCTACAAGTTACATTTTAGTAAACAAATAAATTACATACGAGCAAATTGTCTATAAATATATTTACTTACCAAAATTATAAATGTATTGGCATTCAATTTGCTCGCAGATAATTTGTTTACATAAGAAAATATCAGTTATGGGCAATTAATTACCTGCCCATATTCCATCACAGATCCATACTATTAATATTAATAAATTCTATAGTAAGATAATTTTTCACAAATATTTTTCACACTATCTTTTTTCTTGTGTTTTAGCGAGCGAGTTATTTATCAGTATTTGAAATGATAAAGTGACTTTTAAAGAATGATATTATAGATCTACCTCTCTTTTATTATATATCTCCTTAAAAATTATTTTATGATTTTAAATATTAATGAAAATTTTGTTTACAAAAATACAAAAAAACAATTAATGTGAAAAAAGAGCTGCGACCGATGAAGTTTATATTAAATACCTGGAAGTGCTATACTATTCAATGCAGGTAGATTATTTTGAATTACGCAGTCATACTGATACAGCCAGCATGACCAGCTCAAGTAGAGTACGAAATTTAGGTTAATTGAACACAATATATATATATATATATATATATATATATATATATATATATATTTGATCAGTACATAGGGATCATAAACTATGGGGGTGTTTGGTTCACGGGACTGGATTGATTAAGTGTGATAGAATTGAGTGGGATTGAGTAAGATTTGATTGATTTGACTGGATTTGTTGAATCAAGATATACGTTTAAATTGTTGGATTAAATTGAGGGATTAAATGAGATATCTATTGAAATGTCATAAACACCCTTAAATTGAATTTAAACAACCACATTTCATTCTTGTGAATCTATTCAAACAATAGAAGAATAATTTGTAATATTACACTTGAGATATGCTCTATCCCACTTTTCACATGAGATTGACATATCCCTCCATGGAGGGATTTTGTACATTTTCTACCCGGGCTTGAAGTGTATCATGGGCTCTCATCCCGCAAACCAAACGGTAAACTAGTTGGGATTAAAATACTAATTATAGCCTATCCCGATCAATCCCGCGAACCAAACGTGGCCTATATGATTTAAATAAAAATATTTTAATGTGATATGAAACGTTGTTTCTCTACAATCTATGCTTGAGATAATATTTTTGTAACTGAATCACGAGAAATTCTCAATACCCTGATACTGATGTGGTTATACATATGTTTTTTTTTTCGGAGCGTATAAAATAACATTATTTCATACTGTGATGTTATTGTTGTGTTTAGTTCAAAGTACTAGCTATACTAAAGGCTTTATTCTCATAATATTTTATTGAATACACAAAATATTAATATATGTTTACATTGTAAGATTTAAAATTCGCTTGAAACTCAGAGTTCGTGGTGTAACAAAAAAAAAATCACATACATAAGTGCCAAATTTCAAAGTTTCTTTGAAACTGATCATATTTCGTTGGATTGTAGCTCGTTTAAATTTAGCTCAATTCATCAAATAAGTTTAACCATAATCTATAAAGTTTAATTCGAATCCACAGAAATTCAAATAATTAATATCGATTCTATTTGTTTACGCTCCTGACCTTAGTCAACATACTGGAAATAAGTTGAATAAAGTAGTCAACGTTTGAATTTCTTAGTAGTGGTTCTGTGTCACTTCCAAAATGGATTGATTTCGCATTTATGGGGTAATAATAGATACATTTGAATTCAAGATATCGGACCAACATATACATAGAATAGTTCTTTCACAATTTATCACATAGAATAGTTCTTTCACAATTTATCTTGTCTTTTTTTTTTTTGGTCCAAGGGTTCGTTTACTTTTGGTATCGTAAGGGTTAGAGATATTAAATAAAAAGAATTAATTCATTATCTCTCTTCAAGTTCGGACTTTTAGATGAGGCATTTAAATTCTTTCACATATCGAGTTCTTCGTGACTCTCAAACACGCCCCGGTTCGATTCCCACTGAAAGCAACTCCACTCATATTAAATTGTTCATTCGATGGATCTCGTCTCAATGATGGAGTAAGAGAATTCAACCCACGAGTGAATTCGATCCCCACTGAAAGCAACTCCGCCCATATTAGATTATTCAGTCGATGGGCCTCGTCTCAATGATGGAGTAAGGGAATTCAACCCACGAAAGTGGGATTCCCAATCGAAAAGAACTTCACCCATATCAAATTATTCATTCGATGGGTCTCGCCTTAATGATAAAGAAGAGAATTTGTGAAGTAGGAAACTTAAATAACGAATTAATTTAAATACCTCTATAAGTTTCTGGACTTTTAGATTATACGAAATTCTTTTAACGAATTAATTTCACATCTCTCTATAAGTTTGAACTTTTAAATTGGACGGAATTCTTATTTCATTAAGTAGCCCGCTATTCAAAAATTAGTTTAAAGAACACACACAAGGTTTTGATCACATTTGGCTAAAATTCTATCGTACCGTTGGTTTAGATTTAAAAATATTATTTAAAAAAAATCTTTGTCAGTAGTATCCAGAGGAAATCTCAGTAATCTATTTTATTTTGCTATTTCTTCTAGAAAACACAAAAAATTGTATACAATCCTCTCATGTGTATATATTATAATGTTTATTCTCAAAAAAATAAGTTAGCCACCATTAATTATCAGAATTGGTCTTGGCCCAAGTTATAATTCCCACTTACACGGGCCAGCTTTTCGGATGATTCATTTGCAAAAAACAATTTAGCCAATTAAGTGGGCCAGATTTTCGGACGACTCCCTGACATTAGTAACTGGGCCCACAAATATTTAACAGCATTTCTATTTTGGCCCAATTTTGTAAGCTTCGTAAACACGCGCTAGATTTTGGTCGACTCATTGTCAATTCACCATTAACATAAACATTGCTGACTCTTTGTGGGTAAAATTAAAGCAGTGACTTTTTATGAGTAAAATTAATGATATGAAATTTATTTTGAGATGTTGAAAGAGAATATTTAAAGTGATGCAGTTACTTTATTGCCGTTTATGAAAATAATAAATAAGTATGGGGCAGACATATAAAAAACAGAGGTAAAAAATTATGGAACCCACCATTTTTTTAAAAAATAAAAAACAAGTATGGAAAGGGGGAGTATTAACTTTTATTTTATTTTGCCTTTTAATTTAAAAAAAATGGTTGATGAGGCCCTAGTTTAATTTAGTTTTATTATTCGGTACTTTAGTTATTGGAACAATTTCAAAATTTATGAAAACTTACATAACCAAAATCGAAAAATTAAAACAATCGAGATTAATTTCAAAACGATGTAAAGTTATTGAACTAAAGAAAAATATAATCCAAAAAAAAAAAAAACATGTATGTAATTCACGGTTGGGTAACTTTCTTTGAAGCCTCTCGCCTTTAGACCCAATTTCAAAGTTTTCAAAACTTACGGGACCAAAAAAAAAAAAATCAAAATAAATCTTTTACCAATTTCAAAACGAAAAAAATTGTTGTTGGAGTACAAAAGATGCATCCATTTTCACACAGAAGTACATAACACCAATGTAAACACAAACAATCGCCTTACTGCATTAACATACCACACCTATATAGTCAGAGCTTCACTTCTTCATCTCATATTCATACTTCATTACATCAATGCACACCACATATTCAACGACTGAATCACAAAGGATGTTCAAACTAATAAATACAAAATAAAATCTACGATCAAGATCAAAAGAAGAACAAAATTCATCTCCCACCACCAACTAGAAGTGTGGATTGATGACTATGAAATCCAGAACTCGTGCTCGAATCCCCACACGTCGTAATGATACTAAATTCATACTCTCCGACAACAGATTCTTCGTCTAGTGCAGAATCTTTTCGAATGATCATCGTGGCGCGTTTTACATCAACTCTTAGTCCTTCCAACTCTCTTTCAACTTCCTTCATGTAAGGCCTCTCATCTCCCTTAACATTCAGACATCTTTTCGACAGGTAAGCAACTTTCATTACCACCTCCTGATCTCCCTCTTTCACTATCTTATTATCAATAATTCGGAACAACGAGTGTTGTTCCTTCACTACAGAAAGGAAATGGTTGGTCTATTGTTGCTCACCGCCTTCCTCCCCGTTAACAACTCAACAAGAACTACTCCGAAGCTGTAAACATCACTTTTCTCTGTTAACTGACTCGTCTGAAAGTACTCAGGATCTAAGTATCCCAAAGTCCCCTGAACTAAAGTAGTCAGCTCTGTTTTGTCCAAAGGGAACAACTTGGAAGCCCCAAAATCGGACACTTTGGCAGTGAAATTATGATCTAATAAAATGTTGGAAATAGTGTTGTCTCATTTTGATCAGTCTTCTTTGTTGGAGAATCAAGTACAACCACCAACTAGAGAGTAGGAGAACAATAATCCCTAATAGAACCCCTGCACTTTCCATGTTTTGAGAAATAAACTAAAATACAAGTTATTTTGAAATATATATTTAAAGAAAGGTGAGGTAGTTATTTAAAAAGAGTCATCCCTAACTACCTGCTACAAGTTTAAATACAAATGATCGATCACGGCAAGAGCAACCCTTTCCATCTGTCCTGCCATAACAAGATATAATTTGTACACACACACAAAATCAATTAATTATAAGCTACGTAAAACAATGATGACACTACGAGTTTTTGTCAAAATATTAATATATGTTTACATAAACATAAGTAGAAGATAACAAATCAAACAAGTAACATTCATAACTCCCTTGCAACCATTCTCTCCGCAGTGATGAAGTGCTGAATCTTGGCCTTTTTCTATATCTGTAGACAACAACGACTGCAAGATTTGATTTTTTGGGATGCTAGATAAATAATATACTAGAGTAAGGCTTCCTACTGTGAAACTGGTTATATATTTATAGACATAACTCTTTAGTTATCACGATTAATACCATTTTATAATATAAGTCATATCCTTACTCTTTCTATAATAAAAAGTCATCATACCCTTGGGCTATCGCAACAAATTAATACCCTTCGATTTTTATGTGAAACTTATTTGCTCATCTAACATGCATGCGTACCTTGACAACCATTTACAACGTAAGGATTTCCTTGATAACCATTCATGCAAGCACACCGATACCCATCGCCATTATAATCCCGTTCTCTATATCAGACTTTGAACCGTACGTGGAACTACACCCCGTCTTGAAATTCCGGTCACCGCGAAGCTTCCCGGAAACAAACCCATTAGTATCGCAGCCTGTACAACATACCAAAGAATTCATAAATACACTCATAGTGCATTTTAAAAACAATGCAACTTGTTATACTGAAAGATGCAACTTGTTTACACTGAACCGTGCAATTGTTTTTCCATATTAATAGTTACATGGTTCAGTATAAATAAGTTGCATCTTTTAGTATAACAAGTTGCATGATTCTTAAATGCATTATAAGTCTTGCGATCGACGCATCAACGCATATCATAAAAGACTTAGTAATTACTTTTTTTTTCTCTTTAAATTTAAAGCGCGACTTTTTAAATCCAAATATTTTTGGATTGGGTTTTGGGTTGGGTTTAAAGACAACCTGAATATTAAAAGACAAAGTGAATCGGGTTGGTTTACCGCTTCTAAATTGGCCCGAAATCCAAAAAAAAATCAAAACACGTATAAACCACTCTTCCTCTCTAGAAAAATTCGCTGTAAAATTATCCCGACCCAAAATTATTAGGATTAAACAAATTTAGGTGACATTTATAAATTAAAGGAAAAAACCAAATAATTACATGTAACGTTTTCCAGTTTGATGACATGCAACATCAGATTAAAGAACCAATTTTTTTAAAAAAATTGAAAACCTACAGGACCAAAAAACACAAAAAGTCAAAATATTCGGGACCATTCAATATAAAGTAAAGTTAGTGGCCTAAAAAAATTTAATTCCTCCTTTTTTTTATGACTCGATATCCAAACAAGAATCGACAAAACCGGAGGATCAAAACCAATCGTCCACTAACGAGGGCCCCAATTCAAACAAAAGAAAAGTTGTGTATGAAATTGCACATCTCAAAAATTAATCTCAATTTGGAAATTTTAAACTTAAGATCTAGAGAGAAGTCACGCCAAAAGCCTAGGCAATCACATGATCTGACTTAATCAACGATATGATGAACTTGTGGAACTCAAAGGTCATGAAAGTTAGAAAAGGACGCATCTGTCCAACATTTGCCAAGTTTGCATATATGATCTTATGATACTAAGGCAGTTTAAAGCACAAAAATCAGTTGTAACTAAGTTAGCTGAAATGCTGAAAGGGGTGTCTGGCTGTCTGCAACAGCTTTAAGTTTGCAAAAGCTGATTTACATGTTTCTACTTAAATTAATCTAAAAGCTGGGTAAACTATGCTTCTAGCTGATTTTTATTGTTTGTACTAACGTTAATTTTACCCTTTTATCAAACACTCAACCTCTACTTTTTACAAATTTTGCTAATTAGCATTTATCATTTTTACTTTATGAAGTAGTAAGTAATATTTCTCAAAATTATTAAATTAAATCATTTTCTCAAAAGCATATCTCCTTGAAAACACACGGGAAATCCAACTAGGCCACATAATCCAGGTTTTTGTATGGTACTCCCTCCATCCCATAAGACTTAGTACACTTTCTTTTTTGATCTGTCCCATAAGACTTTGCACACCCAAAAATGGTCATACTGTTCTCCACTTATAACCTTACAACACACACTTATTACCCCTCATACACACTTATTACCCCCCATAAAATATTTTTTCTTAATCTCCGCGCCGAAAAATTGGCGCAGAGTGTCGTGGGACGGAGGGAGTAACAATTAATAAAATTAAAAAAATTCCCTTTACCACCACTCTCCTCATGATTTACATTTTACTTTCAAAATCTTCATCCATGTTTATTGCAGAGAGTTTTTACATTTTTTGTCCCATGAGACACACCATGTTTTCAAAGAATCCTAATTCTACATAGAAATTAATAATATACTTTTTTATTTTCTCAATATCACACACATTTACTTTTAATAATATATTAATAATCAGGGACCGAGCTAGACCTTTTTATTTGGAGGGGTTAAATAAAAAATTTAACATTTAATAAAATAATGTTAAACAAAAAAAAAAGCGTGAAAATTAGAAAATTACTATTACCATGTTAAGCGCTTCGAATAAAAGGAGTAGCAGTTATAGACTAGCTAGCATTATCAACAAGACACATAAGAAAATAAATTAGGAAATTCATATAACAAAACTAAATTGTGTAGTAAATAATTAGTGCATTATGTAACAAGGTAACTAATATATATATATATATATATATATATATATATATATATATATATATATATATATATATATATCTACAGTGTTCCTACAAATAGATATTCTCAAACATCAGAGTTTGCTCAAAAGCGTGTTGGGCTTGGTCAACTAGATTTAAAAAAAAGAAAGAAAAAAGCCGATTAAATTTTATTGAAAATGATACACTCGCTTATTTAGGACATTTTCTAAGTCATGAACTGAAAAAATGACCAAATATTACAAAAGTATTAATTATCCTATAATTCAAAAAGTTGAAAAAGAAGGTCTAATCGGTGAAGATATAACCAAAACAAAAGTAAAATATGTTTGTAAAAAAAAATTAAAAAATCCTGATATAAGGATAGTTACAGCTAATATTGAGTATAGTCCTTTAGATAAAGAAGAATTTAAAAATCAAATTCCAGAAATGTTAAAACAAGGACTTATTAAAAGATCTTAAAGTCCTCATAGAACTACAACATTCATCGTAAGAAATCATTATGAAATAAAGCGAGGAAAAGATAGAATAGTATATAACTACAAAAGATTAAATGATAATACAATAGATGATGGATATAATATTTAGTAAAAATCTTTAGTAATACAATAGATGATGGATATAAGATTAAATGATGGACTAATACAGTCTAGAAAAATCTTTAGTAAATTTGATCTAAAATCTGGTTATAATCAATTAAAGCTTGAAGAATGGTTTAAACCATGGACGACTTTTACTTGCTCAGAAGGACATTTCGAATGGAATGTCTTAAGTTTTGGATTAAAAAATGCACCATCCGTTTTCCAGAGATTTATGGATAGTATTTTTTAAAATATGATTTTTGTCTTGTCTATATAGATGATATACTTGTAGCAAGTAATAGTATAAGCGAACATGAAAGACATCTTGAAATTATATTTAGCAAAATTAAAAATAATGGAATAGTAGTCACTAAAAAGACAATGGAGTTATTTAAAAGAAAATTTTCTTTTCTAGGACTAGAAATAGAGAATGGAAAAATAGAACTCTAGCCACATATTGCAAAAATATTGATAAATTTTCCTGATAAACTTGATGGATTAAAACAAATTCAGGCCTTTTTAGGACTTCTTAATTATGCTAGAAAATTTATTCCAAATCTAAGTAAATTAGCAGGTCCATTATATAGTAAAACAACAAAAAATGGACAAAGAAATTTTAATAAAGAAAATATACTATTAGTTTAGAAAATAAAAAAGGCCATAAAAAATATAAAGCCATTAGAACTCCCTTTAACATTTGATTATATCATAATTTAGTGTGATGGATCTAAAGAAGGATGGGGAGTTATTCTGTTATGCAAACCAAATAAAAATTCCTCTAAAAATGAAGAAAGAATTGCATGATATGCAACTGGAAATTTTGGAAAAGTAGGAAAAAATTGGACGTCTTTAGATTATGGAATCCAAGCATTAATAAATGCGCTTGATAAATTTAAAATCTATCTTAATAAAGAATTTACTGTAAGAACAGACTGTGAAGCCATTGTAAGATTTCTAAAAAATGAAAATAGCAAAAAGATAAATAGAACTAGATTGATAAATCTTCAAAATTTTATTCAAGGTATTGGATATGTCATAAATTTCGAACATATTAAGGGAAAAAATAATAATCTTGCCGACTTATTATCTCGAAACATTTCAAAATTTTTGAATGCAGGATATGGAGCGAAGGATTATTAAGCCCAAAGGAAAAGAAAAGGTTCCAGAATCTAAAGTATTACAAAGGGAAAAATCAAAAGGATCGACATTGTCGCGAGTCATTTTCTATCGAGAGTATTATGTGGCTAATTTGATAACAACTCACAAACAAAACATGCACGTGTACGATAAGCTGTAAATAAGATGAATTTGTTGACCCGGTTAAATCGAAAATGACTACTCTGGGGGCATACCAAGCCAGGATGTGGTATTGCGAGCTTTACACGTACAATATTTGATACACCTTATGAAGATGAATCATTACAGATGAAGATATTTTGGAGAGTTATCCTCTGAGTGCTAGGGTTTCTAGTATGAATAAATGATCACTCGAATTTTTCTGTTCCTCACCTCTCAAGTGTGGGTATGACTCTTTCTGGGAAATTTTTCTGAACCTTTCTCTTCTTCTTTTTTCTTCCTTTTATAGCACTCCGACAAGCATGAGCTGGATTGACAAGCATGAGCTGGAGACTTTGGGTCATGCAAGAATCCGGATCATATTGCCACGTTCCCAACTTTGTCTTCTAGATTGATCTTGGAGCTTACTTGTCTATAAGGCACTCTTTTGGTCGTCCAAATTAATCTTTTGCTCGGTTGGATGCTTTGTTCGCCCCTTTAACCATGTCGGGTTTTATCTTTGAATATTGTCCTCCTCGAGCACTGCGAGCCCTCAGGATGTTCGGGTCTTCGGGATATCTGAGTGTCGAGCTCTCGACCGCCGAGATGCTGAGTCTTGAATGTTGTGTTGCGAGCATCTCGACCCTCGTGGATATCTGAGGGTTTCGGGATCTCTGGTCATGAAGAGCATACTGACCCTCAGGATATCTGAGCCTTTCGGGATATCTGAGCTGAGCATACTGACCCTCAGGATATCTGAGCCTTTCAGGATATCCGAACTGCGAGCATCTTGACCCTCGGGATATCTCGAGCCTTTTCAAATTGTCCCGAGTCTTTTTCGACTTGGCTCTTTTAATTCCTCTTTCCGATCGATGGCGAATAATACTTGTCCATCCAGACATGATTATTTTAATAGATATTACACGTGTCGCTCTTACGTGTTCGATTAATCATGAATTATTATATCGAACACAACAATACTCAGGGTCGCTTTGTATTCAACAGGGGGCCCTTAAGCTGTTAAGATCTTATTGGGCCATAGTTGATGTCGTTTCGTATTCTGTGCTGGATTTTCAAAATTGAATCCAATATTTATATATACCTCATTTCTCCGCCTTAAACCCTTTTCTCCTTCCTTCTTCTTTTTACCTCTGTCTTTCAATCTTTTATGTGTCTGAAAATTTCCAGCGAGGGCTTCATCATTCCGGTGAAGAATTTTACTCAGGTAACCGCTGCATTCTTTCTCTAATTGTGATTATGGCCTCTCGTTCAAACTCTTACGCTCCTGTAATCGGACCACCATAGTTCCTCTTCTTCCCCCTCTGTCAGTAGAATCCCCCGTGGCGACGCTAATGCGCCAGAGACGAATGTCTCGGGTTCAGGAATTCGTTGGCAAGTTCGGCAACCGTTTGCCATTCTTTCCTCCGATTCCGACGAAGCCCTAAATGAATTGGATAGGGACTTGGTCCGCAATGATTCTTCGGACGATTCAAGTGATAATTCTTTGCCCCAAATTCAAATTGGGTCTAGGGCTGTTGATAATGTCGATGTAGATAGGAATGACGATGTTGTAAGGGGGGAAATTTTGATGTCTGTAAATATAACCGAATCGAACATAGGGGGTAGTTGGTGAGCAAAATTAAAGCTTGATATACTGTTGGTGTCCTCATAGTCCAACATATAACGAGTACAATGCTCGTTATAGTTTTGATTGGCCCGAGCAACCTCATAGGATTAGGGTTGAGAATGAGTACCCAAATGAGCAAGATAATGAAATGTAATTGATCTTGAATATGCTCACTCTGCTTTGCAGGAATTATGAAACCCCAAAAGATGTCTTTTTCGGGCACCAGTCCTCGATGAGCGGGCGACCAACCCCTGAAGGTTGCGTCATTTGTGAATTTGGACACCATGGAAGTTCGGCCTTCGATTCCCCATCCATCCGCCATCACCCGTTTACTCGTGGAATGGAACATCACCATCACGCAGCTTAAAAAAGCCGAATGGGTGGCATATGATCATGAGCTTCCTGACTTTGTTTGGCAAAATGAAGCCAAGATACTATCCCTCGCCAATGAACTTGCTTTCGATTGGTGCACTTGACTGTCCGAGGGGTGAACACGGGTGGTTGTTCATGCAAGCTAATGCCAAGTGCAAAATCATTGAGGATGTTAGGAACAAAATCGATGATTGGAAGGAAAAGTTTTGGTTCGTTGGGGGTGATTGGAAGAGCTCGCCTCTGAAGCGAACTAAATGCTCGTTTAGACATCCCCAACGACTTTGGGGTGTCTGCCAAGTAAGTGATTTTGTGTCTTTTCGTTCTTCGATTTGAACCGATTTTAACTCGCTTTTTATTTCAAGGATTCCAGCTGCGACGGATAAGGAGACCAACGACGGCTATTTTAGCAGCGTTTGGTAAATTGATCTGAGTCTCGCTCGGAATCGTCTCAGTGAGAACTCTGAACACCGCCGATCGGAGGAAGAAAGGAGGCTGTTTGTACCTCCTCATCATCTTGTTCTTTGTTAATCCATTTGGTAAGGATTACTCTTTTATTTGTATAAGATTTATGCCATTTTGCTCATTTGTTAACCTTTTGTGCATAATGAATTATTTTGTTTGTAGCTTTCCCCGTTGTGACCATTCTTTGTGAGTACATCCCGAACATCTTGAGATGACTTCGGAGAAAAAAGGCCAAAGGAGCTTACTTCGGATTAGTTTGACGGAGGCTCGTGAAAGCAAGGGGAGGCGAGCAAAATAAGCCCGATCAGCGTTATTACTGGGGAATCCAATGGCGCAAAGGAGTACTCGTTCTCTGAGCAAGCAATTTTGTGAACAAGCTCTCGCGTCGCCGAAGAAACCCGAGGTGTGGCGAGGGGCAGCGAACAAACTTCAGACGGCCTTGCCCGGCGAATAAGAGCTCGGGCAATCTTGATGCGGGTAAATTGACTCGGACCCCTCTTGCCGAAGCGTCGGGCGTCGCCCTCCGTGGTTGGTCAATTTCCTGGTCGTTGAAATGGAGGTTGGCATCTTTTCCTCCTCTGTTGGACCACAGATCATGGACTCGGTTGAATCTGAGCCGGTCCCCACGAGGATAAATCATTCTTGGGATGGGATCCGACTCGTGTGGCCAGTACATTTTTTCGTCTCTTTTTGCTTTGGTTATACATTACGCTTTTTCATATTTATTTGCTCGGATATATATGTAGGTTGAGCGGGGTTATCGCCTTTTGATGCCCAATCGAAAAACTACTTACGCTTTCGAAAGTGTTCGCAAGGTTCCGGCATTCCCCGAACATGTTTAGAAAGCGTGCGGACTCCCTGCTTCGAGCATGGACCACCGAAATGGAAGAGTCCACTACGGGTCCCACTCCGAAAATATGTGTCAGGGTCCGTGCTTCAGGCCAATCTATGGTCGTCCTGAGAAAGCCTTTGCTGAGTCCGCCAGCCTCCATGCCAACTACTTGGATTTGATCAGGAACTTCGAAGAAAAGGTGGGCGAGCTGAACAGGACTCAGGATGAACTGAGGTTGGCTCAGGGACAGGCTTCCTCGGCACAAGCTGATGCTCGCCAAGCTCAGGAGGATGCCCGCAAGGCTCAGAAAAATGCTCGCCAAGTTCAGGAAAATGTTCGCCTGGCTCAGGAGGATGCTCGCCAGACGAAGAAGGAGCTGATTCACTCTCGAGGAGGTGGCGATATCTCTGAGCTCGGGAGGAAATGAATGTTGAGCTTCGTAGACTCCGGGCTGGCGTCGAGGCCATGGAAAGTGAGAGGGACGTGCTCGGCCAACAACTCATCATTGCTGAGGAGACCAACACTCGTTTGGGTCTCGAGAATTCAAAGTTGCACGATGATGAGTATGTTGATTCCATGTTCAACTTCTCTTACATTTGTACCTTCGCCGATGCTATCCGGTCTGTTTGTCATGCATCCAAATGAACAAATTGCCCTCTTATATCCGGTTTTTTTCAGAAGATGATCGATCGGCGGCCCACGGATCGCAACCTTCCAATGTCAGATTTGGATGATCTGTGTGATTTCTCCATTCTTCCTGAAGGGATCAAAGTTGATGATCCGATTCTGGATGAGGAAGATGGCTCAGACATGAATACCGCTGGTGTTGCTGGCCAAGATCTCCAAACTGAGTTCGGGACCGATCGGGCGCAGGCCGAGCAAATGGGACCTCCTGTGACCGAGCAGAATGTACCTTCTGGCGAGCATTTGGTACATGACCATACTGAAGGAGTTGTTCTTGAGGGGCTAAAACATAATTTGTTCGACATCTCTCCTCCGCTACCCCCCCAATTATGAATTTGCTCCTTGATGTTATTTTTTTTTTTGTCGAACATACGTTGTGTAATTTTTTTCTTCTTCACTTTCTGCTCGAACAATGTCTTTAATACTTGTAGTTTTTGGTTGACTTCTTGTCTTTTTGTTCGAACATATTTACAACCGAATGGATGGATTACATAATCGAATCGCTTCTCTAACCCGAATGTTTGATAATTGTTGTGGATGAAAATTGATACTTGTGTTGCTTGATGTTTGCTTTGTTGCTTTGTGTTTGCTTTGTTGCTTTCCAGTCTTTGCCCCTTTTCTTCTGAATGAATTTGAACATTGGGTTTGCCTATGCCCGCTTCTGACTTTTTTCGGTTTTGATTGTCTTATTGACGTTGCAATTGGTTGATCGTCTTATTTAGGTCGACCGGATGAGTTACTTTATGAACCCCCCTTTCTTGGTGCTTGTGATCGCCGTCTTATTTAGGTCGATCACTTCGTCTTAGGGCCGTCTTATTTAGTCATGACCCAAGACTCATCACCCGCCAGTCTTCACGGTATCTGTAAGTCTGAAGTCGTCTTTTTTGACTGCGTACCCATTACTAAACTTTTTGTTTGCGAGGAATCGAGTCTGAACTCGTTCGCGGTGAAAATAGACTTGGGCTCGTTAAATCTTTGTTAAGGTCGTCCGGCTTTTAGGTCTTTGACCTCAAATAGGCTTGAACTAGAAAATCTTAGCGAACAAAAGTACATATATCTTTCTTTTTCTTTTTGCAACACTTTGTATTCTATTACAACCTTCATATTTGAAGAAGACTAATCTATTACACAACTATAGATATCAGACTAGGGTTTTGAATTTAAACTTTGTCTTGAGTAGACACGAACTGGCCTCACCTTGTCCGCGGAATTGATGTTGACAAGGATGTGGGTACATCATCCTGTCTACCCTTCTTCAGTGACATGCTCAAGCAAAGCGCAAAGATAAGCTTTTGTCCCTCCCGGACAAGCTGTGATTATGCGGGAGGCTGCGGACATGAGCATGTGGCGAGCATGCCTGCTCGTCTATATCAAGTGCAAGCAAAACGTTCAGCTCGCACCATTCCGTCCCCTTTAATAGATGCCTGAGCATCAGCGTCCGCATATTGCTTCGAGCGGACACTATGACATCCCTCCCCTTCGGAGGAGATTTTGGGGATGCATAGGGGACTAATGACTTACTACTGCATAAGCAGTGAGTAACGTGGAGTGGCAACCATAACTCTGCCGAGCATCTTGAGTCCGACAATGAGCTTCCAGTCGTGATGAATATGGGGTAAAGGCTCAGATCGGGAGAGATGCTCGATTCAAATTGAATGTTTGTTTGAATCGAGAGCTGGATTCTTCTACGTCTGGGGGCATACTAAACCAACCTCCTTCTGAGAATTGTAATATTTTTCCTTTTTTCTTCTTCATATGTTTTTTCCTCTGCTTTTCTCAGCTATCAGTATGCCCCTACTTATAGAACTATCCCAAGCTAGTGCTGGCATAGCTAGCTGGTGCTAGCTCTCTTACTTTTGCTCCCCCTTTCGACATCTGTTCAGCTTTTTGACAGCTCTTGCTCAAAGATTGACTCATCCCTGCTTGGTTGCCACCACTTGTCAACTCATTCTGATACGTATCTTCTGTTGACAACTCATTCTGACATGTATTTTCTGTCTATCGATAGTCTTTGCCAAAGATTTCTTTCCCGAAGATATGTGTCAACATAAAGTGTTCTTCTTTTCGGGATTGTCCTACTCGTTTTTGGCCGAATGGCTGATTATGTTCGCCCTTTGTGTTCGTTTCAGGTACATCGGCCATTATGTTCGGCCAACTATGATCACTTCAGCTGTGTGGATGATTTTGTTCGGCCGACACTATGCTCGCTAAAGCTGTGTGGACGATTTTGTTCGGCCGACTATGCTCGTTATTATTGATAGTATTTTTTCAAATTTGATGCATTCCACGAGTAGGATAATGGGATTTCATTCAGGTCTTTCAAGTCATAGGCCCCGTTTAGCAAACGCTTACTGTATTCTCGAATCGAACCTTCCCATGCTCAAATAGAACACACCACTTGATACCCCCATTGCCGCCTTTTAAAACCAAATTTCGCCCACATTGAACCTGCATGTTCGGACTTTGGAGTTGTAGAACTTCTCTGATCTCTTTTTGTACATGGCATTCTTGAAATCAGCCTCCGTCCTTCTTTCTTCTAACAGGTCTGCACTCAGGGTGTGCTCTCCAAAAGTCATTGTTCGATGACTTGAAATCTTAATTTATGGGTATAATGACTTCCGCACCAAATGCCAAGGCAAACGGGGTCTCCGCAGCTTGATGTTAAAAAGTTGTTCGATAGGCCCATAATATTTCGGGTAACTCTTCACCCCATCCACCCCCTCGAATTATCAAGTCCGCCTTGAGGGGTATGCTTTGATGATTTTATTAATGACTTCAACTTGTCCGCTTGACCGATAATATGGAGTTGAGTAATGCTTTTTATGCCCAAAATGAAACACATTACTGGTTCAATTCACTTCCATCGAACCATGCTTGCCGTTATCGATTACTAATGATTGGGGAAGTCCAAAATGACAAATGATATTTTTCCAAACAAAATTCCACATCCTTTGTTTGGTAATTTTGACAATGGCTTCGCTTCCGCCCATTTAGTATAATAATCAACGGCACCCACAAAGATATCTTACTCCCGACGCGTGCGAGAGAAATGGGCCGATCAAATCGATCCCCATTTAGCAAATGGCCATGGGCTATAAACCCACACTAATTTTTTTCGTGGGCTATGAATAAGTGGGGCATGTACCGCACTTGGTAAAAGCTGAGCATCTGTACGCGAATCTTTTTTGAGGGTTGGCCAAGAATAACCTTTGTCTCCGATTATTTTATGCGCCAGACGAGCCCACCAGATGATTTCCGTGATACTCCATCGTGGATTTGTTCCAGAAGTACACGACCCTCTTCAGGAGTAATATATTTCAACAGTGGAAGTGAGAAGCTTCTTTTATATAAATGCTCGTCTATGATAGTATAATGAGCAGATTGTAATCTGAGGCGAGTAGCTTGGGCCTTGTTCTCAGGGAGAAATCCTTTTGTAAGTAACTTCGATTAGGTCATCCAAGTCTCTTTGTTCGGCTCATTACTTGGGGCGATCATAATTCTGGGAACTGATGGCGAACAAGTTGTGATGACCACAATGTCTGTTGTGTTCGTCACTCCTTCTGTTGTTGCCAGGCGTGCCAAAGCATCAACGAACGAATTACCCAATCGTGGTAATTGTTCTATGAAAACTTGTTCGAAATGCTCGAGCAACTCTTTCGTTAGTTCTTGGGTTGAGAGCCATTTGTTCACCTCGGGCCTCGTACTAATCTGTCACTTGATAAACGATTATCTGAGAATCGCTATAAATCATCAGCCTCTGAATTCCCATTGTCATTGCCATCTGTAGTCCAGCGATCAAAGCTTCATATTCGGCTTCATTATTTGTAGAACGGGAAATCAAAAGCGGATGGTCATTGTGAATGTTTTTGCTGGTTGGGCCGATGAGAACTACCTTTTCTCCGGCTCTTGAACTTGTTGATGAGCCATCAACATACATATGCCATGGTTGGTCGATAGCTTTTTGAGCATTTGAGGATATGTCAACTCGACCATGAAATCGCCCATAGCTTTGCCCCTTCATTCTTTGTTATGAGCTAACGTAATGCCGAATTATCCTAACTCCACCGCCCACTTTAGTAATCTGCCGGCAGTATTTGGTCGGTGGAGGACTTGGCGCAATGGGAAAGTGGTCAGTACCTCGACTAAGGGATCGAAAAAATATGGTCGTAATTTTCGAACACTCATGACGAGAGCATATGCTAATTTTTCCAATGGTGGGTCACCGGGCTCGGCTTCCTTAAGCACTTGGCTTACATAGTAAATGGGCAAGTGTATGGTCCTTCGCTTTCGTCTGAGCACAACACCGATTGCATGTTCAGATCGCAAAGAAGATACGAATAGAGTTGTTCGCTTGGGACAAAGCTTAGACAAAGGTCTCGAGTATCCGCAAAATCTTTGCTTCAATGATTCAATGCATTTTGGCAATGCTCGGTCCATCGAATTTCCCTTTCTTTAATGTATCAAAGAAAGGTTTGCATTTGTCTCCGGTTAAGTGATATAAATCGAACTTACGGAAGCTAACGTCCGGTTAACTTTTGGACCTCTTTCACATTTAAGGGGGCTGCATATCGAGCATGGCTTGAATCTTTGTTAGGTTAAACCGATCCTCGCTGATGACCATATGTCCGAGGAATTTTCTGAAAGTGAACTCCAAAGTCGCATTTCTTGGTTTTAGCTTATAGTGTACTTCCCGAGTATATCGAGCGTTTGTGCGAGGTGGGTGATGTGGTCTTCCTTATGTTCGCTCTTTACCACAATATCATCAATATATACCTCAATTGTTCAAATTGATGTGTTAAATCGAACATTTTGTTCACCAAACGTTGATATGTTGCTCGGCAAGATTCTTTAATCCGAACGGCATGCGTTGCCAACAAAGATATATTCTTTTCAACTGCGAATGCCGTATTCTTTTGATCGTCCGGGTGCATGGGTATTTGGTGATAACCGAAAAAGCGTCCATGAAGGTCATAAGCTCACCGCTCTTTGTATTATCGACCAAATAATCAATATGCGGCATTGGGAAGTTATCTTTCGGACATGCCTTGTTTAAATCGGTGAAATCAATACACGCTCTCAAGATCCATTGGACTTGCGAACGAGCCACCGGTTCGCGAGCCATCTTGGGCATTTCACCTCTCGAATGAGTTTGTTGTCGAAAGCAACTTTTTGATTTCACTATTCATTATCGCATACTTTTCCGGACTAAACTTTATGCGCTTCTGGATAATTGGGGTTTGTATTGGATCAAGGTTGAAGGAGTGGCATGCATGTTTTGGATCAATGCCAACCATGTCCTCGTGCGACCATGCGAACGCATCCAAGATTGCTTGAAGATAAGCAATAATTTATGTTCGAATTGGTTCGTAATTACAACCAATGAACACTTCTAACTTCGGTCTGTTCGGGTCGATGTTGATGGACTCGAGTTGTTGTTCGGTGTTGTTGCTCGCTTTTTTTTTTGCTTCCACCCGGATCTTGAACGGACCCCCAAGCTCGTCATCAACCTCCATGGGTTCAAAGCCTATGCGAGGTTCTAGGTCTGTTTGCTTGTTCGGCTGATCAATATCCATTTGATCAAGGAGATCTGGGGCATGAGTTGCTACCCTAGATTTTGTGTTCGCGCGAGGAGCTGTGCTTGTCAAACTTATGTTCGTCAGAAGATATTGAGGTGAGGCATTTGCTCGCTGGCTTGACTCACCAATCTCCCATGTTTGCTCCATCATGTTGACAATATTTTGTTTTTTCCGGTGCACATGATAGCAAACAATCTCGAGCTTTCTTGATCTCCTTTTTACGCTACCCGCTTCCATCTTGTGTTGGAAATTTAACACAAGAAGTAATACGAGAACGTGCCGCTTTTAAATTCTGAATAAACGGACGACCTAGAAACCCGCAATTATAAGTTGATGAGCATCGATGATTACAAAATCTAGCATTCTAGTTCGGTCGGATGTCCCATTCAAAGTTGATTCTAACTCGACTCCTAACTTAATCATACCCTAGGGTCGGGTTACAGATTCCCCAAAACCCATTATGGTATGATCACATGGTTCAATATAACTGCTCAAGTCCCCAACTTGCTTTTCCATCTGGTGAAGGGTGTTGACGAACAAAATGTTCGCATAAGCTCCGGTGTCAACCAGGAGGCGGTGCACCTTCAACCCGAGGAGTCGAGCACTGATGGTTAAGGAGTCATTGTGGGGAGTTATGATTCCGTCGAGATCGTCTTCTGAAAACATAATTTGGTGAGAGGGTGGCGTGCTAGCTGATGTGCTCGCCACCTTCACTTGATGGATGCTTTGCATGGCACGCATCTCCATCTTTTTTCGTCTGTTCGATAATGTTGGTGCCTAGTAACATCCACCCACTGGACCATATTCAGGACGTATCATGTGAATCTCTTGACTTTCTCGACCTCTTCCCACAGTAGGAGGCCCTCTCTTAGGTAACTCAGACCTCTTATGTGATTCTTCGGGATCACTGTCAGATGTTTGTTCGGCTTTTCGCTTACCTCTTCGATCTTCTGTTTTTTCTGTTCGAGAGTCTCTGCTCGCTGGCTTTTTTAGGAATTGGGTAAGACGATTATCTTCGTATAGCTTCCAAAGTTGGCGGAGTAAGTCGCGACAATTTTCTGTATTGTGCCCAATGTACTCATGGTAGTTACAATATTTGGAAGCATTAAACCGATGTTTATCCATTATGATTCTTCTTGGCCTTTCCAACATGTCCCGATCTCTGATTTGGTTAAAGATTGTTTCCGCTTAAACGCCCAAAAGACTTCGTAGGGTGTTTGCTTCTGATCATTCTTCGAATGGTTTGAATGAGCCTGGGGGTTTGTACCCCCCTTCATTCATCACTTTCTTCCCGAAAACTTTCCTAGTTGTAGGTTCCTGACCTAATCGTGATTGGGCGAGCAAATCTTGCATGGCTATAATTTTGGCTGCTCGCTCTCGGAATTCTGAGTATGTGTTCGGCCAGTCTTGGTGCATGGCCTTCCACATATCAAGATTCGTGGTCGCCCCCACCACCGCGAGGATCTTGGCATCCTCTTCGACGGGGGCTCCATCATATAAACATTTATCAAATCTTTCTATGTATGCTCGATCAGACTCACCTTTTAGTTGGGAAAAGTGCGCCAACCTTTGTTTTTTTTTGAGCACACATGGATGAAAAGTGGGGACGAAATTGTTGTCCCAATTGAGCGAAAGATGTGATAGACGCAACAGGCAAAGTAGAAAACCATCTATGTGCCCGATCCCCCAAAGTCATGGGGAATGATCGGCACTGTGTTGCGTCTGTGGCCCCCATCGCGATCATAAAGTCTGAGTACTTGCTGAGATGGACATGAGGGTCAGACTTCGAGATCGAATATGGGAATTGGCGGTCGGGACTTCACCACTTTCTCTTGTATTTTAGCCGCCATGATAGCTGGTGACAATGGCGAGCAGGGTATTGTGCTCGCTCGAGGGTGGCCTTTGGTCGCGGCCAGGTCGGCCTGTAAACCCTCGATGGCTTTTTGAATTTCCGCAAGTTTTGTGGAACTGACAGATTTAGATCGGGGTTGTTTCCCATCATGAGGACCCGATGGGTCATGCTCGTGATAGGGCGTTACTCCCTTTCCAAGTTCGTGCTTGACTACCCAATCGATGGTGGATAGACAATTTTGTTCCCCGATTTTTGTTCGGCGTCGTATGATGATCATGAAGATCTGAATGTGCGGGCATTTTTATTGGTTGTTCCTTCCCTGGATCCTGTCGCCTATTATTGCCGATTCGGTCTTTGGCGGAGAGCCTCAAGCGTCCAAACGCTGAAGGTCTAGACCCCTGAGGCTATTCGTCATCAGACGTATCATCGGCTTTTTTATTCGCCCGCTTCGCAGTTTTCTTTTTAACTTGCTCGCTATCAGGTGTCTGCGCGAGCATCGTTCTTCATCTTCTTGAGTTTTTAGCTTAGCCAACTCTTTTTCGCCCTCTCTTTTCGTACTCGCAACAAGAAAGTGATGGCCTTTTTGTAACGGCCACGGATCATTGGCAATATCCTCAAGATTGATGGTCTCCCCTATCCGATCTTTGTGAAATTTGGTCAAGGCCGAGCCTCTTTCCGGTCATGTGGTCGGCTTTGTCCCGACCTCTCCGTTTGTGTATTCCTAGATTGAGGCATTTTATTTCTTTTTTCTGCCTCGGCTAACTAAGAGTTTGTGTATGGGTTGGTTTTTTGGTAAAGCACCCTCCTTCTAGTGCCAATTGTCACGAGTCGTTTTCTATCGAGAGTATTATGTGGCTAATTTGATAACAACTCGCAAAAAAAAAACATCTTGCGTGTACGATAAAATGTTGTAAATAAGATGAATTTGTTGACCCAGTTCGTCAGGAAATGACTACTCTGGGGGCATACCAAGCCAGGATGTGGTATTGCGAGCTTTACACGTACAATATTTGATACACCTTATGAAGATGAATCATTACAGATGAAGATAATTTGGAGAGTTAGCCTCTGAGTGCTAGGGTTTCTAGTATGAATAAATGATCACTCGAATTTTTCTTCTTTCTCCTCTCAAGTGTGGGTATGACTCTTTCGGGAAATTTTTACGAACCTTTCTCTTCTTCTTTTTTCTTCCTTTTATAGCACTCCGACAAGCATGAGCTGGATTGACAAGCATGAGCTGGAGACTTTGGGTCATGCAAGAATCCGGATCATATTGTCACGTTCTCAACTTCGTCTTCTAGATTGATCTTGGAGCTTACTTGTCTGTAAGGCACTCTTTTGGTCGTCCAAATTAATCTTTTTGCTCGGTTGGATGCTTTGTTCGCCTTTAACCATGTCAGTTTTATGCTGGAATATTGTCCTCCTCGAGCACACTGAGCCCTCAGGATGTTCGGGTCTTCGAGATATCTGAGTGTCGAGCACTCTGACCGCCGAGATGCCCGAGTCTTGAGAATGTTGTCTTTGCGAAGATCTTGACCCTCGGGATATCTCGAGGGTTTCGAGATCTCTGGTCATGAAAGCATCTTGACCCTCAGGATATCTGAGCCTTTCAGGATATCTGAGCTGCGAGCATACTGACCCTCAGCATATATGAATAATTCGAGACCTAATTTTAAAATAAAATATAAAGGTATTACGTTAAAACAAAGGCTTCTTTTGACAAAAAATCTAAATATGAGTTAAATTATTGCACAAGTAAAAGACGATGATGGAGTATATCGAAATAGTATGTCTGGATTATTTGTCTTACAAATTGATCTAAATGAAACCGACATGACAACTGAAGATATTTTAAAGTTTTATCATAATGGTATGATAGATTCTTTAGAGTTCAAATTGAAAGACAAAATTGAAAATATTCTAAATTGTCTTGGAGAAAAATTACTTCTAACTGTAGGAAATATTGTTTCCCTAGGACCATCGGAAAAAGTGTATTGTAAAATTCTTGCTAGCCTTCCTGATAGGGGTGTGCAAAATTCGGTGAAAACTGAATTAACCGATCGAACCAAACCAAATTTTTAAGTTCGGTTCGGTTATTCGATTTTCGATTTGGTTTCGGTTTCAAGTTTTAGGAATTTCGATTTTCGGTTCGATTCGGTTAATTTTCGGTCAAAAACAAAAAAACCGAAAACCGAAAATATAATTTAAATATATAAAATATTAATTATTATATAATTTTTTTTAATTAATTATTATATAATTTTTTTTTATGTTATCACTATGAAGTATGAACTTGATGAAGTTATTGATATTTGATAGATAACATAAAGTACATATTTAGTGTGTGATTTTTCCAATGCTTTAGGTGTCAATTAATCTTAAGAGTTTGTTTTGATCATGGTGTATTATATTTGATTAGAAATTTTACTTTTTTGGTCATCAGTTTTTAAGATTAGAAAGAGGTAAACGTTCGAATTCCATGTAAATAAAAAAAAAACTTCGGTCGGTTCGATTAAAAACCGAAACCGAACCGAAATTTTCAGTTCGGTTAAAGTTCGGTTATAATGCCCATTCGGTTCGGTTCGGTTACAAATTATAAAATTTCGGTTTGGTTCAGTTTTGCTTTTTCGGTTCAGTTTTGGTCACCAAACCGCCGATGCTTTCACCCTACTTTCTGAAGTCTCAAAAATTTCTTCACCCGACCAAAGAAGAAAAGAAATTATTATTACATAAAAAAGATTCTCTTAAGGAATTAGCGATAAAAGAGCCATACGAAATAGGAATAATAGGAAATAAAATGAAAATCCAAACTTTTCAACAATCTAAATATATCCAAAGGTTTCCTTGGATGATTTCCATCTTGTAGCCGAAGGCCATTATTTACAAATTTGGGCTCCTCACAATTAGAAGTTTTTACTACCATTTTCTTTTTTTTTTCTTTTTTTTGACAGGTTTTACTACCGTTTTCTAGAGATGGAGATTCATTGGATTATCAAAAAAATATTAAAACAACTTTTTTGAATTGTATCTTTTCACTCGTAATTTCTCTCGAGGAATCTTTCAATGGCGATAGTCTCTCAATTGATTGGAGACATCTAATTTTAATGTACAAAATTTGGTTTTCTAAAAAAAAATTCAAAAAGAGCCATGGTTTTTTTACAATGTAAAAACTCTTACATTTATTTAAACGAAAAAATCTTTTATCTATTCTATCTTTGTATCTTTTATTTTTCTTTTCTTTTCAAGTTTGTAAAGCAAAAAGAAAAATGGTCAAAAGATGTTCATATTTTTTTTTTAAAGAAAAATAAGAAAAGATACAAAGAAGAGAAAGGGCTAAAAGATATTTAGTTTGAAAAATATAAGAAAAGACATTTCATTGTAGATTGTCAACGACATTTTTGAATACACGCGGTAATATCTTTTCATTATTAGATTTTAATATGTGTTTCATCAATTGAGAGACTATCGACATTGTCCATATCTCCTTTAGAGAAATTCCGAGTAAAATATATATCATTCAAAAAAAATATTATTTTGATAATCCAATGAATCTCCTTATCCAAAAAAGGGTAGTAAAAACTTCCAATTGTGAGGAGCCCAAATTTGTAAATAATGTCCTTCGGCTACAAGATGGAAATCATCCCAAGGAAAACTTTGGATATATTTAAATTGTTGAAAAGTTTGGATTTTCATTTTATTTCATACTGTTCCTATTTCGTATGGCTTTTTTAGTGCTAATTCCTTAAGAGAATCTTTTTATGTAATAATAATTCTCTTTCTTGCTGGTCGGTAAGAAATTTTTTAGACTCTAGGAAGGCTAGCAAGAATTTTACAATACACTTTTTCCGATGGTCCTAGGGAAGCAATATTTCCTACAGTTAGAAGTAATTTTTCTCCAAGACAATTTAGAATATTTTCAATTTTGTCTGTCAATTTGAACTCTAAAGAATCTATCATACCATTATGATAAAACTTTAAAATGTCTTCAGCTGGCATATCGGTTTCATTTAGATCAATTTGTAAGACAAATAATCCAGGCATACCATTTCGATATACTCCATCATCGTCTTTTACTTGTGCAATAATTTGACTCATATTTAGATTTTTTGTCAAAAGAAGCCTTTATTTTAACGTAACACCTTTATATTTTATTTTAAAATTAGGTCTCGAATTATTCATGTAATTCGAAGAGAAACCTAATTCAAGCACTTCCTTTTATAGATTAATTAGATGTTCTGGGAAATCTTTGAACACTTTTGAAGAGATGATCTGCTCAAGGTCTGGAACTCTATCAAGGACTGGTTTCATAATGTCAATCCATGGTATCCACTAATCTTGCCTTGAATTTTTCGAATGTATTTTTTGTATTTTTTGCAATTTCTGAACAGGAGGCAGAGTCTCTGATCTTACCTTGATTTAGATCTTTATTCAATTTTTGGATCATTTTTTCCATAGTCTTTATGGTTTCTTCCTTGTAATTCAGAGTTTCTTCAAACAATTTATACTGAGAACTCTTTACTTCATGTTCTTGCTGTATGAGCCTTTTTGTAGATCCATAACCTGTAATTCAAGAGTTTTAATCTTTTCCTCTAGGTTTTGATTTATTTCATTAGGTTTAGATTTTGTAATTTCAGAAAAACTTTTGATTTGTTCTGGTTCAATATAAAAGTTTAGACCTAGCACCTCCCTAGCACTTTCAATAGCTTCTCCAAATGTTTCAAAACCTTTAAAATCTGGATCAGCAATAAGCGTATATCGCCTAACTGTGTTGAAATTATTAAAAATACCAGTTTTTAAACCTCTGTAAATAACATAGTATTTAAAAGGAGGTTTATAAACAGATTTTGATTTTGAGTAATTTTGAACTTCTAATTGTCCAAAGTAAACACATAATGCATTAAGGACTTGAAATTTAAAATTTAAAGCTTGTGGAGGTGTTTGGAGATGTCATATGTTATCAAGTAAACATTGCTGTTTTTTATCAACTTTAACAAGAGTTCTAAATTTTTGAAGTG
Organism: Stenogyne calaminthoides; assembly: GCA_037126765.1. Classification (NCBI taxonomy): domain Eukaryota; kingdom Viridiplantae; phylum Streptophyta; class Magnoliopsida; order Lamiales; family Lamiaceae; genus Stenogyne; species Stenogyne calaminthoides. Next base: position 282,367 of record JBBCBC010000055.1, read on the forward strand.
GATCTAAATATTGTTTTAGAGGAATATTTCCAAAAAAAAAAATTGATCTTTAGAGATTTCTTTTGACTGAGATTTTTCATCATCAGAGATATCCATTGATGATGTCGATCCTTTTGATTTTTCACTTTGTAATACTTTAGATTCTGGAAAATTTTCTTTTCCTTTGGGCTTAATAATCCTTCGCTCCATATCCTGCATTCAAAAAGTTTTAAATGTTTCGAGATAATAAGTCGGCAAGATTATTATTTTTTTCTTTAATATGTTCGAAATTTATGACATATCCATTACCCTGAATAAGATTTTGAAGATTTGTCCATCTAGTTCTATTTATCCTTTTGCTATTTTCAGTTTTTAGAAATCATACAATGACTTCACAGTCTGTTCTTATTGTAAATTCTTTATTAAGATAGATTTTAAATTTATCAAGCACATTTATTAATGCTTGAATTTCATAATCTAAAGACGTCAAATTTTTTTCCTACTTTTCCAAAATTTCCACTTGCATATCATGCAATTCTTTCATCATTTTTAGAGATTTATTTGGTTTGCATAACAGAATAACTCCTCATCCTTCTTTAGATCCATCACACTCAATTATGATATAATCAGATGTTAAAGGAAGTTCTAATGGCTTTATATTTTTTTATGGCTTTTTTTATTTTCTGAACTAATAGTATATCTTCTTTATTAAAATTTATTTGTCCATTTTTTGTTGTTTTACTATATAAAGGGTCTGCTAATTTACTTAGATTTGGAATAAATTTTCTAGCATAATTAAGAAGTCCTAAAAAGGTCTGGATTTGTTTTAATCCATCAAGTTTATCAGGAAAATTTATCAATTTTTCTGCAATATGTGGCTGGAGTTCTATTTTTTCATTCCCTATTTCTAGTCCTAGAAAAGAAAATTTTCTTTTAAATAACTCCATTTTCTTTTTAGAGACTACTATTCCATTATTTTTAATTTCGCTAAATATAATTTCAAGATTTCTTTCATGTTCGCTTATACTATTACTTGCTACAAGTATATCATCTATATAGACAAGACAAAAATCATATTTTAGAAAAATACTATCCATAAATCTCTGAAAAACGGATGGCGCATTTTTTAATCCAAAACTTAAGACATTCCATTCGAAATGCCCTTCTGAGCAAGTAAAAACCGTCCATAGTTTAAACCATTCTTAAAGCTTTAGGGGATGCTTGGTTTAGGGCTTTAGAGGTGAGGAATGGAAATGGAATGAAAAAAAGTGTGTTTAGTTAATAGGTATGATTCCATGAATAGTGTTCTCATATCCAAAAACTAAGGAATAAGCCATTCCTCACCATTTTGGGGGGAATGACTTTGATTTCCTACAAAAAATCAATTTTAATATTTAACATCTCTCATTTTTAAGAAAATAAATAGAAATGATAGTCACTCCTTGACATAAATCAAACACTACAACTATAACTAGTAGATCCATTACCATTCCCTCTACTATCACTATCATTCTAATTACCATTCCTCACTCACCTACCAAACACCCCCTATAACCAGATTTTAGATCAAATTTACTAAAGATTTTTCTAGACTATATTAGTCCTATTAAGTCATCTTTATTCGGAATATTATATCCATCATCTATTGTATTATCATTTAATCTTTTATAGTTATATACTATTCTAGCTTTTCCTCGCTTTATTTCAGAATGATTTCTTACGATGAATGTTGCAGTTCTATGAGGACTTTCAGATTTTTTAATAAGTCCTTGATTTAACATTTCTGGAATTTGATTTTTAATTTCTTCTTTATCTAAAGGACTATACTCAATATTAGCTGTAACTATTCTTATATCAGGATTTTTCAATTTTATTTTACAAACATATTTTACTTTTGTTTTGGTTATATCTTCGCCGATTAGACCATCTTGTTCAAGTTTTTGAATTATAAGATAATTAATACTTTTTGTAATATTTGGTCATTTTTCCAGTTCATGACTTAGAAAATTTCATAAATAAGTGAGTGTATCATTTTCAATAGAATTTAATCGGCTTTTATTTTCTTTTAAAAAATCTAGTTGACCAAGCCCACCACGCTTTTGAACAAACTCTGATGTTTGAGAAAATCTATTTGTAGGAAAACTGTAGACTTGTTTAGATAAAGTAATATGGTTTTTAGCGATATATATATATATAGAGCAGTGATATAGAACCAACTATGTGATTTTTTATGGAACTAGATTAATGAGGTGTCATGCCAACTCATCATCCTCATAATTAATTCTACTCAAATAAATTATAAAATGTTTTATAATATACTATACCCTAAACCATGAACCTTTTACCCTAAATCATGAACCATTTGGGTCGGGTGAACCATGATCCACTCGGGCCAGGTTCGGGTCTGACTGGGTTGGGTCAGGGCCGGGTTATTTACTATTTTAACAGAACTGAAAAAATAAAATTGAACTGAAAAAAAAAACTATTTTCTTTTTACCTGGTCTGGACCCAACCCGGTCAGACCCGAACCTGGCCCGAATGGTTCATGGTTCACCCGACCCGAATGGTTCATGATTTAGCGTTTAGGGTTCATGATTTAGCGTTCATATGTATTCAATTTGATCCAATTTAGTCTCAAATCGTCGGAAATCTCTCAAAATCGCCCAAAACGTCGTTTTGGGCGTGTGTAAGTAATTTTGGCCGGAATCCACTAACGTGCAGATCAATACGATGTCGTTTTGGGTGATTTTGAGCAATCTCCGGTGATTTTGGAATAAATTAGATCAAATTGAATACATGTGGGATTTGAAAAAATTGATAATTGTGGGACAATTTCAATAAATATGGATGGTTATGAGACTGATTTTTGTTTAAATCCCATATATATTGTGATGTAGTAAGGCAAACTATACTATAATCTAATTACCGGCGACAGTTAACCTTGTTGGCAGTGTTGTTAACTGTAAAGGTTTCCAAGTTGATCCAGCTTTGACCCTCCTCCTTATCTATGCATATGCATCGCATTGCACTGGCTACGTAAACGCACGTGCAGTCCTGCTTTCTGGGGCATTGGTATGCAATGGATTGCAGGACTGTGAGCTGTCAGTCCAGAGAAATGCTCGTGACTTCGATTTGACTGTCGGTCAAGAACGCTCTGGGGTTATCGGGAGATGATCGGTTGCAGTTGATGAAGAACTCTTCTGCTAGTAACACTCCTTGCTTGTGCCGAAACGAAATGGGATGCTTATGTTGCCACATTTGTCGTTGCAGTTTCGCTTTGCTATTGTGAACTTATATGGTACTGTAGCTGCAAGTGGGATTGATGTAGGAAAGATTGTTAGTATAAAGACTAGGGTGCTTGCCGACATGTGTATTTGCAGATCCATGGCTAAATCTTTTCTTTGAGACTTGAGAAAATTGAAATTTATTTGTGAAGCCAACGTGATAAGCATGGAAGTGTGAAATAGTACAAGAAGAAAAAATCTTAAACTTTCATTAGGTTCATCTTTTTTATATGGGTGAAGTTACTTTCGGCAGGAATCAAATACATGATCTGGGCTGAGCATTTAGTTCTGACACAATGAAAGAATTTTATCTCATCTAAAAGTTCAAACACTAAAGAGTTGCCTATGAAATTTTCCAAATAGCTAGCTAGGAGTTTTCTAACAAAAAAAATAATGTGGTTCTTAAATAGTGGGGATTGCCTACGACTTACCTATAAATTGTTAGAGTTTTAGTAGACATACATATTATCTATGAACAAACTGTCTACACATTTGTAATTTCTATAGGCAAATTAATTACCTACACGAATAATTTCCTAAACAACTTACATTTACGTAGGCATATTTACCTATGAATAAAAATTACTATATGATTAGAAAATATTGTAGGCAATTGTTGTAGACAAACCTATCTATTTAACGAACCATTTTCATTGAAAACTCTGTAGGTATATTGGAATATTCCGTAAGCAATTCTCTGTTTTCTTGGAGTAGAATTTGTAGATAGGTGTGAAATTAATTATTTATGTTATTTCCCTAACAATTACATACATATATATATACACTATGACACTGTTGGGTGAGACAGACTCATACATTAAATGATACTCTACTTATATATTTGAGTCATATATAAAATATGGTTGAATTGCATCATCGTAAGTTCTTAGATCATATAATATAAGTGGATGAGATCCATTTCATATATGAGACCATCTTACAATTTTTATTTTTATTTTGTCATATTTAAACTAATAATTATAAAACTAGAAGTCGTTAAAATGAAACTACAAAGCCATAAAATAAAATTGTTATTGCTTCTAATTATAACCGAATATTTGGTCATTATATATAAAAAAAATCTTAAAATCAGTAATACTAAAAGCAAAAGTTGGAGTTTAGTAACCCGTGGTCCTTGCAGCATTCTTCTTTGATAAAGAAATAGTCAAGGATAAGTCTTGCAGAAGCTTTATGAATTATCGCTACTTTTTCATACAAAAGTTGTCGTGTGTATACGCATATATAAAAAGTTGAAAATAACTAAAGTTTCAAAGTTTTGTGGTAGGGACTAGACATGTAATAATTAATCTTGGCAGAAGTTAAAAAGGCCAATTAATCGCATGTTTAATTACTAATTCATTAAATTAAATAGTGATGAGTGTAATAATCGGGTGTATTAAGGACCCGGTTATATACACTCCCACATAATTTTTTTTTTATAGATATAATTAGTAGATAGTATATTCTTCTTAATAAACTCTTGAGATTATGAAATCCAATAGAAAGTCTGGGCCATTAGATTATTGATCCGATCATTAGCAATATCTCGACCCAGCCCATACGCTGTTATTTGTGATGAGGCCCAACTGAAAAGGCCCAAAGGCCCAGTTAGAGTGCTCGATTACATTACTCCAATCCAATCTCACATCCACACCAAAGCGTAGCAAATGGAAGACATAGAGGATTTATTAGGAGGGGCCGCCGGCGGAGTACCGCCGGGGTTCCGGCTGCCATTGGCGGCTGCGGTCGGTGTCAACCCTAGGTCTAAATCGAAGAAAAATGCTTATCAAGATTCTCTGAAGAGCTATAGTTCTGCGAAAATCCCAGGCACTCAGGTGAACACTTCACCTACTCGCTTGTAGTTAACAGTTGTTAATTATTTGTGAATTTTTCAGTTTTATTTGTCTTGATTTGCTCGAATTTTTTGTTGTTGTTTGTGATTTTGATTTGTACTGTTCAATGGTGCAGACAATCTACATGAAGACTTTTGGATGTTCGCATAATCAGGTAAAGTTTGTTATCCATTTAATTTATAAATATTTTTTTTTAGTTTTGGGGGTTTATATGAAAAACTATGTGTTTTTTTTTCAGTTGCTTTTTGGATTTTAACTAATTATGTGTTTTTTTTCAGTTGCTTTTTGGATTTTAAGTAAGTGATATAGCTCTTGTTTAGTGGATGTCCAAATTATTAATTCAAGTGATGAAGATTAAGTTTAGTTGTTCTAAAATAGAAAATGAATAAAATGAGTCTAAGGTGACATCTTTCTTATTCGTTTTCTTGATATTGCTTTGCATGATATGTGACAGAGTACAATGCGTGAGATCCCTGTGTAATGTGTAATTTTTTTTTATGAATGATCTGAAATTGATTAATGAGATTCCTGAAATTTTGCTTTTATCCTTTGTAATCTTTTGATTTAGTCAAACCAACTCCCTTAATTATTTATTTTCGGCTGGAGTTGATGCATTTTTCCAACTGGATTTTCAGAGTGATAGTGAATATATGGCCGGTCAACTTTCTGCATTTGGCTATAGTTTGAGTGAAGATCAGGATGAAGCTGACTTATGGTTAATAAACACGTAAGTTATTTTATACCTTTTTCATGTTTTTGTTAGAGTTTAGCAAAGGATTTAATTTTTTTTTTCTGTAGCATGATTATTTTGTAGTGGACCTGATGACCGACTCTGCATCTCTGTGTGTATTGTGGTGGGTGGGTTTAATGTCGCAATTCTGTAACTGATCACAGGATAGAAGGAACTTTTATGCCTTATTGTAAATGGAGCTTCTATGAATTGAAATCAAATGTGCACTGGTTTTTGGTCACTTGGATCTTTGTTGATGTTAGTATTTGTTTTCTCATATTTGAAATTTGTGATTTATGGGTGAAATGAAGCCTTCTCTGGGTTGCATGACTTGTATCTTTTCAAGTTTGAGGAGTCCTGAGAAGTTCGGTTTTTGCATCTGTTGATCATGTGCTGTTCTGGAGTAAGAAAAATATTTTTTGGAAATCTTTTTAGTGCACCCATATGACTTTTCTAAATGCAGCTGTACAGTTAAGAATCCTAGTCAGTCTGCCATGGAGACACTCATAACTAAATCTAGAAGTGCGAAAAAGCCACTTGTGGTTGCTGGGTGTGTGCCTCAAGGAAGTCGTGATTTGAAAGAGCTCGAAGGAGTAAGTATAGTTGGAGTCCAACAGATTGATCGAGTTGTAGAGGTCGTTGAGGAGACACTCAAAGGTCATGAAGTGCGCCTTTTGACTCGCAAGACATTACCGGCACTTGACCTTCCAAAGGTGTGATTTTATGGTCTTAATATTATACTTGTTGATATAATATGTAATGATTCATTATATGACTTAACTTTCATGTGCTTGAATGGGTTTATCTATTTTTTTTTATTATAAATCAGTTGCTAACTGTAATATTTATTTGATTATTTGTAAGCAACTTCCATTTTTTTCATCAGGTGAGGAAAAACAAGTTTGTTGAGATCCTTCCGATTAATGTTGGTTGTTTAGGTGCTTGCACGTATTGCAAGACAAAGCATGCTCGTGGTCATTTAGGAAGCTACACGGTTGACAGCCTTGTAAGTCTATTGATGGAGAATCAAAACTGTCGTTTTGAAATTGTTTTATGAGGAAGCTTTAACCTGCCAAGTTTGATGCTGCAGGCAGGACGTGTGAGATCTGTTGTGGCTGATGGAGTCAAGGAGATCTGGTTGAGTAGTGAAGACACTGGAGCATATGGTATGTGGCATCTTTTGCATGCTAATAACTTGTTTAACTTGGTAGAATGCATAAATGCCAGAAGAAACTTTGTTGACACTTTTGACTATATGGAAATGCATTGGCTCATATCGCATACAGTTTAATAAATAAATGCAGTCATAGATTTGCAGTTACATTTGGATATATAATGAAAGAATGTCATATTAAAATGGTTATGTTGTTTTATTTCTTTTGCAGGGCGTGACATTGGAGTAAATCTGCCCATTCTGTTAAATTCTTTAGTGGCAGAGCTTCCATCAGATGGAAGCACGATGCTCCGAATTGGAATGACAAATCCTCCCTATATTTTAGAGCACTTGAAAGAAATAGCTGAGGTTTTGCGCCATCCATGTGTGTATTCGTTTCTTCATGTTCCTGTTCAGTCTGGAAGTGATTCCATCTTAACGGTACGTATTGCTTGACCATAGTTAACATATGACCTGTACATGTCTCTCCATTTGATTTTCTCATCTTCTCTAATGGTATGTTTGTTTCGGGACTCACCCAGATGGACTTGGGACTTTGCGATTCACGTCCCATACTAGTTCGGGATTTCCACATCCAACTTTCAAATCCACTCCTATAAAATATACTATACACCTATTTTCACAAAATTCAATACAATCATATCACCACTTTTCTTCCACCCACTTATTATCTCTCCTTTTTTTCTCTCACCCAATACAATATAATAATACAACATCAATCACTATTACATATTGATTTGACATAGAGTAAAAATCTCACCCTACCAAAACTCCAAAACAAACACATATTTTTACTATTTATCAGAATTTTCAAATCTATAGGATTTCGAAGTCATGACTTCCCCTAAACACCTAAATCCCGAAACAGACGTACCTTATAACTTCATGATCTCAAATTCATCTGTATGGTTTAAGTTTGACTATCATATTAACCCTGATGTTACAATGTGGTGACATCTTTTTCCTTTGATACCGCTCTTCAGGCAATGAAGCGAGAGTATACTGTTGCTGAGTTTAGAAAAGTGGCAGATACATTGATTGAACTGGTTCCGGGAATGCAGATTGCCACTGATATTATTTGTGGATTTCCTGGTATTTTCTAAACTTCCTTTAGTGTGTTGCTTCAATATTGGTTGTTCACTTTATTCGTCTCTTGAGGGAGATATGTTAGTGTGTCAGAAAGTTCTTGATAATTGCAATTTGCACTTAATGATCACTGCATATTCTGATAATGAAGTTGATTGAAGAATAGTTAGTTATCAAGTCTTCTTGAATAAAGTTCTATGTTAATGTATTTTAGTTGGAACAATATTTTTTGAAGACGGAAGAGTTACTTTGTTCTTCTCGTCATTTTGGTGGATGCTCAACTTTGCTGCCTAATATTTAGACTAATAATAATCTAGCAAGTAATTTCTGTAAATGGCACTGGTTTGTATCTCAGGGGAAACTGATGAAGATTTTGAAGATACAATCAACCTCATTAAGGATTACAAGTTTTCTCAAGTTCACATATCACAGTTCTATCCTCGACCAGGTTAGTCGTGCAAGCTACTTTAATTTTAATGTTTTGTGTTTGTGGAACAATAGTTGTGTTCCTTATTGACAATCTTTGGCATTTCGTATATTTCCTGTCATTTTTTGTGAAGGTCAAAATCAAGATATATTTGTCTCACAGGCTTTAGGCTCTGCTTAAGCGTAAAAAGGGCATGATACTAACATATCTAAGATAACATATCTGAGGAAAAAAAATGAAAGTAAATGGTATGAGATAATTCTTCTCAGCTGTGGAAAATCCTTCCTGATTAGGGTTTTACTCAGCTCTCTCCTTTCCAACTTACCACATATATATAATGGAGAAATTAAAGTGGTATTGTTTCTTTATTCTGTCTTCAATTGTATGGAGTAAGAGGATAAAGTTTCTGTATTTTATGGGGAAATATACAGCACTATAGCGCAAGGCTTTAGTCTTCCTACTATTGTGTTGTGGCACCCTTTCTCCTCTCCCAAATACCAATACCGTCACGAATCTTTGACTTGTCAAACAATATATATTGGAATTGAGTAAGTTTCGTGTACTCCTATTGCACGGTGCAACTGTACACAACTTATACTTGAAAATAACTGATATTGTTCAGTGAAAATAACCAATACTGACCAATTAATAGCCTTTAGTGAAATAACTAATACCATTTAATAATGCACTTGAGTTGCACGGTGCGCCTGGTGCATACACGACTTTGTCATCGGAATTTTGTGACTACCCATGATAGCAACCATATATTCTTCATTTATTAGGTCTGAACTCAGAAAGTAAAACATATAATGGTGTAAGTGTGTGCTTTTAATGAAAATTAGTTGGCCAAAGAAGAGTATTTATCATGCATGTCGTTTCTAATCTTCTACAGGAACTCCTGCTGCGAGGATGAAAAAAGTTCCGAGTAATGTTGTGAAGAAGCGAAGTAGGGAGTTGACAGCTTTATTCGAGTCATTTACACCATATGATGGAATGGTGGGCAATACAGAGAGGATATGGATTACCGACATTGCAACAGACGGAACTCACTTTGTAAGACCATCTTTTTTATGATTAAGCTAAGGATCATACTTCTAAAATACAATATCCCCTTTCTCTACGTACTTTTTCTGCTGTTTTAGGTGGGTCACACGAAGGGATACATTCAGGTGCTGGTTGTTGGGCCAGAAAGCATGTTAGGGACTTCAGCTATGGTGAAGATAACATCGGTTGGAAGATGGTCAGTTTTTGGTGAGGTGATCGAGATCCTGACTGGAAACGTTACTTCTCCTGTAGATCGTGATGGCAAATACTCAATATGCTCCAACTTGAACGAAACCTCTTGTTCAAAAGAGTCGGAAACCTGCTCTTGTGGACTGACAAATAGCTGTGGACAAACTGAAGCTAAAACCGTTTCAGTTACACCAAATAACCAAAAGGCAGGTGAAAGCAGAAGCCAAAACGTAACTGGAACGTTACTCAGGAAGCGGACTAATGATTCCCAAGAAAATAATGAGAATGAGGTCTTGAAATTGGATGCAAAGAAAGAAATGCCAGATGGGGTGCATGAGTGGGTCCTTCTTGATAAAGCTGCTCTTTTTGGAATATTTACGAGCTTGTTGACTATAATTTCCATATTCTTTTATCTAGGATCTAGGGATTTCTCATCTAAATAGCTTAGTGATGTGTGATTGATAGATGAGTTTTTGTTATCTGCTCGAAACTTGATCATTTTTGTTGTAATTTTTTCTCCTAGCGAGATTACGAATCAATGAAACGGTATGTTTTTTGAAGCATTAGCCTTCTTCTTCCTTTGGCAAATTCTTGTGTGCACCGTGCAACTAACTCAAGTGCATATTTAAACGGTATTAGTTATTTCACTGAAAAGTATTGGTTGCGTAATGTATTAGTTATTTCACTGAAAAGTATTGGTTGCGTACAGTTACACCGTGCAACTGATGTACTCTTTTAGATATATAAACAATTACTCTTGCATCTCTTTCAGTAGAACATTGAATAATATCAAATATATAGAACAGGAAAAAGGAAAATTGTTCAGAATACACAAATTGGAGGCTGAGAACAAATGGCTCTCAGAAGGTAAGTGCACCAAACTTTGCTTCTACTACTGCGTGACTTATTGAACTTATTTACCAAATAAATTCTCTGCTTCAATATAAATTCTTGATCTCACAGAAGGGAGTCTGACCTTGCTGGTAATCTCTTGAAGAAATTGGCAGGCACTGATGGCAACCTGCTCCTGAACCTGGGATGACGCAGTACGTACAATCCAATGAGCATTGCCACAACTTGGAACGGAGTAACATACAGAAACACGGCCCAGATCAACGAAAAGATGATGAAGATAGCTGTGGCCCTCGGATCTCTCCACCCCAATATCGAAAGCGCCCTTTCCCCTTGTGTTGCCAAATCTCCAATCACGGTCTGTACTCTTCCCGCTACACTACGCAATCTATCGTATCTCATTCTCACAATATCAGATGGACGAGTGGTTGGGAACGTGTCGAACTCCTCGTCTAGTTCATCAGGATGCGTGTTCTCAGCTTGAGAGAGACGAGCATCCATGTGGGGCGGAAGCCTCTGCCTAAACCTGTAGTTCCACAGCCCAATTACGAAGAGGTAGAGGAAAATCGTGGGCAAGATCAGCTCGGGGTAGCAGACGAGTATCAGGAACAGTATGTGAACGAGGATGGTGGTGAGGGGGTTTTTCCAGAAACAGATACCGTCGAACCATTTGAACACGTAGGAAATCCCGGAAAGTAGGGACATTATACGGAAGAAGTTAGCTTTGCTTCTCCGAAGGCTGAACATATGGTAATCGACGTCTAACATGTATTCGACTATCTCCCTTCTAAGGGGTGGCTCAGACCGGATTAGTTTAGCAGCCACAATCTGCATAGCTTGGTGTCTCAACCAATCTATGTGCCTGACTGAAATAGGTTGAACATAGTGCATTTTGGGGAGCAATGGTCTGCCATATTGAGCCATCATGTTAACCCAAGCAGTGCATGTGAAACGTATAGCTAAATGGAGCTCCCCATGCTTTCTCAAACCAGATGGAGTAAGGATCAACAATGGGTATGTATGTGTGTAAACCCGATCGGTCTCTAAAGTAGAGAGCCGAATTCTGACCTTCCCGATTCTCTGATCCCTCACATCGTTGCTTCCATCGATGTGGCAATTGTCAAAGACACCGATGGTTATCACAGTGCAAAGATCGTAAACTTCCCACGTGTACTGCTCGTTCCAACGGGGATGCAGAGTGTCTAGAAGCGTCCTGGTGCGAACCCATTTGTTGGCGTATTTAGCTACACAATACGCGTCTGTCAATCTCCCTTCTTTGCCCTTCATTTGCAGCAGATTCCGGGCGCTCAAAATGCCTACTTCAAGAAGTCCAACATTCGGCTTCTTGAGAAACTTGGACGATGGCTGGAGATCGCTGCTGAAGTGCGTCGACTCATCAAGAACATGATACCCCGCGTCCAAACACAGCCTAAGAAGAATCCTGCACGCGAATTTCGCCTCTTTCTTCTTCTCCCCTTCTTCCCAATGCGACGGCTGTTGAAGAGCAAACCACCTCGTATCAGGAAGCTTAGCAATCTCCCCTCTCTGTGGAACTTCTCTAACAGGTATCAAGATCCTCCCTATGGTTTCGTCCTTCCCCGGTCCCACCCTATCCTCCACGTGGATCAATATATACTCATCAAACGGCTCAGACGCGACGAACATAAGCTCCTCATTCCACTCGGGGTTAAAATTCTTCATCGGCGAAGGCCTCGTGATACGGACTTGATGCCCCAGCTGCACTTTCACAAACGCCTCAGGCATTCTCCCCTTATCCGATGCCACCAAATCCTGAGCTGCAATGATATGAACACGCAGATAATACAGCTTCGGCGAAAAGTACACTTTCGACCTCGTGGTTGCAAGGTTCTGCTGGCTGATACCATGAGCATCGGAATGCCACGCGTCCGGGAAGGACTCATCGACTTGTGTCCCCATCCAAACAGCAAGCATGAGCTCTCCCTGATGATTGTGATGACTTTTCTCTCCTTTTTTATCGGCCAATTTGTACCACTGGGGGGCCAAGGGACTATCCGGCGGGACACGTAGAGGCACCTCCGCTATATCAAACAGGACTTTACCAACAAAGTCGTCCTTCACGAAATCCTTATCCTTCACAGTGACTTCAATCAGATTGCTCTGTAGTCTCTCCTTTGAGAAGGCGAAAACGGCATTCCAAACAGGGTACTGATTCTTCTCCAAATGCTTGGTGACCCCCTTGTAATTCCCAATTTTAACCTCGACGTAAGGGTAGAGGCTTCCCGTGATGTCCATCACGGGTAGATCTTTAGCTTTTACAACATTGACATACAAGAAGTTCATCTGTTCCACCAGATCATAAGTTCTTGCAGTTTTATCCCTCCCCCAATACCCCATTCTTGCAGCTAAAGGAGGCCTGGTTTCCACCACGCCGTACTCCGGCTTCTGCCCCGGAAACTGCATTTGCATCACGGTGGCCGACGGTGGCACTCCGGATTTGGCGAAATCGCCCCGCGTCCCCACGAAAACCGGCTTCTCAGACGGCGGCGGAGGAGGCCCGCCGCCGCCCCCTGAACCGGTGGGAATAGAGTAGAAAGTCCTCACTTCCTTTTCCTTCTTTTTCTTCTTGCTTTTTTCATAATTCTCCTTGAAGTAATACTCATCTTCAAACTTGTTGGTATTAATCTCCTGCAGCGGCGGTTGTGCACTTTCTTTAACATGATGATGGTTATCATGATCATGATGGTTATGATTATAATTGTGATTATGATTATGATGATCTTCCATACCTCCTCCCACTTTGTTCAAAAACTCTTCAACTTGTTCAAGTGGCTTGAATCCATCGCCACCCCCTTGAACAGCAAAGATCTTCAAAGCAACATCCCCTTTCACATGCGAAAAAAGGCCTCTTTTATCAAGAGGGTATCTCTGCACCGCCGCTTCCTGCTCGGAGAAAGGCACCGACATCCCAGAAATCCGGACTTTTCCGAGGAAATTCCGGTGATGTCCATGGTTGTTATCGTTGTACACATAAACCTCAATGGTCCTGTGAACGAGATCTCTGGGATTCTTGATGTTGAAAACCAGTTTCTCGTTCCAATATGGGTTAAGATCTCTAGCTTTAGTGGAAGTTCTCTGCCGCTGCTCCTCGAACTCCACCTCCACAAAAGGGCTGGCACTTCCATGGCCGTCTTTCGGCATCAGATCAGTGGCGTCAACCACTTCAACCACCAGCTTCGCCATTGATTTAGGCTCTGTTTTAGACTCTGCTTTGGACTATGTTTCTTGAAACAGGGGATTTTTAGGTGGATAGAGAAGCTACGGTTGAAAACTAAGGTAAAAAGAGAGGTAGGTAGAGAGAGTAAAGAGATGGAGCGGTGGGGATGTCATGGGGTTATTTGGAGTAAAAAGACAGGAACATGAGTTTGAATCTGTTGGAAAAAAAAGAGGTGATTGTTTTTGTGAAAATTGTGGAAGGCCCCTACAGTCGTATATCTATCTCCTTTGGTTTTTCTATGCGTCTGTTTGATTTATCCATACTTTAGAATATGGATTAGGTCAGGGTTTTGTTACGTTTAATTTGTACAAGGATCTATTTGCGTGTATAGGTGTATGCTTTGTACATACATGATACATCTACTGTCCTGTCCCAATGTAGTTTCAATTACATAATACAGAGGAATTTTTTTTAACTTTTTTTTTACCATGTATGCTTATTATATCGATATATTTTCTTGTTAGGTGTATTTTTGTTTTGGAATACTGGAGATTTGCCTGTTTTAGATTATTTTTTCTTATTAAATAGATTGTATTTACCTATTGATGTATTCTTTATTTAGATTTGCCTATTTTAGATTATCTTTGCTTATTAAATAGATTGTATTTCCCTATTGATGTATTCTTTATTTAAGTGCAGAAGATTTGCATATGTTGCAATAGATTTGCTTATTAAAGTTTAATTAAAGCTAGAAATATAATAAGTTTCTTTTTTTTTTTCCTTTTTTTTCCTACACTTTTGGTTTGTTACTTTTATTATTTGTATGAAATTTAATATTATGATTGTTTACCATCTCAACATAACGGTCAAGGTTATTTGCAAGTGCGTGAGATATTTTAATTTTGTTAATTGAAAATATAAGGTATTATATTTGTTAATTGAATAATTTTTCTAAAGATAGGTGTATCATGTATATGTACGTGTAATACACACATGTATAGTGTGTGATGTGGGGATGGGAGAATTTAGTGGGATTAGTTGAAACAAGAGCACTTTCTAATGGATTTCATTCAACGAAAGTTTTTCAAAATACCTTTTCTGCCCCTTTAGTTTGATGAGATTTCCTTTTCAAGGGTGTTTTGGGGAATTCATGTATCTCACTCATTACCCAATTGTTTTGATTTTATAGGTTGTTGGGTATCATTCATTTCTCAAGTATACTATTACATCCGAACGTACTATGATTATCCTTAACAGTAAAACCATAATTGAATTTTTATTGAATATTTTGTAAAAGTTGGTCTACTTTAAATTATGACTTATCCTTAATAGTAGAACCATTTTTTTTCTTATTATATTATTTGAAATTAACGTTGTGTAAGTTAAATTAATATACATGACTAGTTTCTCTATAAATTTTGTATTATGTATCCGTTTTTTACAATGTATACTAGAAATTATTGATATTAGGAAAGAAATGGAGGCGATAGACTAATAAAAACCCAATACACACAAAAAGACATAATTGCCCTTAAGTGATGTATGATCTCTTAGATGTGAAGTATTCCTAGACTTGAGTGACACAAGCTTTACTTTAATGGCTTAGCCCACTACTATTTTCCACTTTCATTTAATTTATTTGCCTTATTGCATGCTAAACTTTAATAAAGGTTAATAGTTCAACTTCAAAAAAGTTTCTAGCTAGAATTATAGTAAATTGTTTTATATACACACATATTCCATACAGATGTATTATTTTAATTACCTTCTGAAATTTTATTCAAATATATCAAGATAATTAAGGGGAAATACCGACGATGGTCTATGTAAATAGATTTAAGGATCATGGCATTACCTAGCGTAACACATAATCGAGGCATGAATTGAATGTTTTCCTAAGAGAGTTCAAGCTTATCGTATGAAAAAGATGTTGAAGAAAAAGACTACCGACTAAAAGACAACTTGAGGAAACGCTCCATCATTCCAACCGATGGGGGATATTTTGTGTACTTTCTATGGAGAAAAGGAAGAGGAGACACAACACTTATTCTTCGATTGCAGCTTCTCGTCGAGTATTTGGAACAATCTTCACAAGTGGACAACGATTACCATGGTACCACACTCAGACCCCTTCGTCCATTTTAGTCAACATGAGGCTATGTTTGATAATATTTCTCTAAAAAACATTGATTCATCTATTTAGATTGGTATGATTTGGTCTATTTGGAAAGCTAGAAATGAGAAAATATTCGAACACTTGAAAATGGATGCGAATAAATTATCAGATGAGATCAAAACAAGGACGTGGTCTTGGACGATGACGAAAAATTCAAAGGCAAAAGATCTTCAATTTCTGAATTAGCGTAAGAACCTCTTTAATATAATTGAGTCTATTAGATATATAAATTAAGTCGCAATAGGAGTCTCGTTAGAAAAGTGAGGAATAAAAAAAATGAGGAATCGTATTTTTCGATATTTCCTTTTATAAGAACAGGTATTCCTCTTGTACCCAATTTCTTACTTAATAATATATTTTCCTTTTTGTCTGCTCGAAAAAAAATGAATTGAATGTTTCTTTCTTCCTTTTTAGAAATGACAAAAACTTGTATGCAATATTGCATACAAGTGATATATGCAAATATAAATCAATTGAGATTTTTTATTTTCTCGCGGGTCATGCCTGTCGGGTTGGGTTGGGGCAGATTGCTGGTGGGTCTAATGGGTTTTCTTCTTTTTTCGTGTAGCGCAGCGACATATGCGGCCAAATTTCTTCCTCTTCTCTTCAGATTGCTAGCGAATCTCATGGGTTTTCTTCTTCCTCGCCTCTTCAGCCGCTCCATACTGCTGCCACTTTCCTGTTCGTTGTTTGTAGGCGGAGAATCTGTCCATCGTCCGTGCCCTAATTTCTTGTCAAATTTATTTTTCTTCCATTCACTCTGATCATTGAATGAAATCGGGTTGTTCAATTGGATTTCGATGCGAATTTTGTGAGAACAAGAGAAATATGTGTATAGTGTTGGATTACCCCTCAACACAAAGTGTATGCTGAAATTCAGATCCTTCTGCACTCTTTTCACACTGCTCTGTAAATCTGTAATTTTGGATTAAGGTTTTTGTTCGCGCTTGTACTGGTTTTTGTTCATGTAGTAACACTCTTTTTCTCATAGGGTAACACTCTTTTGTTCATGTAGTAATACATCAAGTTGTTCTTTAAATCTGTAATTTTGGGCTGAGGATTTCTTTTCGCGCTTGTACAGATTTTGTTCATATGACAACACGTTTTTCTTCATAGGGTAACATTTTTTGTTCATGTAGTAACACATGTTTTTTGAGAAAATTACAATAAGGTTCCAATTTGGACACAATATTGCTAAGAGATTCCAAGACTTTTTGCAATTACTAGGAGGTTCCAAAATGTGATAAAATACCCAATACACACTTCCTCATTTCAAAATCAAAATCACAACAATAATAATAAAATACCCAAACCCTTCTTCCCCAAACCCACTCTGCAAACACTCCCCCCACCCCCACCCGCCCACCTCCAGCCGCCGCCTCACCTCCACCTCCGCCGGGCGGCGCCATCCTTTCCGCAATTTTGCAGACGGCGGCGATGCTTGCATACCATCATCGTTGTCTTCATCGCCACTCACCACTCGCGCCGCCTCCGCCTCCGCGCCCCATCCCAACCCCGATGGGTAGGGTCGACCTGGGCTATTTCTTGTTGGGCGTTTAGGGTCAATTTTTTGCGAGAGAGAGAAGGGCGATTTTGGTGGATTATTGTCGAATAGGTGTTGGTCGATTTTGGTGGATTATTGTCGAATAGGTGTTGGTCAATTTTGGTGGATTATTTTGGGTAATTTTGGGGGATTTTGATGAAATCAAAGGGTTTGTGTTTTGTGTTTGGATGTTGCAGAAATTTTTTCATAAATGGGTTTGTGTTTTGTGTTTGGATGTTTTGTTTTGTTATTTTTTTGTGTATGTGTTTCCAGTTTTTTGCTATTATTTCGAGATTTTTTTTTGCTTATATGAGGAGGTTATAGATGATGGTTGGTTATATTGGAGAAACTTGATGGTGGTTCATTCATAAGTTTCTTGATTGTTGGCTTTTTGAAGATGCTGAAGATGCAGATTTGAAGATGGAGGAAGAAGATGAAAATAGATCTGTTAAGTTTCTGGAATTTAATTTTGCCAGATTTATATGCATATGTTCATGTGTGAATGCATATGTGCATGTACGGATGCATATATGCATGCCGAATAAGCCGAAAATATGTAAATTTCTTCAGGATTTCGATGAGAATATGTAATTTTTTATTTTAAATATGTAAAATTTGGTATTTAATCGATTTAGATATGAAAATCTGAATGTGTATACATAACATAATCCTATTTGAAATTATTATCCTATTTTAAATAAAGAAAAATATCAAAAAATTATCATCAACTCCCTTATTGTACAATACATATAAAAAATTAAGAATAAAAATATTATAAAAATCCAAACCTCATATATTGAAAAAATCCAAACCTCCTATATTATAAAAATTCAAACCTCCTACATTGAAAATACAACACAGTGAATGAAATATTATAAAAATTCAAACCTCCTATATTGAAAAAATTAAAGAACCATGTATATTGAAAAAATCATCTATATTGAATGAAAAAAATTCAAACTCCCTATATAAAAAAGGTAGAGATTGGTTGAGATTGGTTGGGATTGATTTTGACTAGTAATAGGTGCATTGGGAGTAGGAGGCTGAAAAATGGTTCATTAAGGGCATTAAAGTCATTACAAGTACCATTTGGAACCTCTTAGTAATGTTTATAATACTTGGAACATATTTGCAATAAAATGGGTCAAATAGAACCAGAAAGTAACTCACTCATGTTTTTTAGTAATATGTAACACTGTTCACATATCATCGTAATACTATGTGAATACTCATGTGTTACCTTGTGTTCTATGTTACCTTATTAACATTTATGTGTTACGATATGTTTTAATACGTGGTACGTAATATATGCAGTTTTTTCAATATAACAATGTAGTATCACTTACTTATCCATTCAGTAACACATGTAGAATGATAATGTACTTTTTTTTCTTCAATAAAATCATAATGTAATTTTTATTTCACGTAGTAACACATTTCATTTCTATAAGCATCACATTTTTTTCATGTAGTAACACATAGATGTAGTGACACACAAAAACTTGACAATTTTTTATTTTTTTAAATATGTGCTCAATAAAGATTGAACATGAGATCAAATACATTAACAACAAACATGAACTACTAGGCTACAACACATATTTAATAAAGATATCATTCTATAAATATATATATGTTCGTTCTGAAGCCCACATCCCACAGCCCTTGCCCGCCTCGCGCCCGACCCGACCCGCATCCTTACTTGCGAGTTTATGACTAAATTGTCTTAATTACTCCCTACGTCCTAAAAAACTTAGCATAGTTGACTTTTGCACGCGTTTTTGTGATCGAGTTTTGTATTAGTAATTGAAATGATAAAGTGACTTTTAAGGAGAGATATGATAGATAAGTTCTCTTCCATAAATACCGCCTCCTTAGTCACTTTATTATTTCAATTATTAATACAAAACTCGCTCGCAAAAAACGCACGTAAAATCAATCGCATAAATATTTTGAATGAAGGAAGTATGATATATTCATGTGTATTAATAAGGTCTGAATATTTGACAAGATCTCCTACTCTTTAGAAATTGGATGTGCTTTTATGGCTGCACTCTTATGTATATTATTAATTCACGAATCTTGATTTGATGAGCATCATCATAATTAGGGAATGTTTTTCTTGAAGTTGGAGCAAGCATATATATATACATTATGATATGAAATTGTGTGATTCATTAACAGCAAAGAGAAGAGAATATATAAGTTATAATTCCAATAATTCTTTCACAGAAATGATTGAGGGTGGAGCAGTGAAATCAATAAAGATGGACCATGTGTGGAGAAAAAACCTTCAAACACATAATTATTATTACTATGACACAACAAGCAATAGGACAATTAACGTCTTAATCAAAAGGATTTAAGATTATTTTGTTGAATTGCCTTTATATACCCACGGCTAAAAAAGTGGAAAATAATGAAAATACTTATATATCTCAAGACTTATCGTCATTTAAAAAATATCGATTTTATCGAAAATTTTTATGACGATAATCTGTATGAAAATATAGAAAATTTTGGTATAAAATATTTCGGTATACCTAAATATTTTTAGATATCTGAAAAAATTTCCAGATATCGAAAAAATATATCGATATACCAAAAATATTTCTTTATACCAAAGATATATTGAAATTTCGACATTTGTATCGGTATGTAATATCGGATACCGAAAATTTCCTATCTAATTTAATTTTCGGACGACAACGATATGAAATTTTTCGGATCAAAAATTTTGAATCTGAATTTATATGATAGAAAATTTTTAGTTATCTTGCATCATTCAATTCTTACCCACGGCCTAAATTTCTAAATTTAGCTTAACAATAGACATCTTTTAATTTGACATTTAAATTTGACCCAAATAGTTGTAATTAAAAAAAAAAAAGGCCCACTATAATTAAGGGGTGTTTTGAAACACTAAAAATAACTTTTAAAAGCACTTATTTTTAAAGTCATCTCTCACAACTTTTGAAAATAAGTGCTTATAAAAGTTGTTTTTAAGTATTTCAAAACAGACCTTGAAAGGGTACAATTAGTTTGTCCAATGAATTTGAAGAAGTTTTTTTTATATTAATAGACACTTGTTGATTTAATAATACAAATAAAACTAAAGAATTAATTTGATGGGTATTGTAATTAAAGTGTGTCCATACATGTATATATATTTGTATGTTGAAGGAGCATGTGGTAGCTAGAATTTTGTTTTGTAGCATCACTTTCACATGCAGCAGCACATGCCAACTTTTTGCTACATTTATTTATAATGCTCTTTTCTGTTTGCTTGTCAATTCAACATCAAACCCTAAAACTAGCAAACTATTCAACCACAACTACCTCCCCCCAATTATTATTTAATTTCATTTCATGTAATTATATATTTTATTTCGTGGTCTTAATATGTAAATGTTTGTCCTTCTAATTACTTCATCCCATTAGTTATGCAAGTCCATTCATATATTATGAAAATATTAATTCCCCATTGGAATTTAAGTTCAGAATTTGTCACTAATCACTTTCTAGATCATAGCCATTCTTGAATCTTAGTTTAACTTCCTTTACATGTATATATTAGTCTTTTTATTTTTTGTTTAAATGCTCAATTGATTAGGTAACTTGATTCATACTATAATATGAAGATATATATACATTGAAATCGAATTCTGAATCTGTTGCTACAATCATTACATAATCTGTATAGATGCATCATGTATATAAATATATTTCAAAACATTACTACATGTTCATGATTCTTATCTGAAAAAATGACTGTCTGGATTTTGTCTACATGCATGGGTGTTGCAATAAAAAATACCTCCTTGTCAGTTAAAACCAAGATTCTGTAGTTTATGAGCAATCATGTACTTCCACTAGTACTGAAACTTTGTGGAATCCGCAAATTAATTAATCCATATTCATGAAAAAGAAATTAGAGTTACATAATTATTGCGAGATATTCATGATTGTATTAAATGATTCTCTTATTATTGCCAATAAGTATTCTTCATTTATCTACACATGATTAATGAAAGTAAATAACAAAAATATGAAAAATATGTATAGCATTAGCATACACATATATATTTTCAGGTAATATAATAAGTTAAATTCTTCATGAGGTATCATCATATATCACGTCAAACCAGAAAAGAAGAGGCAAAATATAGTTGGGTTTTCATGATTCAATTCGTCAATAAAAATAACAAAACAAGAAAAGAAAAATCAAGTCCAATTAAATTATTGTACTAGCTAGCTAATTAAATTAAATAAAATTATAAGTTAAATTCTTGATAAATTTTCTTTAGACCAAACTCACATAGACCTCAAAATATCACATCAAACCATAAAAGAAGGGGCAAAATATAGTTGGGTCTTCATGATTTAATTAGTTGCCCATCAGAGTGGAATGCCAATAAAAATAACAAAAAAGAAAAGAAAAATCACGTCAAATTAAATTGTACTAGCTTATTAAATTAAAATATGTATATCTAATCTAATAGTACTATCATATTGTAAAACTCAAATGTAGCCGACACATGGCTGTCACGTACATCCTTTTCCAAATTAACGTTTACTAGCGTTTTTTTTTTTTTAATCCGGAAAATAGTGATTTGATCTCATGACCTCACGGCATATGTAATGATGCTCGAGTTATTCTACTTCGTCACTAACAGTTTCTTTCTTATTAAATTTTTTGAAGTACTCCCTCCGTCCTAAACTCGATTGCCACCTTTCCGTTGCGGGCGCCTCATACTTAATTACTACCTCTGTCCCGTAACACTTTGCATAGTTATTGTTCCGCTCGTATTTTATCGAGCGAGTTTTTTATTATTATTTGAAATGATAAAATAATTTTAAAAAATACGTATGACTGGAGAGGGTAAAGACTATCATACCCCACCTTAAAAGTCACTTTATTATTTCAAATACTAATAAACAACTCGCACACAAAAACATGAGCAAAAAGTAAGCGTGTTAAGTCTTTTGGGACGGAGGGAGTATCACTTTTCATAAATTGAAATACTCACTTTATCACTTTATTACATAAAATACTAATAAACAACTCTTTTTAACCCCAACTATCTATCACTTTATCACATAAAATACTAATACACAACTCTTTTTACCCCAACATTTTATCAAATTTTCTTAAAACTCGAACACACAGTAATGTGGCAATCGAGTTTGGGACGGAGGTAGTACAATTTTTAAACGCATGGTGACCAAATTTACCAAAGCTTGAATTGATGGAAGCCCAATCAATTGCAGCTATGTAATTTCACATGGGTAAATTTCACTTTTTGTCACTAAACTTTACCTCAATTTCACTTTTGGTCACCGAGTTTCACCCTTCAACAAAATTGATCACTTAACTACACTTTTTTAATCAGACTTGGTGACAACGTTATCTCACCGTCAAAAAATTAACGGGGGCAACAAAAGTGACGCGAATCACATTTGGGTTCACCTTGCCTCTTTCCCCCTTTCTCCTCTTTCTCCAAGCCCTAACTTCTAAACAACACCAATCAATTTCTCTCCAATTCATAATCCCTGGTGCTCGAAATTTTTGGTGCTCGACTTTCTCAACCCCTGCGTTAGTTTCTCCCGTCAATGGCCAAGAGGGATAAGCGTGGGTCTGAACTCCAATATGGTAAGCTCTCAACATTAATAATCGAATATCTTTTTGGGTAATTTTGTCTAATTCTTCAGTTGTTAGAACCCAATCGTCACTTTTCAAAACTCTATTACAACCCCATGCAATATTATTTGCACTCAATAGAGAATATGTTTGTAATGTGAATGTCTGTCTCCTTGCAAAAATCCCTCAATATCTTCTATTGTCAAGCAGGGTTTATTTCCACCTAATTATAGATTTTTTTTCTATTTATCAATTACAAAAATTTCTCAAGCCCTGGTGCTCGATTTTTTCTTGTTTATTGATTTGTATCATGTGCTTTCTTGTTTATCTATTTATTTTGGGTTTTTCTATTATGCAGATGCAAAATATGAACCAACCCTTTTTACATTAAAAATTATTCATGATAGAAAATTAACAGAAGATAATCTTAGCGGAAATATTAAGGGGGTATTTTAGATTATTTTGACTATGTTGATGGGGATATTTTTGGTTTAATTGAACTGAATGATTTCGCTAATCAATTAGGCTATGATAAAGAGAGAAATAGATTGAGATAAAAAATGAAAGAACCCTAATGTAATCCGCCACTTCTGTTGCCCCCGTTAATTTTTTGACGGTGAGATAACGTTATCACCAAATCTGATTAAAAAAATGTAGTTAAGTGATCAATTTTGATGAAGGGTGAAATTCGGTGACCAAAAGTGAAATTGAGGTAAAGTTTAGTGACCGAAAATGAAATTAATCCAAAAATAGTACTCTACGATATACGTAATGTATACATGATGTATGACACTATTTTTTTACGGTGGTCTCACAAATGTTCCACGTTAATTTTAGTTTGCATTGGTCTATTCTCAATAATTTTTAAATGTTACTTTTCTTTTTCACAATTAACACCATTAATTGCACGAGACTGCATATATTGTACGATAATGTACGCTGAAGTGGGTAAGGAATTAATTCTCGTCGGACAAAGCAAAAATGTCTTGTTTCTGAAACTTTAAATTGAACCAGTTAAGTGGAAATTTTTTCACAATGTTAGAAGAGAACAAATCGGTATCTGTATCAGTTTGTGACTATTAATTAGACAAAATCACACATGTACGATGCAGACAAAATAAAAATAAAATCAATTGAATTATATATATGTGTGTGTTGAAATTTAGAAAATGAACATATTTATTAAACACGCAAAATAGAAAAAAGGAATCAAACGGTGTTATTTTACCAAGAATATTCACCTTGCTTCTCCAACTTCCAACATAGGTCATTAATTTTAGTGAAAGTGTCATTTTCCATCTCTCATCTTTTTCTCCTTTGTTTTTCTCATTAAAAGTTCCTTTCAAGATCTGGCCAATGGGGTTTCAAGTAATTTGGCTGAACGTTCCAAATTTATATTATTTTTTCAATGAGTTGAAAAAGATTCTTCGATTGACAATAATTTCATGACTTGCCTGCTGTGGCTCATTGGGACTTTATATGTGGGCTGTTCAGGCCCATATACGCAGGCCAATATATTGGGCTGAAATAATGGGCCTAACTAATGGTTACATAGTACAGAGATTAGAAATTGAACCCTACTTTAGGGATGCAACGGGCATTGCTGCGAAACAGATCCTCTTAATTTATTTTAGAGATCTACTGGCGTGAGACGGTCTTACTATTAAACATAACATAATTTAGATGACAAAGTCTAGTATGAAAATTTTTATATACGTGAAAAAACTTTAATTCTGAAACAAATTCTATAATTGGTGAAGGTAAGATAAAATTGAGTGGTTCATGGTTCACTCGCCGCGAATAGGTCATAATTTAAGGTTCATTATTTAGTGTTTAGGGTGTAGATGGTTGATTTAGAGCAGTTTTATAGATTTTCATGAAAATTTTCACTAGACCTACTCAATTTAGATATATCGTTTTAACATTTTTGAAAAGATATATTTAATTTGTCTTTAATTGCACAAAAAATCTCATACGAGTCTTTGTCTTTATTTTTGTGTAAGCATTTTTATTTTTATTTTTGTAAATTTTGGAGGTTGACGGACCACCTACCTGAAAGAAGTACGTGAAGAGTTTAATTTATTTAAATGGGCCAGATGCCCATACAAATTTGGTATATAAACTGTGCCGAATGGCCCATTTTATGGGCTTCTTAATGGGCTTATGGATCATATAGACCTAAGAAAGAGCCCGTTTGTTAATATTATTATTTACAATTGATTGTTCTAATTCCTCAGGAAAAAGCCCGAAAATTTTCAGCAATACCACCTTTGAGGAAGCGCGCCGCAACCTTGACAGCCACCCGCGGCGGCTCGGTGCTCAAACTCCGGCGTATTCACTTAACGCCTTTAGAGGAGAGCTTAGCGTACCTTCGTTGCAGTAAGTTAATTCTCTTTTTATTTTTTTTCTAGGTTATATTACTACTCATAGGTACTATGAATTTATGAATACTATTTGCTGTTTCAGCATTAAGATTTTGAATAGTATGGATTTTGGTAGAATTTTATGTATGTTGTAGCTGAGTTTTCACGGAAATGCTTTCTTTTATTTAATTTGATTTTAGTTTGCAAATTATGTTCCTTACTAATGTGTACATGATACACCTTACACAGCCGCGCAACAACCAACCGTGTTTGAACTCCCTCTCCCGAAACCCTAGTTTTTGTGTGAAAGCAAATACATAGCGTTAAGCCTGAAAGAATTTGCAGAAAATGGCGTATGAAGGGGGAAACTTGAAGTCGTCCTCCATAAATGGTGTTAAAATGTATTCCGTCACCGCCCAACACCGTCCTGCAGCATGGCTTCCTCCAAAGAAGCTCAAAGCACAACGGAAAAATCCAGGTGATGAAATGCATTTAAATTTAAAATAGTTAAATCCTTCTATGTGAGTGTAAGAAGATTGTTAAGCATATTTCCCTTTTGTCTTCTTTTATCACAAGTTTGCTTATGAGTGTCATGCTATAAATTTGTGAATAATGAGTTCATTTTTTGAAAATCAAATTTCAGATTATCTGCAGAGAGTGGATTTGATACAGGACTTGAGGTTTGAAACCTCTACTTCTAGAATTAAGGTGACAACTGATGGGGAGTATGTTATAGCCTCAGGTGATTGTTCAATTTGATGTACTTATGATGGCGTTTAAGAAATTGCATTTTATGAGATTAGGTGTTATGTTGAGATTTTTCTTTATTTCCAGGCATTTACCCTCCACAAGTCAAGGTGTACGAGCTGAGGGAATTGTCACTCAAGTTTGAAAGACATTTGATTTCTGAGATTATTAATTTTGAGGTAATGCTTTCTTGTGCTTCTCAACGAATCATAGTTGATGTAATTAGGATAAATTCAAATATATAAATTTGCTTCCCCTTGTTTTTTTTTTCAAGTATTGTTCTTTTTGGTTCTGTATTAACTCCGTTTCTGTTTGCACGCTGTCGTTTACATTCTTCATTTTAATGTATTAGTTATAAAGTGAAAAAAAAAATCACTTTTTTATCAACAGATATTAGATGATGATTATTCAAAGATTGCATTTCTTTGTGCTGATCGATCTGTACGTCTTCATGCAAAATATGGGAGTCACTACAGTGTGAGAATACCTAGGTATATCTTTTTCTTTCTCCCTTGTACATTTGCCAAAAGACTATCTATATGCCGTGTATTTGAATTTATTTGAATCAGTCATTTTCAATATTTTTCTTAAAATTTACATAATTATACCACAGAAATACAGAACATGCTTATCCATTTTCTGATATTATATATCTGTTTCCTGGATGAATTATCATTCAAAATGAATAATTTTTTTTAGGAATCACAGAAATGATCGAGTTGAAATAGCTTCTACCTGTTCTTTTCCCGGAGTTCATATTTCGATT
The DNA here is from genome assembly GCA_037126765.1 of Stenogyne calaminthoides. Taxonomy (NCBI): domain Eukaryota; kingdom Viridiplantae; phylum Streptophyta; class Magnoliopsida; order Lamiales; family Lamiaceae; genus Stenogyne; species Stenogyne calaminthoides. The sequence continues at coordinate 309,417 of JBBCBC010000055.1, forward strand.
TAGCACTAAAAACTGTTAATCACTAAAAGGCTCCTACTCATTGATGTTGAACAGGATGGGAAGAGATATTGCCTATGACTGCTGGTCTTGTGATATAATTTGTGCAGCTTCTTCTCCAGATCTATATAGGATAAACTTAGAACAGGTTTGTCTTTCTGATAACTTTGCTCACCTTCCATCTTGGAAGTTCTGAACACAACCTGCATTGCCTAACCTTGTGAATGAAATCTTGAGTTTGGTCATTAATTTACCGATAAGTTCATATAAAAGAATCACAGTTCAGCTCGCTAAAGTTAATAATACCTTTGACAGGGGCGTTTCCTATCCTCTTTCTGTACTCAATCTCCAGCTTTAAATGTAGTGTCTCGAAGGTTGGTTTAATGTGGTTTCCTTCTACAACAAATTCATGCTCGTATTCTTTTTAAATTTAATGTTCTGATGCTGTCCTTTTCAGCAAAGTTCATGGATTAGTGGCTAGTGGTGGTGAGGATGGTGCTGTGGAATGCTTTGATTCGAGGACAAAGTCTTCAGTTGGTCGACTAGATGCTGTTGCATCTTCTGGTGATGTTGACGCGGTAATAAACTTATTTCATTTTTTGTCACAATGACATTCCTTATCCCCATTTTATAATTTGGGTGAAAGGCATGGGAATAATGGGGTAGTTTGAATTCTAGAGTATATATTTGTTTTGGGATTTTGACATTTGGATTTCAAAATCTTTATAAATAGCCGTAGTGTGTGTTTGTTTTAAGATTTAAATAGGGCGGATTTATGTACTACTGAATTAGTGTATACCCGATCGTTTCCCTAATCTGGTGAAATGAATCTGCATATGATTATACACCTTTCCATAACAAGATTCATTATATTAGTAGCAAGTGATGTAATGCAAGTTTGCTTTATTGATGAAAATCTTACTTATTAATTGGTAATTTCAGGAGGTTACTGCACTTGAATTCGATGGAGATGGAGGTTATCTCATGGCTGTTGGAAGCAGTTGCGGAAAGGTACTCTAGAGATATACAAAATCATTCACTGTAGTTGTATTGCCTTGTCCTTTTCATTTAGCACGCATATAAAAGGTGTTTTTTTGGTTTTATCCTATTCTCTAAGAATTTATTACAGCAAGTTACTATTTTAATTGCTAGAGCATTAGACAAAGTATAAATCTGGTAGTTTTGATTAGATTATGGGTATTTCAATAAATGGGCTGCACAAAGGAAAATCAGCTATATAGACACCCTTCTCTGTATGAGCTCCTTTTATATGCACGAGTTATTATATGACTAAGTAATGATAATTTTCTCCATGTTTGCAGATTCTAATATATGATTTGCGCTCATCTAATCCTTTGAGAATAAAGGATCACATGTGAGTTGTCTCCATTAGCTGCTGACTGAATTAAATTGCGCTAGATATATCAACTTTCTATTAAGATAAAAGGTAAAAAATCATGTTGTTCACTTCTGCAATTTGTCACTCTTTTTGCAGGTATGGCAGCCCTATACTGAACATTAATTGGCACAAAACATTAAACTCTGAGCAATCAAAAATAATCTCTACCGATGAACACGTAGTCCGGATTTGGGACCCTGAGACAGTGAGAATTTCTTTCTAAATTTTCAATTTACCAAATTATTTGGATGATTGGAGCTTAATTAAGCTATGTTAATTTCAGGGTGAAGGTATGACTAGTATTGAACCAAGTGCTGGAAAAATAAACGATATATGTGTCTTCAAGAAAAGTGGATTAATCTTGTTGGCAATGGACAGCAGCCAAATTCCCTCTTACTACATACCAGCCCTTGGACCTGCTCCAAAGTGGTGCTCTTATTTAGAAAACTTAACGGTATGATTATCTTATGTTCTTGGCCGTCATTGAGAACGGATTAACCCTTTGATATTAATCATTACACGACTTTGTCTGTACAGGAAGAGCTTGAGGAGGTTGGACAAACATCAATTTATGATGATTACAAATTTTTGACCAAGGAGGACCTCTCAAAACTGAATTTGACAAGTTTGATCGGGACCAATCTTTTAAGGGCTTATATGCATGGTTACTTTATTGATTACCGGCTTTATAAAAAGGTAAAAAAACTGCAACATTGGACCAAAAACAAACTAGTGTTCACCTGCTGTTCTTGATCTTGTAGTCATTTATATAGCTTCTGGCTAATTTTTTTGTTTGGACTCCCAATTATTATTGCTACTATTATTTTGGATTGTGCTGATTCCGGAGTTGACTCTTTTGATGCAGGCACAAAGTTTGGCTGATCCTTTTGCTTATGACACGTATATTGAGAAACGAAATCAGGAAAAGAAGGCGGCTGAGCTTGCCTCCCGTATTACGGTTCGTTTTTTTGCATGCATTATATTTTTAATGTTAATATTGTTCATCCATTTAGTTGCTAAAGATATAAATTACTATTTTCATATAGATCAAAAGGAAGCTTCCGAAAGTTAATAGAGGATTGGCCAACAAACTTCTTCAAGAGGAGGAAGAGCAGAATGAAAAAGATGCTGATGGCGTTGATGTTCAGAAGGAACCAGCGGCTAAGAAGTCATCAAAGAAAAAGAAAGGTCTTACCACTGAAGTTCTCAAGGATGAGAGATTTACTTCAATGTTTAAAGATGAGGTACTCCAATGTTTGGTTTATTTATTGCCAAAAGACTTGTGTTCTGCTATACTTATTTTCGTCGACTATGACGTGAAATCAATTGAAGCTTTAAAACCCCCTCAAAAATACAAAAGCATATAAGAATGCACAAGGAATGAAAATACATAAACCCATATATTCAAATGGATGGCGTCCTTTACTATATCAAATGAAGAAAAAGAAAAAAGATTAAATTATAATGAGTCATAGATATGTCTCTTTTATCTCCAGGTGACAATTTTGGGGGTATTCCTCCAAACCTTGGCAACGGAATGATGTATGCTAAAAGCTGAATGCTTCATTTATAATGACTTCATTTCATTTAATTAATCAACAACACTTGAAATATCAAATTGTGAGACCCCTAAAGGAAAAAAACCAAAACTAAGAAAAAATCAGTACTTTATTTTAGGGAATAGACGTTGATGGAAATCTATCTGTTGCAGGATTTCGAGATTGATGAAGAAGCACCAGAATATATGGCTCTGCACCCTGTAGCACCAACAACAAACAAGAATCCATCTTTGCTAGTGGAACATTTTGATCCTCTTTCAGAAGAGGATGAATTGAGTGTTAGTGGTTCTGAATCAGAAGAGGATACCAATAACAAATTTAAGAAAAAATCACAAGGACCTAGGTGAGTGGTGCCTTCTCTCTTAGTCAATTCTCTGTCCTTTTACGTTTCTTATCGATGGCTTCCCTTATTGCAAATAATGATCTGTTGAAGTGAGGGCACCAGTTGCACACGTGCAACTCAAGTTCATTTTTAAATGGTATTAGTTGGTCAATATTAGTTGTTTTCACTGAACAATACTAATTGTTTTCATTGAACAGTGTTACTCAATTCTGATTTGGATGCCTTAGAATGTAGCCTGAAACACTGCTAGCCATTTTCCGTTGAATGTTATTTATGTAATATATGGCACACATGAACTGCTGTTGATGATACATTTTGTGGTTACAGATTGTATGAAGTGAAGGATAACCGACATGCAGAAGCATTCTGGAATAATAAATCCTTTGCAAATGAGGAATCTCTTCCATTAGGAGAAAGGGCAGCTCTGAGGAAACCCCAGGAAGGTTCAAAGAATGTGGTCAAACACGGGCAGGGAGGGTCTCGGGAAATTTCCTTCAATCCCAGAAGCTTGGCAAAATACAAGGAGTACGATGATGACGAGCAGACACGTCCTGAAAAGAGGGGCGTACAGTCGTTGCATCTACCCCCCGCATCCGGAGGTCGTGGGAGAGGGGGCGCCTTTCGCGGGAGAGGGGGAGGCTCTCGTGGGAGGGGTGGCGGCTCACGTGGGAGGTCTGTTGGTTTTCGTGGAAGGGGCAGAGGAAGAGGGCGCGGATGAAACTAGGCATTTAGATAATATATGCAAGAGAATTCGATAGTGTGATAAAACAATTTGTTATTTATATTAGTGCTTCGCAGAATCAGCAAATTTATTTTTGATCGATTTATTATTGTGTAACTTTTTAAGTACAGTGATGAATGCTTGTAAAAGTCATTAAATTTTGTACTGTATTACAGAGATGGATAGTTTTCGACAGAGTGCGCCCTTATGCAGGTCCATTGTTGCCAAGTTTTCTCTTGTAACTTTTAATTCCTGTGGATACAATTTCCTTTTGAATCGAATTGAACTTTAATGAAAATTCGAAAGTCATCTAAAAAGTATGGGAATTAACTGGATTATAAGAGAGGGCTTGGTTCAAATTCTATCATTGAATACTGAATTATAATAAACATTTGATTCTAATCTAGGAAAGTGTGAGAAGAAAAACTACTACTTGTTGAGGAATATAAAAACAACCGAGGAAAAACGAATATATGAGTTTATGTAAACGCCACAATTACTCATTTTCATTCCTGTTGTCATTGAAGAATTTTGAACCAAGCGCTCCCTAAGTAATACAGACTGTGCTATCCAAATAAAATATCCAAGCAAAATGTTAATGAAACCAATCAACTATTCATTCACCATCTCAAATCACTGATTGCAACACAAAGCTGCAGTTAGTAATTGATGTATAATTCTCCAAATTACAGCACAACTTGCTTACTAAATGGATCCTCCTTATAAGAGGCTCATATGATTGCATCTAATTTCAAAGTATAGCTCCTAATTCTCACGAAGAAATAGCACATTATGAATCAGCTCTCTTTTCTCCAAAACCAGTTAGAAAGAGTAGACCAGGAAAGGCATTATTGTCATGAAAAAAGAGATGGGGGTTTGCGATGGAGCACCATCCATTCAAGATTTCCAGAACTTTTCCCCCGAGTAATAAGCTGTCCCGACCATTAGCGCAACTGTAGCACCTTGCACAACCACACGAGCACGCATTAGCTTCTGGCCCAACTTGGAATTGCCCTTTTTGAAACTAATTAGACCAGCTGTGAGAACTCCTGCTGTCATAAAAGCACCTGAAATATGAAAAACCTTCAGTATTGAATTGAAGAGACAATCATATATTTATTATAGAACAAGAAATTTGGGGACTGATCTATTCTATTTAAGGTAGTCGATACTAACTACATGTTTTCTACTATCACAATATTAAGGCCTCATTTGGTTTAAGGTTACCTGATCTTGTATTGTGTTGTCCCTCAGTAGCCGGATAACTTATCAACCCAATATTGGTCAAATATTGCTTCAGTACAATTAATAGGAAATGTCTTTGATCTCATTTTTTCTAAATTATGTGACAAAAACAAAGAATAGTGACCAAGGACAATTTTGAGATTTCGGTGTCAAAACTCTCAATGACTCAATCCAAACAAGTTAAGGATAATTTATCATACACGTTAAAATCCAATCCACCAATCCACACATACAATTTAATTTTAATTTCACGTTCTGTGAACAGTACAATTCCACTAAATCCCATCCAATGTAAACAATCCCGACCCTTAATGCAAACGCAGCCCTTATTCGACGACTCCAAGATTGGTGAGGTCAAGGCTCCAAGAGCTAAAATGCTTAAGCTACCCTCCTTATCGGTGGAGCCAGAATTTGAGGTAGGGGGGGCCAAAAAATATCATTCAACATACATTAATATATGTCTGTTAAAAAATTTAAATATTTTATACTTGTATTAGAATATAGTAATATTCATTATTAAAATGTCTCAAATACATAAGTATGTCCTCTATCTATTAAAATTTATGATGTTTCTCTTGAACATCATAATAATCATCTATAATTGATGTTATACAAGTTTATTTTGCAATTTGATTGTCAATGCACACTAATAAACAATTTGTAAGAAATTTATATTCTATTTTTATCTTAAAAAAGATAGAGCACAAAATACAATTTAATACATGATACAATTTCATCTACTAGTATGTACATCCTTTAATATAAGTCTTGAAGGTGTGCTTATGCGCTTCTTGAGAGAAAAAAAAAGATAAAAAACACTTGAATGGTGGAAACTTTTCTTAACACCTGTTTAAAACCTTTAAATTTTTCCATCATTTTATGCAACTAAAAGAAAACTATTGGAAATGTTAAAGTTTGGGCTTACACCGTAAATTATTGGACTATAGGGAATGGGCCCAACTTATGAACAATAACTCAATTACTAATGCATTACCTATATTATGAACTATCTATATGCAATACACATACTTATTTATATCTACTACATATATAGTAACAAAAAAAAAAGTTGAGGGGGAGGGGGGCGCCATGGCCACCCCAGCGGTGTGCGTGGCTCCGCCCCTGCTCCTTATATTCTCTATCCCAAGATCCTAATTGGCATTTACTGGCTGGTTGATGCACCAGAAATCAGCTTAAGCTGTTTTCCTGTTCGACTACTTTCAAGAGAACCTTGTGTAGGAAAGCTAGCCTTTTCTATTTGCTACCCAAGCTACCTCCCAAGAACATATAAACCTCTCTAGCTATGCTAAGGCCATAACCACCACTACGGCCAACACCACTACCCACATAAAGAAAACACTCACATAAAATCTTCTGTATGGCACAACCATATTCACAACTTGTTCTTGAGGCATTAACCATCATTATACATGGTCAACAGAATCTCAATATATTAACAGGAAAAACCTTTTATTTTAACTAAAACACTCGATCGTTCAACCTATCTATAACAATTAACAATTCCAAATGCTGATCACAGTACAGGCTTACAGCTAAACAAGCTGAAAAATATAAGAATACCATACCAGCATATCTATACCAGAAGCAACACACACACACATAAAAAGACAAGTTCGGAATAGTAATTCTTAAGGAAATTTACCAATAGGAACGAGTGGGTTCCTAACACGCTTTTTCTCCTGAAATAGATCTTCTAGTTCCGAATTAACAGCCCCCATCTGATCGATTTTAACTAAAGTTAATTAGGAATTATAGAAATAACAAATTCATATATTTAGCTGAGAAATACAGATATATTCCTGCATACATTAAAAAATTCATCATTCGTTAAACAATTTAAACATATGCAACATCACTGTTGCAACTGGAGTTTGATAACCTAAGTTAAATGCAGTCACGGCCAGTACTAATTCAAACTCCGTGCTGCCTTAACAACAAGCCGTTTGAATTCAAGGGGCATTTGGGTTTATAACAGAGTGAAATCAATGAAATTATACACGATGATTTAATAATCAAGAAAAGGTCAATGGAATGCTAAATTTACCAAACTTATCCAGAATTTTACATATGAGATTAAATATCGAGAATTATCGCACCATACCTCAAAAAAAAGATGCCGGAAGCACCCAAATAGAAAGATTTCGATCCTGTTACGCTGATCGAAAAGAAAAATGAAACAAATTTCCTTGGGTTGATTGATGTTGCGCGTTGTTTTAATTGGAACCACGAAATTGAAAGAGTTTAATAATTGGGCTAGAAGCCCAAATGCTAGTTGGGCTTGGCCCAAGACTTAAATGTTCTACTAAAATGTCTTTTTCTTCATTCCTTATACACGATTTTTTTTTTCCTGAAAGAAATACATATACTATTTTAATATTGAGATTAAATGTTGGAAAAGAGCCATGATAATTTCGATGGTCGACCAGTCCTGCAAATTTGGTTGAAGTTCAATTTCACATATATATATATATATATATTCAAGGTATATTCCATTTTCATTTCAAGAATTTCAATCAATTAAGTTTGGTGTTCCGATTCATTTTGATTGATTTGCATCCTTACAAATAACATTCGCAACCAAAATTCTCGTATAACTTGTCGATATATAGTATTTGTACATTGAAAATATGACAAATTTCTATAAGTTAGGTGTCTGTTACATATGGAGTAGGTAGGTCTTATGTGAAATTTTTACTGTGAAATTGGTTTTATATTTATAAACATGACTCTTCAATTATCACGATTAATACCCTTTTATAATATAAATTACATCCATCAGTTATCACAATTAATATCTTTAGTAACATAATTCACACGTGACAAATTATTATGTGAAACTTATTGATCGTTTGCCTATATTACATGATCATTTTCGAATTAAATTTTAAGCAAATTAAGATGTAAATTTTAAAATAAAGCTTGGTTATATAATTGAGGCCATCTCACCCAGACTCCTCTAAGAATATTATTCTATGTACGTTTACATATACATGGAAAGGAAAGAGAAAAAAGTTTTTTGGTCCCATAACTTATCTACGGATTATTTTTCGTCATAAAAAATTTAATTGTCCAATTTTGGTCCCGTAATTAAATTGATTGTCCAATTTTGATCCAATTTTTATCGATAAATCGTGAATAACGCCATTTTAATGACGTGTAAGTCACATGCCGATAAAATTTGGAGGTTCTCAATACCCTCGATAGCGTGAAACATTATTATTTATTTATTTATTTTTATTTTTTTACGTTTTTTAATCAATTATACTACACATGTGCAAATAATCCAATAAATTTAATCAAAACTAAAATTTAATATCTGTAAATATAAGAAGATTAAATTTTGCCGGCACGTGACTTGCATGAGACCGAAAACGATATTTTTCCCAATTTTTTGGTGAAAATGAGACCAAAATTGGACAATTCATTTAGTTGTGGAACTAAAATTGAACATTAAATTTTTTTGAGACGAAAAATAGACAGTGCATAAGTTACGTGACAAAAAAAAAACTTTTTTTCTAGACAAAAAAGCTTTTTTTTTCTCGGAAAGCAAAATTAGAGCATGTTTGTTCTAAAACTTCAAAGTTAGACCAAGTTTTAGATAAACGTTTTCATTTGCATTATCATGTGGGGTAAACAGAGTTTGGCCAGCAGTATAGTAAGTAGCAAACGAGATACATTTATTAAATCATATTTTATTTATTAATTCTTCCATTATAATTATTTAGCATATACTAAAACATTAATAGATAAACTAACCAAAATGGTAGTGGAATCAATTTAGTATTACTATACTCTATTCAAGTGGATGAAGTTTCGTCATTCCCGAACCAGATAATCACAAACCTCAAAGTAAGAATATTACCCTTCTTAAGCAACTACATGCGACAAGCCACGTTGCATGTCCACACGCCACGTTGCAATTCTACCCCAATCGAACATTCTATCAAAATTCTGAAGCTACGTTTGATACATATAAATAGCTACGAGGTGTAAAGATTTTCATACCATCAAGAGAGAGTTAGAAAAATGAAGATGAAAAATGTGGTTATTTTATGTCTCGTGTATGCGTCTGTTGTATCAGCAGGGTTTTTCACTCCAAGCCCTGAAAAACACAGGCCCAAAGACGATGTTAGAGTCGATAAAGAAAAAGTTGTGATTGGGATTGAAGATGATAGTGGAAACACCAAGGTTAAAATCTCACCTCATGGAGATGATGAGAAAGGGGTTTTTGCTAGTGCCAAGGAGAAGATAAAAGAGGCGGCGGCGGAGAAGGGCTACATGGCGGAGGAGGGAGTTGGGAAAGTTAAAGAAAAGGTTGCTCAGGCGACTCACAAAGCTTATGATAAAGCACGTGGAACAAAAGACACCGTGGGGAAGGCGGCGGAGGAAGAGGCTGAGGAGGTGGCGAAGGGTAGAATTGGAAGTGCAAAAGATAGTGTTGCTCAGGCGGCTCAGAAAGCAGCCAGTGAAGTCTCTGGGAGAGCAAAAGAAGCAGAAAAGAGGCTGAAAACTCGAGGGAAGGAGGGTTTGAAGGGAGTTCCATTAAGCAGCGTGTTGCATTTGCTTGGATTTGCGACGGCGTATGGGATGTGCGTGTGGGTTACTTTCGGGTCGAGTTATGTGTTGGCGAAGGCGTTGCCTGGGCAGCAATTAGCTATGGTGCAAAGTAGGCTTTATCCGGTGTACTTCAAGGCTATGGCTTCAACTCTGGGGATGGCATTGCTTGGATATTTGATGGACCGGAGAAGGAAGCTGCTTTCGCCTTTCGGCTTGGGGGTTTTTCGGGGTTTTAATCTCTATCTCTTGGCGTCGCTTTTGATGGTTCTGGCAAATTTGCTCTACTTGGAGCCTCGTGCAACCAAGGTTGGTTCTGTAATTTCACCCTGTATGTCATTGTTGTTGGTAACATATTATATATTGTACTAATTCTTGCTAATATGCAGGTGCTCTTTGAAAGGATGAGGAAGGAGAAGGAAGAAGGCGGCGATGCCCCACCGGCTGGAAGGGCGGTGGATTTAGGCGGAGGCGGGATGGCTGAGGCAGGGAAGGTGCAAAATGTGAGAAATCCACTTGGATGGGGGAGCTCGTATTCGTCGTTGCTCAATATTATGACTCTTATGTCCCTGACCTGGCATTTAGTTCACTTAGGGCACCATCTACATGCTGCAAGTTGAATAAGGTGAAATACAAGTAGGGTACCACGACACTTTTCATGTTTGTTTTGTACAATGTTGTGTGATATGTGATGTTCAGAATCACTTCTGTTTATATGAAGCATTTTGGTTGCTTTGATATTATATGTCAGAATGTGCAAAATCTAAGCACTGTTTGCGAATGAAGTTGATCTTTTATTCCTAGCAATAAGTTGATTGGTAATGCACAACACAGATATATGGACTTTCTTTACATATATTACAGCTCACCAAAGAATATAGTGGTGGAATAACGATAGAAGCAAAATTACTTGCATATATATAAGTTTTGACTCCCATAATAGTGTTTCCAGAAGCAATCTGCGCAATAAAAACAAACATGTTAAGCACATCTCTGTATTTAAATCATTCACACGAACTGCCACCAAAGACGGGGGATGGGAGGTTAAAATTTTACCAGTGCTTGTTTACGACGTCCCGGTATGTCCTCAGGCATTTATTGAGCACTTGCAGTTCTTTTGTTGTTCAGCGAGTTCCTGCCAAAATGCAGACAGAGATGTTTGATTGAAATGAAGAAAGACAGATTATAAAGAGCTCCTCAATTCGTGGATGTTAGATTGAAATCAAGAAATACAGATTATGAAGAACTCAATTCGTGAACATTGGTCAATTTGCTATACCAAGTGTCTGCAAGATGAATAATTCACAGAAGAAGCATTCAGTAATATGTGAAACCATTAATGTGCATTGATGAATTTGTAATCACTTTATTTACATATATTAGGGAAGGCTTGTTTCGCTGCAAACGTTCCACAAGACATTGATGAATTTGTGGTGTAAATGTTATAAGATAAATGGCAAGATCTTCCCATTCAAGGGAACAAATGCTGTGGTTAGATTCATTAGTTTACTACTCTTTATCCAAAAGACCATTAATTCCTTTGATCTGAATAATAGGTTTTCAGCAAAAAAAGAAAAGAAAAGAATGCAATGCGTGTTGATAACTAGGATTCAAAATGATATTTATACCACAGAGGAATGAGGAGGGAGTTCCCGAGTCTTGCGCAATGTGATTAGTCAACTTTAAACAGTTGCAAGATGGAACATTCAACTTAACCAAACACCTCTAAGAGGCACAAGGAAATTTGATTCATAGATTAATAAACAACTAACCTGGATCTGTTTCTGTAGGAATTTGACATATTCTACAGCTTCATCTAACATGTCTGCAGTGTTTGTTTGCTGCATATAAGAGAAGCAAAAGATTACATCATAACGTTCTTAAAATGAAATGAAAAATAAAGCAACAAAATTTAGCAAAACAAAATACAGTAAATGTGTAGAGATCTGGAATGCATATGTTAGGCAATCTTCAAGTTTTATTCAGATTCACATCCCTAAAAAATCATATCCGTGATAAGTAATACACTTGCTAAAACCAACATCAAAAAGGTGGATTATCTGAAGTTCTGAACTTGAAACCTTTAAAATTCACTACTGGGTAAAGCAGCATGTGATTCATATTCAGCATGATCAGTGTATAAAATAGAGACATAAAGGGATAAGACAGGCTTATGTAAATCATGCACCTTATCCATATTGGGGACAAGTTCCTGTAGCTTCCTTATCCTGTCACTAATCCGTGTTCTTCTCTCCTGATCATAAATATAGAAAAACAAGGGAGAAGAATCACCAAGAAGGTATAAAATGTAGTAAAAGCACCACATGGCATAATTCATAATAACCCAAAAGGGGAAAAACTTCAATACCCTTTCAGCAATGCTGCGAGGATGGGTAGCACACCCACGTTTCGCTCGTACTCTACACATGACGGAGTCCTCCAAAAGCCTCTCCATATCAACATCCAACGGCCCCCTTATTTCACCTTCGAATTTCTCTCCTTTCTTCAGCAACAAAACCAAAATAAATTCCACCATTTCCAGATAGACAAACACAAGGGCAACATACATGACCAGTCATAAGCACAGAGCATCAAATTCCAAGTATGAACAAACATCCAGTACAACCATGTATGTGCCATAATGAACAAGCAAGTCTTTGTTTTCATTATGGGCCAAACAAATCTTGAAAAAACTGGGATATTATGCACTATCTAACTACATGTATGCACAAGCAAACAATAAAAGAGAAAACAAGAACATAGTCTGCTACTGTCTTGTCCTATTTTAACAGAATGCAAAAAATTACTCTGCTACTCTTAACTAGTAAGCAAATTCTCAACTAGTGTTTAGTATGTGAAGTTCATAAGAAATACCAAATGAACATATTTTCATAATCCTGAAAAAGTAAGCAAATCACTGTTCATTTTCAAGACCATTCATCGCATAAGTTGAATACCATACACTTCCATGTTTCCTTCATTACTTTAACTGTAGAGTTTGTATCTTCATATTCAGAATTTCAAATTCGAAACAACATTTAGTATCGTACATAAAATTCACTTCATAAGAAGCAATTGATGATCAGTTTTCCCCAATTTATTCAATTGAAGTTTTAAGCAATCAATTGTTCTTTCCTAGTTTGCATTCAAAGCTAAAAAAGAGCCAAAACGCCTGAATCATAAGCAAAAGCATTAATGCTTCCAAGCTAACAATAATAACTAAACCTAATTAACCTAATGCATACCACATGAGAAGAAGATTCCTTCTGAGGTAATCTATCCAAATCCTCCGCCTCACGAGCGCGCTTAGCCGTCGTCCCCGAAGCATAATCATAATTCGCCGGAATCCCTAAATTGGAATAGTACGCTTCCGAATTATTCAGCAGAGACAAAAACTCCGCCGGAGAGCTGTTCATCCGCAGGAAACTACTAAATCCGCTGCCACCGGTGGACTCCAGAAACTCCAGATCGGCGGCGGAGGCCGGTACGGTGGCATCGGGCAGCGGCGGTTTCGGAGCATCCACGACGACTTCTGGTAGCTTTTCGTCTTCAGATTTGAGTAAGGCTTCCAACCAAGTCGCCGGAGCTGACCGGAATCTGGCCAAACCGCCGTCGCTCCGATTAAGCTCACTGCTTCCACTGCTCCGTGGCGGTTGCATCTGCTGAATCACTATCCTTGTCTTTTTTTCTGGTATATTTAAATATACTCTTTTGTTGGATTTGATTAATTAATTTTTTTTCCTTATCTAAATGTCAGGTGATTTATGTGATTTATGTTGAGTTTCCGCTTCGAAGAGGTTTTAGATAATGGTGAATGGCTGAAGAGCATTGCCTTCAGTTCGATTGCGTAAAGTTGTTTGCAGTGGATACTGAAATCGTGTTTTGGTGGCGTCGGTGAGAGTGACGGGACTCGATACAACTTTTAGGAAACATGTACTTACCTAATAGGCTAATAGTAATTTTCTCTAGATTTTGAGGTCTTTTTCCTTTTTTGGAGAGAATGGATTTCGAGGTCTTTAAGTTCATTCAATATAAATGAAATTTCCCTCATAATTCGTTTGTAGCTTATATTTACTCTCTCTAATACTCGATTATTAGTTAAGTGTCATTAACATAAATGTGGCATTCATGTAGTTAATTTTGAAAGCAATCCTTGAAAATGCAGATAAGTGAAGTCGAGTGTTGATACAAAAATATCAAATTAAGAGATTTAAATGTGGCTAATGATTTTAATAACATAAACAAGTAATTAATGGTTGTTGGTTGCATTTATTGAGAATGATTGGGAGTTAGAGCTTTTGACAAGAATTTTTGGTATGGTATTAAATTATCTCTTTCTTGAATCATTTTTTTTTTATCGGTAAAATTTTTTTATTAAAAAGGGATATTAATATCCCACAACAGAGTTTATTTGCAGCATAATTACAAATCTAAACAGGACCTAGGATTCTCAAGTCAATCTTTGAAGGAAAAATCACTAGGACCACAATATTTCGCCAAATACCAACTCCAAAATCTACCTTTGATCTCCTCAAAAATCTTGTCGAACTTAAACTGAGCATTCTCGAAAATTTTCTTATTTCTCCAAGACCACACCACACAAACCCAAATACCAGTTGCAATCAAATTACCTCTCTTACCCGGAAAGATGCCCGAGTGCATTTTGTAGTGAACTTGAACCTGATTGTGAAGTGGTATCGGGATGCTTAGCCAATCGTAGCACAAATTCCAGATTCTCACCACTTCCGTACAACCAAAGAATAGGTGATTTGCTGTTTCGGGGTAAGTGTTGCATAACGGACAGTTTGATGAAGTCCCATTTTGAATGATATTTCTTCGAACAAGATTATCCAACGTCGGGAGCCTATTCCACAGTAATCTCCACGCCATAGATGCCGCTTTCCTCGGAGCAATCTTATTCCAAACGGACGTGAAATCGAAACAATTCAACCTCTTTCTTGAATCATAAATGACCCCTATTTATAATATTGGGGGAGTGTGGAGCTCTCTCTCCCGATTTACAAGTACAATGGCCGCAAAAAGCCTGTAAAACATTAAATGCTAAAGATATCTATATGATCCGCTTCTGGAGCTCGCGGGAGGTTGCCCAAGGTTTGGCCACCTCGCTGACTTCGCGGGCACATCGACCTACGCAATTCTTGGATTTCCAGAGAATCAGTCGTTTTTACTCAGAAAGGTCATTCGGATTGTCCTTCACCGATTTTCCTCTGGACCAAGCATGATTTAGGCAAAATATTATGTACCTGGGGTCTGACACTCGTCACGTCTCATTTAATGTGTACCGACAGGTCGGGTCGAGATCCGCGATCTCGCTTTGCCTAGTAGTAACTCATGGAACAGCGGGGCTTACAATGTTAGGCACGCTATTCAACCTAGTAGTAACTCATGGAACAGCGCGTCTTACAATGTTAGGAACGCTATTCAGCTTAGGTGGGCTCTACCTCGCTGATTATGCACACAACATCAAATAGTGTCAAACTTGATATAAAAACAAAACTCAAACTCGATTAAAGTCCCATTAGCATTTGTTTATTGCTAAGTTCAAACTTTAGCTCGATTCAATAAAATTGGACCCAAGTCAAGTCTCTCACTCACTCCTATCGTATTCTTTGTCAAAGCATTAATAATTTTTTCTTACATACTCCTCCAAACAACTTCCTAAATTGCATCTTAACGATCGGAGATTGATGTAAAATGATTCTTTAGAATTCCTCCGCACTCATTTACTATTCTTGGAAGAAAATGAAATGTCACCATGGTTCTACATAAAAGTAAACACAGACAAGTAACAAATGCCTAATAGGCAAGATCTTTACAAGCTACAAAGATTTTCATATAATGGGAGTAAGCAAAATGGAAGTTTTCTTCTAATCAACAGTCCAAATCTATAGCCAAGCTGTAACATCACTTTGTTCCATCGCTACAAAAAAAAAGATCATGTTTCTCCGATGCTGCAGTGCTTGTCCCATCCCTTGTCTCCCAATTGGCATTTAACTTACCATCAAACATTCCAAACCAACATAGTCTGTATATTCTAGAATTAATCACATTTGATGTTCCTGTAAATTCTCCTGACAAACAAGTTGGAGCCCAGATATCCAACGGCACCTGAAAATCAAGAAAATTAGAGGTAGAAAGACACAAAGGATCTAATTGGACACAGAGTGGTTCGCTTTTCTTAAGAGTATATTATCTTAAATTTCCAGATTAAGAGCATTGAAATACAATATGGAACGTCATCTCCAATGGAGCAAACTTACCGCAAAGTATTCCCAAACCAAGACAGAACATCAAAGTGTATCCGAAATAAAAGCTTGTCTGGAAGAAGCCAGACATCTTGGTCTTGACATGATAGTAATATATGGAGTAGAAGAATACGTAAAGAGCAGTTGAAGCAGCTGAGAAGAAGGAAGTCCACTGCCAGTGATAGTTCTCCGCATTCAGCAAAAAATATGTCCCCACAATTGTCACGCATACGGTCACAATGATAAGAATTACAAACACAAGAAGCATGAACCCATATACGTAGTAAACCTATCAACAAGAAACCACATGAAAGGACTAAAACAAATAGTTTAAAACAACTTTTTGAAATATGTACTCAAGAAAAACGTAGTCGTACCTTGTAATTCCAGAAGGAAGTGAAGACAAAATACATTTCGATAAAAATGCTTCCAAAAGGAAGCAGCCCTCCCATGAGTGAGATAATGGATGGCGTGAGATACCATTTCTTCTCAGGAATTGGACGAGGGATGGTCTTGACTCTGCAAGGATTGTTTGGCGCACCACTCCAGTTTCTTCCAACAACAGTGCCAAGAAGAGCCAAAGGAAAAGAAATAAAACCCCAAATGACGAAAACAACCACCATGGTACCAAAGGGAATGGCAGCCAGAGAACCATAGAATATGGCAACTGTGTTCAGGATGAACCCAATACCAAAGCACAAGAATGGGAAAAGTGATGCTGTGAGGATCATTGACTTTATCCACGTCTTACCTAACAAGTTTTAACAGAAGTCAGTAGACGCCAAAAATAAGCAACTGATAAGTAGACCACATCTTTTGCTTGGTAAAGGGGTTTTCCAGCGATACATACCCCCATGGCGAGAATACATGCCACCACTCACATAACCAGCTATGAAAGAGGTAAAAGCATAGCATACAATAAATGTGGTGACAATTGCTCCTCTCCTGAATCACATGCGTCACAGCAGGTAATAGAATTATATCAGACACAAGAAAAAACTATTCTGCTGAAAACATTAAACAGAAATACAATTTAATCAGCATTCTATGCTATCTTTATTTCCTCTTTTTAATTCTCATAATGGATCAGAAAGAAAGCTAGACCACCTAAATCATAATACATCTTTTAGTAGGAAGGTATACTAACGCTTTTTAGATCTTTCTTTTGCTTTAATAAGCTTCCAACAACCTTAATCATATCAAACTGCTTGAAAATTAGAAGTAAATCCAAGCAACATTATGGGTTATTAACCAGGTTATTTATTAACAAGCAAAAAAATTGGTATGAAGTAACAAGCATAATTTAGACATAAAAACATGATTTCAAGCTTCCCAGTTCAATTTCATAGATAAAAAATGACATCTGACTGGCTTTGACATACCCTATGTACAGCATTCCAACAATTGCCAAAATGATGACAAGCAAAATGAGTGTTGCTAGCTGAGCACCAGTGCCAACAACAGCTGAGAGTAGAGCCAAGTTTTGGGAAGGCCGGAACACATCACCATGGACAAGTTTCCAACCGGATTCCTCGTTTACGTCACGTTCCTATCAAAAAGTGAGATACAAGAAAGCTTCAAAAACACATACCTTTATCCATAAGGACAGCTTTCTAATACATTGTCCATTTATACAAGTTCAAGGGTGCATAACAAATAGAAAGCTGATGTATAAACAATTATGTAACAAACACATAGTGGTGTAGGTTTAATATAAAGACGAGACAAAATCAGAGTTTATTACCAGCGTTTCAAGATCATCATCTTCCCGAGCATATTTTGCATAGTCGTTGCGAAGTGTTCGCATTAGTATCATAGACACCAAACCAGTGAGGAAAATCACCATCATGAAGGAATTGAAGACAGAAAACCAGTGAATCTGTAAAATTCAAATGCTTAAATGAGCTGGCTGGCCAAACTAATCAGACAACACGCATAATAGCAGCTAAGCTCGAGTTTTTTTTGCTCCTCATTACCAGCATATTTGGACGAAAACATTCAAAAAGAAGAGGATTGAAAAGCAAAGAAAAAAAAAACTACGTTTCCAAGTGTAGGTAAATTGGCAGGCACATGTTCAAAGGAGAACCTTGTACTTTTAGTTTTAGCGAATATGTACCTGGTGTTCGAAGAAGGGGTAATCCAGATAAACATCAAAACGGCGGGCAAAAGTAGTGTTAGTTGGCACCCATTTGACCGAGTATGTCATATCCAATACTCGTCCCTCTTCAAGTGACCTAGGGTTTTCTTGAGTGAGATTGACATGAATAATCTGCAAGTGCAAATTTTAGTTCAGAAATAACAAGCAAACTATATCTGGTTGCAGGAATCAATTACTAAAGAAAAAAAGACACCGTCTCTTAAACCAACCTGGTCCCCGTTGTAGTTAATGACAAGATTTTTGTGTGTCCAAAGCACATGCTTGTTATCGCGGTTTCTATCAGGAAGAGCCTCACCAATAAAACCTTCACCGAAAGAACCACAAATTCAATCAAGAGTTCATCATGGTCCAACAAGGATCATACAGTATTATTTACAGATGGAAACATACCCCATAACGGAAGATCATCTGATCACAAGTGATCCACAAAGGTATGCAAAAACAACAAACGTTAGAGAGGAACAAGAAAGAACTTTAAAAAATTATAATAAACATTCGCAATACAAGAAGAAAAAAAAAGAACTGCGATTAGCTTACCCATAAAAAATTCAAACCAGTACGAATTGTCAATTGCATCCTTAAACTGTTTAGCTTTTTCTGCATCCAGTTCAATTTCACAAACTGTGGTCTTCTCAACATCTCCTGCAGAAATATTAACAATATATTATGCCCTAGTAGTAGAGAATACTAGGAAAAAAAATTATGAAAGGTAAAACAAGATATTACTCTTAAATTGTATTTTGATTTGGCTATCAATAAGCTCATTCCCTCCAAGAACCTCACCAAGCCCACCCCACTTATGAACAGCATTGCCAGGTGACCGGCAAAATGGAAGACTGTAATAGTTATAGGTCTCTTGGGGATTGTTATATGGGCCAACCTTGTTCACCCATAGAGTAACGGGTTCATCAGCTTGGTACTGCAAATTAAATAAATAATATTAACTGCCGAACAGCAGCATGAAATCAATGTTATGCATTATATACCTGAGGTTATAAGTATCCTAACTTGTCGGTTAACAGGAGAAGTGGAGACCTTGCTAGAACACATACATGAGACAAATCTTGTTCACATTAACTTATTTTTCCAATTAGAAAGTGACAGAAACATGTTTCCACTTAACTAATGTGAAACAAGTGTGATACAGATCATATGGTGCCGCAAATAATAAACCACATAATGATGTAACTACACATATTTGAGACCCATGAAGTTAACAATGCATTCAAATGCCAAACCCATCTTTTACTCCTTAAAATCAACAAAACTTAACAACGAAAAGAAGAGAACAGGGTGAGGAGTGCGCCTAGTTATTTCAATGTTCACTTTCAAGGCAACATTCATGCAACTTTGAGTAATCCTTAGCAAGAGAAATGGTGAAATAAAAAATTTGGAAATCTCAATACCTTGCAACCCCAAATCAAAAAACAAAATCACTATTTGTTCAGCCCAGTCATTAACCTCAGCTTACATAAACAAGGAAACCCTCATATCCCCTTTCTGAATCATCACCAATTAAGCCCACAACTAAACCTCAATAACACAAAATTCGCATCAACGAAATTCAAATGTATAACAATATAAACGAGAATACAGAGTGCAGCAAGATCTGCATACACCCTTCGAATGAAGGGGGGAAATGCAGAATCAAACGAAGGTAAATTACTATTACTAATTCATCACCTTGCCCAAAACCGAAGACACGAGGAACGCGAAGAAGATGAAGATGCAAAACGATCGGACGGCGGAGCGCATGGCTTCGTTGTTGACACTGTAGGTCGGATCTGACTCGAAAAAAACTCACCAGATTGAAACTCGAAATCAGGGCTAAATTCCTCTCTCCCTTGTCTACAGATTTTTTAACGGAAGATAACTTAGATCTCACAAATTCTATGATTTTCAAACAAGGTAACGATTCGATTTGCCCACAGCATTTGATTAAATCAGAGATTGACGAATCTGAGAAGGATTTTAGAGAGGATAACAGTGTGAAGAAAGGAGAGGTGCAAATCTGGGTTTATGGCTCACCTAGTATCGCTGACTCGGGTAAAAGCTTTAATATTTCCTCGAAATTGTTTGAGGAAAATTCAATTTGGTACAATAGTTTATATTAATTGTCAAGTTGGTATACAAAGTTTTGCTTTCAAAAAAATAATAGTAAGACTTTTTTTCGGATTTTGAAAAACTTTTTTTCTATTTTTGCTAATAAATGGCCAAATTTACAGAGTCTTTTTAATATGAAACATAAGAAGAAATATTTGGTATGTATATTGAAAATAAATAATTAAATAATTTCTTGCAATTATATTATATTCTCCTCAATGTCATGTGTGTAGTGTGTACAATAAAATATATTTTTTTGCATCGTTTTTTCTTAAAGTTTGTCTCTTGTTTCAACTAGCAATTTTTTATATTTTTTATTCTTATCTTCCTCGCATGAAAGGTTTCATGGTTTTTGTTTAAAATAGAAATATAGAACTGCATTTCTTTCTGTGAATTGCATATTTTATTCGTTATGACAAACTAGAATGAGAAAAGGAGCAACATAAAGGATCCCAGAAAGAAAAATGGATTCAAAGTAAGTGAAAATTAAACTTTAATATCAATTCATAAAGAAACAAAAGCAATGACCAATTTAGCCAATTACACAAAAAAATTTACTTACAGCAGGAAAATACATCACATGAAACTAATCATAGAAATTTCTATGCACATTTTCCAGCTCCCCTTTATGCATCTCTCTTCAATCATCCTTCCATTGATGGATTGTTTCTTCAGACATTCAAATGATCCAATTTAAATAAATAAAAAACAAGCAAAAAATTTGGAAATAAAAGCTCCCTCAACAATTCAAAACTAATTTTAATACCAATCAAGCAAAAAGAATGTGCAAATGAACAAAACGGCACCCTCTCTCATTCAGAAGACTTGGTCTTGGACCTATAGAGAAGCTTCTTCTTCTTAGACGTTTGGTTGTCGAATGTGAGCACAACCTTGCCCGGTTCGCCAATCTTGAACGAGCAGCTGAGCACTTGCTTGTCTGTCGGCCCAATCTTCCTCGATTTCTGAACAATCCAAGTGTATCCACCCTCCGCACTTGGCACAAACTCCGCACCATAACAAACCTCCCACCCGACTACCCTCACCTCCCACACCAACGTACCCACCTGCAAAATTCAACCGGCCCAACATTAGAATCGCACGCTATGTGTGTTAAATGGTGTATAGAAAATAAAACCACATTTCGCTTATATGAAATACTTCTAAGCACTATGTGCATCGTGTTACTGAAGTGTGTGTTAAATGGTATTAGTTGTTTTACTAAAAGGTATAAGTTGTTTTCACTGAGCAGTATTAGTTGTTCACGAAGTGCATTTATAAGGAAAGACTAGCCCACCTCGGAAATTGGCAATTCGATTGTGTGTTTGCTTGTGGGCTTAATGATTTCCTCCGTTGCAGCATCGAGAGAGCTGAATTCTTGTTCGCCCTCACGGTTAAGGCCGCCGTATTGAATTGGCACTTGCTCGGGTGCTATGTACCTGACATTAACGGAAACCGAAACTCAAATCTAATCCTTACAACCGAGTATTAATCAAATGCAGAAAGCAAATCCAAGTAGAAAATTTATCACTAACCTAAAGAGGGTCTCAGCAGTCTTGGTAGGACCTGCAAACACAAACTTGCTCTTGGTTCTTTGAGTCAAGAATGGACTTATCATCCTATTGTAAGCCACATACCACCATGGTACATTGATGAACACCTTCACACCACAAATACACAACATAAAAATTGGTCATCAAGACATCCAACAAAAGGACATCACAACATTAATTTCCATGAAAATCAAACCTCATACTGATCCTAAGCCCCCGTTTGGTTCGTTGGGATAGGTCCGAATTAGGATTTTAATCCCAACTAATCTACTGTTTGGTTTGTGGGATGAGGGTCCAGGAGGGATATTTCAATCCCATGTGAAAGGTAGGATAGAACATATCTCAAATGCAATATTACAATATTGTCCTTCTATTATTTGAATAAATTCACAATAATGAAGTGTGGTCGTTTCAATTCAATTAATGGTTCTTATGACATTTCAATAGATATCTCATCTAATCCTCAATACAATCCTAAAATCCAAACATACAGTCAAGTCCAATCAATCTAGTCTTACTCAATCCCACTCAATCCTATCATAAATTGAATGAAACAACACAAACATGCACGAATTCGCATAAAGATCAGATCTTTACTATCAGGCATGGATAATTAACATCTAAATCAGTATAAATAGTGTTAAAAAAAAAATAAACCTATGTCACCAATCAAAGAACATCAAAGAGCATTAACCAGTTGCAAGAACAAAGTATAAAAACTGAATCTTTTCTGGTATACATACCTGTTTGGCAACGAATTCAGGATAGTTATCCTGGAGCAATTGAAGGGCCTGATTGGTGGCTTGCCTTAGCTCTTTCTTAAACAGGATCAATCCAGGGGAGTTCTTAAGATCAGTGACTTGAACAATTGTTGAAATTCCCTCAGGATTAAAGTCAAGTTTCCTGATATTCTTCTCCAAGAACTGAATATACCACCTCAAGAACTTTTCTCTTTTCTCTGCATCAGAAAAGGTGCTGCTATACAGATCCTTATCCTGAAATTCTCCGAAAGCGTTGTAACAAACAGGGTGTCCCTCCTTATCGACGCCATTAATGTAGACAACTTTTTCAAGGCCGTCAATGGTGCATCCCTCTTGCAGCAATTCATCGATCTTGAACTCTTTTCTCCATGCCACCACGTTTTTCAGCATGGTGAAAGCTTCTTTCACCTTGAAATCCCTAGCCCTCAGGAATTTGAGGAGGATTACGTCACTCGTGTCGTCAGCGAGGAGTGGGACCCCCCAAATTGAAACCTCCTCCGGCGTCGGCGGCGGCGGCGCTGTTTTCTCCTCGGGAACGGCGCAGATGGGATTTTCCGGTGGTGGGGCGGTGGCGGAAACTTCAAGAACGATTTTTTCTTTGACTTCTTCAGCCGCCTCTGTTTTCTCTTCAACTTTCTCGACCACCACCACTGTTTCCGATGGCTCCGCCGCGGCTGTAGCCGCCTCGGGCAGCGGAACTACAGCCGGAGTTTCGCAGGTTTCAGTTTTTGGCTCTTCCTCTGCTTTTTTCTCATCGGATTTTGGTTCTTCCTCTGTTTTTTTCTCATCGGAATTTGGTTCCTCTTTCTTCTCCTCCTCCTTAACGGCGGAGGCTGGAGGAGGCGGCGGCGGGGCGGTGAATTCGTGCTTGTTGAGGGCCTCCTGAATCAGCAATTTGAATTCATCCAAGGCCTTCTTTTCTGGGTCAATTAAATCATCGACCTTGTTACTTTCCTCCTTAAACGAAACAGATTCAGCAATCTTGCTCTCCTCTGTTTCAGCCACTTCTTCCTTCGCCGGTTCCTCCGCCTGCGGCGGCGCCGCCTTCTCCACGACGGCGGGCGTGGGCTCCTCCGCTACTGGCACATCAGGTACCACCACAGGGGCTTCGGAAGTAGTTTTCTTGGTTTCCTCCGCCATTATAGTGCAATTTTCCTTGATAATGGAACAAAAACAGAAATCGGAATGCAAAAAATCAAAAACCCTTTTGGCTTTTTGATACGCAGCAAAATTAGTGTGTGTGAAAAAGGAAGGTGGAAATATGGAATGAGAACTAGGGGGGTATGGGGAGCTATTAATATGGAAAATGCGAACACTCCAGTCTGTCACATAAACCTCAAATTTTACCAGCGACTTACCACTCTCCAAAATGGGGTCCATTTACCCCACTTTTTTAAATTTTAAAAAAACAAAGTTATCAAATTAGATTTAGGCTTTTCTATATGTTCTATTTAAAATTGTTTATTTATTTATTGTTTAATTTGAGTTACGTAAGTTTTTTAAAAGATATTGGAGAGCCAGGGGGCTGGACTTCACGTTGGAAGATTTTATTCCTCCCAATCTAATTTCCAGCAAAAAATATGGCTGTCATATAGAAATAAATAAATCAAGAAAGCGAAACATTCCTTTGATGAAATCATAACGTGTTATCCAAGAAAGTATATTTGTTAATTAGGTTATGAAAACTAAGAGGGTGTCAAATGATCTCATATTAATTTGTTTTTGAATGATTTGAAATCATCTTGTTAATATAGATTTTGATATTCCAAGAGAATGCATCAATAAAAATACACATAAATATATTAAATTAATGTAAAAACTGAAGAGGTTTTTATTTCCCATTGTATATAACTCAACATAACGAATAGAATTAATTTACAAACTCAATTTAATTAATTAATATATAAACTTAATAATTTTCGACACTTTTTTTTTTTTAATCAATTCTGATAGTTTCCTAATATAATCAATTCTGATAATTCCTTCTACCATTTGACAAATTGTCAAAGATCATTTCATCTTGTGAGCGGGAACCGAATTAAACAAGAGGAGACCAATTTTGAAACCGCAACCCAACAACAGTGGGACCACCACCCCAAGAAGAGGGGACCACCACAAGAGGGATAATATTCCCTCTCCGTCTCTCAACCGAGCTTGGTCTCGGTGGTGGTGGGCTTCTAACCACTGGCAGGTTATTCACACTCGACTTTTCGACACTTTATAACAGTTACATATGTACAAAACAATACGTATGCTCGATTTAATTCATTTGCATTTTGTTGCATATAATTTGATAAAGGAAGTAGCTATTAAATTAAAAAAAAAAATCGTTTAAATTGTAGTAGTAATATAGATACAAGGAATGTATGCATAGGTAACGGGTGTTTAAATGTCAGTTACCAAAAATAGTCGATGGGTGGGACCCATCACCCCCATGCCTCATTTTTCCCAATTCCAGCTTTCTGCAAAAATAGATTTCAACTTTTTTTAAATTTTTTACTATTTTCGACTTTGGAGAAAACGAGGAAATGCAACAAGAGTTAACGTTAGAGGGCCAAGCCTTGTCAGAATCCGTTGGGGGAAAATAATTAAAGTTCTTTTGCCACTTATAATTTCATGATACTATGCGAGACAAGAAATTCCATGGTGTTCATAATTTTGTCAATCCTCTTTTCTATTACTTAATTATTAGGCCTTCGTCTAGGGAAAATAAAATTTAATGCAATGATACTTAAATCACTATTTGTAGTATAGATGAATATAATATTTGTTAAGGGAATTTTTTTTTAAAAAAAGGGAATTTAAATAAATAAATAAATTTCACATCTCTCTATAATTTTAAATTTTTAAAGAAATAAATTATTTTATAGTATCAGAATCTTTTGATAATTTTTATTTTTAATTATAAAATTGAATCGGTTAGATAGTTTACATAAAACCTCTGTTAATATCAAGTATGACATTTTTTTTTTGACAAATCTAACCACCATTTTTGTATTATAAAATTGAATGGTCGTTAAAAATATTTTATGATTAATTAAAAAGTATTTTTTTGTACCGTTTAATTTGTTTTAAAATGCTTAATTTATTTATATTGAAATGTTTAGTTGTCGTTTTCACTAAAAAAAAAATTGAAACGTTTTAGTAAAACATGCACGCTGACTGCTGCTGGTATGTGTCTAAATCTGAAATAAGGTAGCTGGTTCAGATATTCAATGCTAATTTATATAACGTCCACTTCGTTATTTATAAGGGGTCCTCTGCTTATGCTACCATTGAAACACATAATTTTAATGCTCAATCGAATTTGGTAGGTATTAATTTAATTGGGACAACAAAATTGACTTCAAAACGGCCCTAAC
This sequence comes from Stenogyne calaminthoides, assembly GCA_037126765.1. Lineage (NCBI taxonomy): Eukaryota > Viridiplantae > Streptophyta > Magnoliopsida > Lamiales > Lamiaceae > Stenogyne > Stenogyne calaminthoides. The sequence goes on from JBBCBC010000055.1 coordinate 335,456, forward strand.
ATGAGCTTAAATCTCATATAAGTTTAATCTTTATTGAATTCATAGCATGCATATCATTAGTCCCGTGCCAACTAATAAGCAGAGCTATGCATACGGTGGCAATATTTTCTATCGAACCAAATTATATATATATATATATATATATATATATATTTAAAATGGAAACGAATATAATTAGAATATTCAACCTAACCGAATCAATGGGGTTGGTTTATTCAGTTATTTCGATATATGTTAAATTACATACACATTTTATTTGTATTGAACTCTTCATTTTCTAATTCTTTATTTCACACTCTTCAATTATACACATTTAATCGTATTGTAATTGTTTCATATTTTAAATTTGAACTTTTGAAGACCGTAAAATTAAAGTTAAACCGTGAGACCGTGAGAGCTATGACGCATTTTTTCCTTTTATATTCTTGATTAGAATGGAATTAATAATTATGGATGCCAAATTTTAATGATATAATTATGAAAGCGGGGTTAAATACTGAAAATAATGGTCCCATCCATATATAATATTATCTTCATGAAAATGATCATTTTTGATAAAAAATAGTCACTTTTATTTTCCGTCTAGGTAAAACTAATGCGGTTTTAAACCCCAATTTGTTGATATCTTTAAGCTCTAAATGCACAATTAATATAAAATATTTAAAGTTAATCAAGTCACGTTAACTCTCCAAAATCTCGGATTTCAAAATCAAATCGATTTACATTCTCTCTTCATATCCAAACCAATTTAACCCTTCTCAAACTATGACATCCTCTTGATTCCAAACCAAAATCGCGATATCCTCTTTTATCCACACTCAAATCGATAAACTCTAAAATCATGATGAACCACACAAACCCCCGATAACCCATACGTGCATGCAAATCAAGCTTGCCCTCAAAAAATCGTATCTAGAAATTCAAAAAATACACTAAACTTCATAATTTCGCTCCATCAATAGTAAACGGAGAAATCGGCAAAAAAAATGTTGCAAGAGTGCGAGGGAAAGAGAAAGTTTGTATTTAGAACCAAAAATTGAGGCCATAGTAAGTTTAATGGACTTAAACTTTTTTTCCTCAAATAGTTATACATGGGGGTTTTTCAAAATGTTACAATTTTAGGGTTTTATGATTGCAATGTAGTGTCAATATTAGCGGTTTGACCGAATATATAGCTAAGGGAACATTAATAGAGAGTTTTGGCGAATAAATAGGAAGATGAAAAATTTATCTCTTAAGGTTCGCATGTTTGTACGAAAAGAGACAATACTTTTGATGGTGTTTTGGATGCTTGTTATATTTTATTTCCTTAATTAGGGTAAATGGGAACAACATATGAGTTTGCTTTATGGAAAAAAAAAAACGAATTTGGTCCACCATTGTTAAATGCTTACTATTATATTCAATTGATGTGGTCCTTTGTATTTAATATCTTAAAATATTTGTCTTTTATAGGTGGAAAGGTGAAAGAAAACATCTTTTTTACACCTTTCACATTAATTTATCAATATTTCTGGGCCATTTCTCAAGATTCAGCCTAGTTACATAACAATTTCAGTGGACAAATGGGCAAATATTAAATATGCAGCCTTATATCTAGCATGAAACAAGGACAACAATTGTTGACTATTTGACTATGTTAATGTCAAAGAGCTATCAATTGAACTATTTGAAAAGGGTAAAAGAAAGGGAAAAATAGGGCTAAGTAGGCCAAAAAAAAAGACTTTTCTCTCTTACTCAGGACTAATTCACTTGATCAACTAAGTCCCCATTTATTTAGGATGTGAATTGTATTTAAGTCTTGATACTAAGGCACTTGAGGTTCATATATATGTTGTCCACCAAAACCCCAAATCCCTCTGATGAGGGTCCTGAGAAACCTTCGGGGCGCTAGGTCCTTCCCCAGTTCCTACGATGATGTTAGATCTAGGAAAGAGGTTCATATTATTCGGTGAGGAAAGGATTATGGGTTTTGAATTCGATGTTAGATCTGGAAAATTTTTGAATTTTTTTTGAATAAAGGTCTGATTGTCTAATGATGATGTTAGATCTTCTTAGGAAAGAGAATGTTTTGGTCCGATGCCTTTCTTTATAAGGTTCTTTGATTGATGTTTCTTAAAAGGAAAAAAAATGGATGGAGAAGGGAAAAAAAAAATTCTTGATGAGGTTTTTTTATCTAATGATTTCTATTATTGATGATTTAGGTAATTATGAGTTGGGAAAAGTGCAGAGCCTATTTGTGTGGGGTTGGAATTTTTAAAAATTTTGTTTGTTTGTTTGTGTTTGGATATTTGTTGAAGGATAGGTGAATTTGATGATGGGATCTTCGGGAATTTGATGGATTTAGTGATGAAGTTGGATGATGCATTATTTGAGAAGAATGTTGATAAGGAGGTTGAAAATGGTGGAAGAAGTATAAGAAAGGAAGTTGAAGAAAAAGATGAAGAAGAAAGATAGTCTTCTCTTTGATGAAATTTTAAGATGGTGGAAGTGAAGATGAGGATTTTTCAAGTGATTTGGGTTCTAATGATGAACATTTTGAAAGGGGTTGAATAATAACTTTAAAAGCTCTCTACAGATTCAACCCCGAGTTTTTATTGGGCAAAATTTCATGGTAAAAATATTGTTTAAGGATCTGAGAAGGTCTCAAGGAGTTGTTCACAAAAGGAATGTCAAAATAACAAAAAATAACACAGGAGAATTTATGCGGTGTTTTTAGAAACTGTGATTGGTTTATAAATGCTCCAAGGTTAAGGATGAAGAGTCTTTCCATTGATCGAGGAAGTTACAAAATCAACACACTTGTCATGTTGCTTTCCATGTGAGAAGTTTGAACTCCACTTGCATGTCAAAGAAATATATTGAAGATTTTAGGTCGGATCCCAAGAAGGATGATGGCTTTAGAAACACTGTTTCAAGAGAAACTCAAGTTCATGTGTCAAGGCACCAAGCATATAGAGCTAAGATTAAGGCTAAGTCACTAATTGAAGGTAGCTTTGAGAAGAAATATGACTTGCTTTGGGATTATGCAAATGCTCTTTTAAGACTAGAAATCCAGGTCAACTATTAAAAATTTGTGTTGATCAAGGGTCTATCCTTTTGGCAAAAAATTTTATTGCTTATTTTGTATTCAACAAGCTATATGTGGTTTGCTTCCAAAGCAGGACTAAGGTTTCTTAACAGGGGTTTAATTGTGTTGGTGTAGACCTTTTGTTGGTGTGGATGGGACCTTTCGAATTAAGTTTAGTGTTCAATTGTATGGTGGAGTGTTATTAATAGTTGTTGGTGTTGATCCAAATGACCGGATATACCCAATTGCCTATGTTGTTGTGATTTACCCCTTGTACGAAAAAACGAAAAATAAAAACGACATGGTTTTTGGATTGTTGAAAGAAGATCTTAATATTGTGGAAGAAAACTTGATTTGGACAAGTGTTAACACAAGGGGTCGATAGACAAAAAGGTTTGCTAGTTGCATTTGAGACAAATGATGCGAGTTGTGAGAACAGATTTTGTGTGAAAGCACATGCATGGAAATATGAAACAAGTTGGTTTCAGGCACCGCTTCTTTCAAAATGCATTGTGGAAATGTCTAGAGCTACCACAATTACCTCGGTTTGCACAAAAAGCGGAGTTTTACTTGAAATAGGATATATTGTTGATTTCTCTTTGTCAGTTTAGAGTGGTTACAAAAAATACCCGCAGAAGCTTGGTCTAAGTCACACTTTGACCCATTTCCAACATGTGGCCTACAACTAAACAACATATGTTAGTCATGGAATGGGCACTACCTTCTTTGGAAGCTAGAAAGAAGCCAATCATCACAATGTTGGAGTGGATAAGACCCCATCGATTTAATGAAAAAAGTTGCAAGAGAAAATTTAGATAAGTGTGAGAGGTTGTGGAAAGGCTTTTTAATTTGCCTAACCATCAAGAAAAAATTGATTAGGAGGATGGCAAAAGTCATTTTGAGTCTACATCAATCAAGTCAAGCTCATGTCTTTCAAAAAATATATATAAAGATTGATTGTTTTGTTGGAGGGAAGTTTTCAGAGGATCTACAAGAAAAAAACCTTACGGTTCATACTAGAAGAGTGTGGGATCTTACAGAAGTTAAATGCAGGTCCCAAGCATGCAATGAAAGCAATTCTTTGTTGAGATGTTAAACCACGATGAGTTTGTTGCGTAATGTTATACCATTGAGACCTACAATAGAGTGTATATGTGATTAAAGGGCGATTTTACTTGAGATTTTGTGCTCTTTCATAGCTAGATGTGATGATTCTTGCATGATTTTGATCATTATATTGTTGGAATTAGTAGAAAAAATTCATCTAATGCTTGAATGCTTGATTGTTCAGCGATTTGAAAGAAAAACGAGGATGATTTGGCAAAAACTTGAGGAAATAGTTATACAGGGGGGCTTTTAGACTTTATGATTGCAATGTAGTGTCAAAGGCGAAATATATAGCTAAGGAAACAAGAAACGGACTTGGAAAAATAGGAAGATGAAGAATTTATCTTTAAGAATTGTTGTTTGTACGAAAAAACATACTTTATGGTGTTTTGGATGCTTGTTATATTTTATATCCTTGTTGGGTATGGTCGAGAACATATGGGTTTGCTTATCGAAAAAAATCCAATTTGGTCCACCATTGTTAAATATGCTTTGATTGATGTGGTCCTTTGATTTAATGAGTTACCTTATTTTTGGAAAGCTGCCACACCTTTCACATGCAACCCAAAACAACCCTCGAGGAATCGGAATTAAATATGAATGTTAATGTCAAAGAGCCATAATTGAACTATTTGACGAAAAATTTCTAAATAAGTCCAATTGAACTCGATGTTAGACATTTATGGGTTGAAAAAATAGAAAATTTGAAAAAAAAAAGTCCCTTTACACATGCGGAGGAATCAAAAAAGCATATAAAAGGCCATGAGTTCGATTTTGCAACATTCAACAAAAAAGGAGAAGGGAGTGAAGGGAAGAGAGCAAGTAATGGAGGTTTTTAGAGTTAGATCTAGCTAATACTTTTTCCTGTTTTTTGCTTCCATAGATAGCATAGATTCTCATAGAATAGCATAGATATAGTTGTAAATTCAGTTTTAAGAAAGATATCAAGGAGTACTGATGGATTTTGTATGGTTTGGAGCTTGAATCTTAAGAGTAAGGTGTTTATTTGTTTTTACTTGTTTTTTTATTGCTCATTTTCATATGAGTTTCTTGTTTGTTAACATATTAACCATGGGTATTGCTTGTAGAACCATGTGCTAAGGTCCTTTTGTGTTTGGGTGTTGTGAATTGGGTTGATGATTGATTAATTACTTGTTAATGGTGGATTATCTCTATTGATGGTTGTCTTTTGAATGATGGGTTGTTTAATGATCAAATTCAACACACTGGGTTGGGCTATTAGAAGTTTGTTCGTTTTGTCTAGTTTATTTTAGCAACGAGAGTTGGGTAAATGGGGGTAGAAATCTTGATAAGTATTGGTGTGATTCCCGATTTTGAGTCAATTCACATTCTATTACAACGGGAGTTGGGTAGGATCGTTAGAATTCCCTTAGTTCACATTGATTCACTAGTTAGCCACTAGTGTTAAAAATGAAGATATTAATGTGAATGATCTCTATGCTTCAAGTGGGAACACAGGGGTGGGGAGTAGTTAGTTAGTTAGTTAATTAGAGGACCCCACCCTTGCAATTACAGGTGAGAAAAAAAGTGAATTCCATCCCGGTCTTAGGAGTTTAATGAAACAGATCTAGGCTTACCAAAGTTTTTTGTGAGGGTTAATGAATTGTGATCGTTCTTAGGGAAATAACCGGACGTAAGAGATAACCACCTAAATGCAATAGTTAATCGAACATCATCCGAGGATCAAATATGCCTGGAACACCTCTCTCTCACAAAACACAAAAACACTTTAATCTAGTTGCTTTTCACTTGTTTGCTTACTAGTTTATTGTTTGTTACTTGTTTGCTTAGTTAATTGTTGCTTGTTTTAAGTTTCCAAATCATGTTACACTATAATCATGTGACAACATATAACAATTGGGCTATATTCCACACCTAGTCCCATGGATTGATTTTAAAAAGCGGAGTTAACAAAGAATCACTTCAACTACCCTTTATACTTGAGAGGTTAGTGTGTTAAAAAAACGTGTCAATATGTCGGCTATGAAACCAATGGTTGGAGTTTGTTGGGATTATCTTGAAAAGTATGCTTTTACTTTTGTATAATCGAAACCTAATTTCCGAACTTATTCTTGAAATAAATTGTTTATCATCGATGCTTTAAATATGATTGAATGTTATATATATTTATTGCATAAGCAAAAGAAAATTAAATGATGTCGTGTTACATTGTAGTTAATTTAGTGATACCCGATCACGGGTTGAAAATTAAATTAACGATCCTTGAAAACTATAAGTACGCCATTCACGACCTAGATGGAAATGAACAACCATCGCGAAAGGTTGAGGTGTAAGGCTTTTGATTGGTTTGTCTTGACCAAGAGATTACACTAGTGCATGGTGATCTTGTTTGAATAGGACCTCTGGGAGGATAAATTCTTGAGGCCCAACATGGAAGAATTAGACCTCGATTAATTCGTTGTTTCTTAACCTTTCTTTCACGAAATAGGATCACGTGGGATCGGTAACTTTTGCTTCCATTTTTGACTTATCATGGGTTGCGAATCGGAGAGATTCAATACGCATTGGTTTGTACTTTATCTTGGGCAATATTATTGGTCACATTGTGATTGCTAAGATTTAATAACACGAAGAATCGCTTGTGAACCAAAAGCACGCTTTTGTTTTTGCCCCAATTGGGAGGTTCATAAGTTTTATCATACCAAATCTTGCAAGTGGAATTTGTTTCAAATTCGGTATGGATAATAATGTTGAACGCTTTCTCGACCATTGGACAAAAGATATTAATTAATGGAAAGCTATTTCAATGGCTTGAATTAATTAATGGGCTAGATAATCTTAAACATTAGAAATAATGACCGGGAGCCATATTTAAAAAATGAAGATATTAATAATATGGGTTAAGATGGATAGTCTGATATTAATTATGTAGTGGGATTAATTAATATTTATGGGCTTGAATTATATTGTGGCTCAATATTAGATATTCAAGATCCATTAGAGGTCCAATCTTAATTCTCCTAAAGGCCCTCTCGAGTAGCCCAACATATAGTCCAATAATCTAGTTGCTTTAAAGGTGATTAAAATAAAATAAATATTGTTGCTTATATTTCCTCATTAAATTAAAAATTATGAATAAAAATCAGGAGAAAAGATTTTCTTTGAATTTTGTTATGGAATGAAGATATGTATTCTTGGAATACAAGATTATCTCATTAAATTCAAGAAATCTCCCACTTGGTTATTCATTAAGAGATTTTCTCCCAAATTTTTTGGAAAAATAGAAAGGCAAGAAAGATTTTCTTGATTTTCTTGAAAAGATATTATGGAAGATATGTATTTCTTGAAATACAAGAATATCTCATAAATTCAAGAAGATCTAAATCTTGAAATCTTGCCCAAATTTTATTCATAAAATTATACCATAAAATAGAGTTGAGGTGGATTTTTGTGGAATATTTTAATTATGGGAAAAAAAGAATATATGGGATATATTCAAGATTTCTTGGTGACCAAGAAAAGTCTTTTCCCATAATTGAATTGAAAATCCACATAAATTTACAAGTTGATGACCCTTCTCTCTCCTATAAATAGGGGATGATTAGTTCATTCCCTTCAAGTTGTAATTTTTATTTTCCATTAGGAAATTCTCTTTGGAAATATTAGCAAATCCACATAATGTTTGAAAATCAACAAAAGTTTATTTTTTTGTTGTTCAATTTTTTTAATTGTTCTTTGTAATGATCCTTCCAAATTGGATTGTCGAGCAAGGGCTATTTTAGGAATACTTGGGAAGTCCTTTTGGTTAGTCCGTCCGACCAAAGCCACTTTGCCATCCCGAGAGAATGCTCACGTTCCAGCGTAAACCCGTAGATTCCGTCGAAAGTAGGTTTTACGTGGCTTTTATATGCATGATATGTTGTTGTAATTATTATTTGAATTAATATAGGATTAATTCATGCTAGTAATAATTAATGAATTAAATTTAGTATTTAAATATTCACCCCGAATAGATCTAATGGAAAAAATCATTCCCCAACATGGAGTTGACATGTGGGAGAAGATTGAGGGTACATACCACCTCTCCCACCACATTTTGGCAAGAGAAAAAAGGTAGGCCAAATTCTTGAAGAGCAAGAAGAAAGGGACCAGATGAAGAACCATCTAGTGGAAAAAGGAAGAAGGGAGAATAAAGGAAAAGAGGTGTTGCCTAGACAACCATTCAAAGTGAAATGCGGTTTTTGTGGTATTATTGGTAATCATAATGAAAGGACATGTAAATGGAAAAAAAGTTTGATTTGAAGAGTTTCCTCTTGATGTGAGTTTTATTCATAATCTTTAATTCATTGTTTTTTCTCATTATAAAGTGTTTTTAGTTGCTAATATTCAATTTATCGATTTATAGGATGAAATATATGTACAAGTTTTGACATTCCCATTTCACTCAAGAATCACAAGATGGTTTAATATGCAAGTGAGTGCTCCTTCTTTGTCAATTGAACAATTGAACAAAAATTGGTTTATTAATAATTGAACATTATTGTTCTTTTTTTCCTCTAAATCAACCAATTGAGGAGGATATTGCACAAGTTTTGGGAGGAAATGACACAAAGTTTTCCTCATTTATGACATTCCTCCATTCACTCAAGAGTCACAACTTGTACCTACAGTGAGTTTACTTGCACTTTTTATATGAAGTTCACACACTTCTTCAATTTGTAATTGTTATCTTTAATTTTTCATTAGGAAATTCTACCTAGGACAGAGAACACTGTTGTTCAAGACAATCCCTTACCTAATGTAGTTGAAAATCTGTCACAAGTAAGTAATTTACATGTGTTTAATTGTTGTTCAATTGTTTTCCTAATGTAATTGTTCTTTGTAATGACATTTTATTCTTAATTGTAGGAAAAGCAGAAGCAATGGAAAGTTATTTTATAGCAACCAACCCTTTCAAACCACCAAGGCGGTTGGACAAAATCGTAGCTCCAGCTCCATTTTCTTTTTCCTTCAAGGTTTGGGCCTAACATCGAATATATGCACCAATTCCCCATGACTTTCCACCCTAATGAGAATATGCACCCTCAAAGAGGTAATGGGTCATCTGTTCATGTGCCAGTGATAAAGATTGGAGGGAAAAAGTATGTTACCATGGCTAATTTGGAGGCTTCAATGGTTGAAAGGGTAAGTAATTCTTTGTCTCTGTTTTCATTCAGTACTTTTGGAACTTTGGGAATTCTACTTTTGTTTTGTGTTAGACAGAAAACAATGATGCCTCCTTTGTGGTCTTTTTGTGCTTTTTGTGCTGTTTGAGGTTGGTGATTCTGTCTTAGATGAAACAATGTCTTTTGTGCTGTTTAGGTTGTTTTTGTGATCTGGTTTTTGTGGTATTTGTGAACTGATTTATGAAACTTATTTTTGTCATTGTGAACTGATTTTTGTGGTATTTTGTGATCTGCTTTTGTGCTTGGTTAGTAGTAATGTCATTATAAATTGAAACCTTATTAAAATCATGATTGAAACCATGATACTATTACAGGTAGCCAAGATATTATAAGCAAGAAAATATACATATTTTTCCACTTCCCATGCTTTTCATTTTCTTCATGTTTCTGAATCTTGGTTGTCTTCATTTGCAGCTCTTTAATTTCATCTTCCAAATTCATGATGCATGCAAGTAGATTGTTGTTCTCTTCCTCTAGCTTCTTCACTTTAATTTCTGCATTCCTTAGTTCAGTTTTCTGTGCCTTCATGTTGGAGTAAACCTGAGATGATTTCTGTGGATCTTTTACACATAGGTTTGTCAATTCATTGAAAAAATTTACAGTCATTACCTGTCATTGAGAACTCACAATTGAGAAACCTTCTTTATTTTATTTAACATCGACCACGAAGTCGTTGAATGACCAATACTCACACACCAACATCTAACATTGGAACGAATATTAGATGATGAAGAAGATGAAGACATGTGAGTGATTTTCTCTTTTTGGTTACAAAGTTAAAATCTTTTGGAGTGTTTTTTATGTTTGGAGTGTTTTTGGGGTTGCTAGCAGCAATTGAGTGTTATATAGACAATTTTCCCTCCAAAAATTCCTCGACCTAAAAAAAGTAAAGGTTCCTCCTCCAAGAAATCGATTTTTCCCACCTTTTTTTGCCACTTAACGGAATCATCAAGTACTTAACGGTTTGGGACCATTTCTGCAAAAAAAAAAGGACCAATAAAGAACGTGGGACTAAAAGTGCAAACACAAAATTCTCTTGGAACCACTATTGCAATTAACCCCATTGAAGTGCGATTCAATTAAAATGTGATTTAAGTACAATCTTATAACTTAAAAAACCCAAATATATTTGGAAATAATGTGTATCCAATCGATGTTCTTGTAAGAACGCTTCACAAAGCATAAGATAGATATTCATCCTGGAATATATAGTCCAATTTTGGGATCCACTACTGATTCAAAATAAAATCATTAGTACGAGTTCTAGAAAGACAGTTAAAATGCAAATTAATACTTTTCTTAAGTACTTAATTCTATTCAACATAGGTATTTTAATTACATAAACTTGATCATGACACTTGATCATGACACTTTGTACAATGATCTCAAAATAACACTATAGTTCCACGATTAATACTATTATCATTGAACTTTACACAATGATCTCAACCTAAAACTACGGACGTTCCACGATTCATACTATTACTATTGAAATATTTAGCGAAGTACAAAAACGCTAGAAAGCCTATTGTATTAAGCGACACAAGTAACCAATAGAAGCAATCTAATCGAGCTCGATTCGTGTTGTCCGAAAACCACCCACCTTCACCACCTTCACAAGTAACTCTCTGAATGATGCATATAAGAAAACTACTGACGAATTGCCCCATACCCAAAATACTTAGAAATATAGATAAACCTACAAATTTTAACCCACAAGGCATTTGATCATAGAACAATTCTTGCAATCCTACCATTGTGAAGACTTCTGCCATTCCATGCATTACATATTGAGGTATTAGCCACCAGAAACTAAAGGGAACCCTAGCTTCCGGAAAATCGACTAGTCCGTATTTTAAAGCGGTGTCAAGTCTCATTTCCTCGACTAGAGCTGCGGTGACCATGGAAAGAGTCATTATAAGCATACCTGCTCCGATTCTTTGAAGCTCGGTTATTCCGGAGGAAGTTTCGGTAAGAATTCTTGCCAATGGGACAAGAACACGATCGTACAACGGGATGAAAAGGACGGCCGTGAGACCGATTGTGTATTGAAGTGAAGCTGCCAGGATATCTAGGGTTGGGGTGATGGATCGGTCCATCGTTATTCCTTGCTTGGTAAAGAGAGTGGAGGGTTGAGCTAGGATAACGGCGAATGCCAAAGATGTTGCCCATAGGGGGACTAAGTTTAGTATCGCTTTTGCCTCTTCGACCTCTTGTATTTTGCCGAGTTGCTCGTATTCAAATGAACCATCGGCCGAAAACAACGCTTTGTTGAGAAACCTGTTCAGCACACGAGAAAAACTAACGAGTCAAATCCATGCGGACAATTGACATTTTAGGTTGTTTCGCATGGATTTAAGAAAATCTTTTAATATCGATAAATATATGTACAAAGTGTCATAACATTTGGTGTTGGAAATAGAAACAAAATTGAAAAGCAGAGTTAATAGAAATTTATAATTGTAATGTGGTCATCTAATTCTTAAGCTAGGTAATTGCAAAACGCCAATTATGTTTGTGCAACAAATTATCGTCAATAAATACAGTTAAAATGGAACGGATTGAATAGATAAAACGTATATCGTGACATTCTTACTTGAATTGCTGAGAATATAGATGAGGCACATTGGTTTGTTCTTCTTCATCATTGCTAGCATTTGGACTAGGGATTGCTCTCCAATTCATTAGTGCTTTAACAAATACGAGACTAACTCTAGAAACAGGGTTTTTCTCATCTACTTTGATTCTATATCGGTATGACTTAATTCCAAAGACGAATACTAGCAGAGCAATCACCATAGCGATGCAGGGGATCCCAAACCCAAGCCCCCAACTTATGTTATCTTGTACATAATTTAAGGTCGGTAGAGCTACCAACGGACCTGCACATAAACCGAAAGTCCACCAATTGAAAAACGAGCTTCGCCACCTTAGCTCGTGGGGATCTTGATCATCAAATTGATCTGCCCCAAAGGCAAGAATGCAGGGCCTATGAAACCCTTGTCCAAGTGCGGTTAGATACAACGAAACAAAGAAGAACAACACATCGAACTGTGTAGGGGAACCTCTGAAATCAAGAAAAGCCGACGTTGTCAACAATCCAAGTGCCTACAATGTACGAAATTAAGTCGAATCAATGATTATTTCAAATTACACAACTTGTAAGATTCAGGCATGTACAATGTAGAATTAATCACTTTAGATAATAATCAATTGATATATGGGTGCTTGCAAAAACTTATCCTCTTCAAGAAAGTGATTAAAATTAGTGAGTATGAGAAAATTGATTAATAATAGTAATTGATGGTGCTTGTAAAAAAGTCAAAGAAAAATTGATAGTGTTTACAAAAAAAAATTAATAATTCTTTAAAAAATGCTTATAAGCTACCATAAGCACCCCCTTGCAACTTATAACTTATGACTTTTTTGAGCTTATTTAATCTAATAAAAGAGAAATAAAACATTCAAAATTGCTTATGCACACAATTCTTGGTAACTATAATCACTTATAAGTTCTTGCAAACACCCCATAATAACACAAGCAGGCCTATTAAACGGGCCGGTGAGCTCAAATAGTAACAAGATTTTCTCCAATTTAGGAACTGAATACATAGACAGAACAATATTTTCAAATATAGTTAGCAGATTTTAATGTGAAATAAACTGAGCAGTATATAGAGCAGGGAAGAAAGGACAACGGTTCGGAATCGGCCAAGATAGGACTCGGCGACGGAAGCACCCAAGAGTGGGAGAATGAAACCGGTGCCGGCCCAAATATTGATACTGGCAGCCGCCCCTGCCGTTGATTGGCGGAGCGGCCCCGTCAGATACGTAATCAAATTTGAACTTACACCATAATAAGCAAACCTCTCCGCCGCCCCTACCCCTGCCACCAATACATACACAATTAATTCTTTTCTCACCATAAAATTCGATATTTTAGCTTCGAAATTTACAAAATACTGTATAAGAAAAAACGGAGTTAATCTTTTAACACTTCAAGATTATGACGGTCTCACACGAGTTTTTGCCAATTAATAATTAGATTTAAAACGGCAGGTATCTTCAAGATAAACAAATCTCTATCCCAATTCCTGTACTTTTTTATTTTTCAATTGTTTTTGCTATTTAAGCATTATCTTGTTTGATTTGAGTGGATTTAGTCCTAAAGTCACTAATATGATCATGACTTTAATCCTGCATGTCGTGATTTCATCCGATCAGATTATCAATTTGACAATTTCCATTTGAATTGGAAATAAATTAACACCAATGGACTGTAATGATTAAATGGAAAACTCTGTTGTAACATGACCAAAACTGTAGACAGCTGAATTTATAAAAAGATCAAAATTGCAAATGAGTAGTTTTTCCCAGTTAATTTCTAAACTTGCAATGGTTCTAAATTGAGGGTAATATATATAATATCTGTCACTGGGTGACGCATTACCGACCAATGATATAAGAGGCAGAGCGCCAGAAGCCCGAATGGGACCTTAGAGAGGGCCGGCCCGAATAGTTGACCATTCCATTGACAACTCCATCTTCTTCTTCTTGTCGGTTGATCTGCTGAGATTGAGAAAGAATGAGATCTGAAGACATTGATCATGGAGATTGGAGAGTGGTGCATGCAAACTTGCAGAAAACCCCTTAAAAGTAATTAGGTAGTTAAAAAACGTGGGAGTTAGTTAAAAAGCCTGATTTTACGGCATGAAGTTCTGAGGTGCCATGATATTAGAATGTAGTGTTTATACGTGGAGAAAGCGATGCTTGCATGCAAAATTACAGCCTTACACCTGCTTACAAATGAAGCTTTTTTTTTTCTGGCCTTTTTTCTAGTAGGGGGCTTTGTTTGAATATGGAACTTCGAGTTGAGGCCATCAATGAGAATTAACAACAAATTTTGGATTGGTCAGTGTTGACTGTTAATTTTTGTTTCTCTAAAAGTAAAATTTGGCACGGTGAGTTCTTTAATTGGAGCTAAAAAATTAAGAATATTTTTATTCGAGAAAAAAAAAACACCACGAATGATCTTGTAAGTCCCGAAATATTTTATCAATTTTATTCATTTACGTTGGATAACTTTGAATTTTGGCCGGTAATATGTTATGGCATACCACCAAAAAGATATCAAAATGAGGAGTTCAGTTTAAGGAAAAAAAAGAATATATGTCCAAAGCTTCGTCTCAACGTAAATCACTTTAAATTAATCACACGAATGAATGAAATCTATAATTTTAAAGTTGTGATTCACAGAAAAGATATTATCAAAACATGAAATTGATTGAGGATTTTTCTTCTTCGATGAGAGACGGTTCAAATGAGAGTAATGACGACTGTCGATGTGACCGAAATAAAAAGTTATGTTGATTTTTCAATTTTCTTGCGAAAATGACTAAAATAAACAAAAAAAGGACCAAAATTGATAAAATTACAAGATCATTCGTAAATATAGATAAAATTACAGGAGCATCCTGGATTCTTTTCTCTAAGAGGGACTAAAAACTACCAGACTAAAGGGACAAAAAAAACACCTTTTCCCTATATAATAATTTGCAATTCTTAAATGAAACATGAAATTGTAACATAGAAAATAAATTATAAAGAGATTGACAATATCATTGAAGTAGGATACTTAATAGACGAATTTGAAATAGGCACTAAATATGTTTAACAGTAAGAACACTTGCACATGAGTCCAGTATACAACATAAGACAAATATAACTGGAAGAAGAAAAAATAATACACAGGCACTCCAACTCCAAGCACACTTATCTAATCTAATATATTTACTTCGGACCAAAATAAAAGTCCAAAATTCTCTCTTCCAACCAGAAATATAGACTTGAGAGACAATGAAAGAAGCAATTCTCAAGATAATAAAATCAATGATGAAAAAATACACACAAAAAAATCCAAGCCAGTTCAATGTTAGAAGATTATTCAATTAGGCAGCGAAATGTCCAACCTTGAATCGGTAAAGTAGCTGTTTCTTCTTGGAAGTTGGGTTATCAATGGTGAGCAATATCTTACCCAGATCAGAAACACTGAAACTATCGAACACAACTGGCTCATCATTTGGAGACATCTTCTTAGCCTTCTGTATGAGAACCGTGTAGCTACGTTCTGGTACGAATTCAGCGCTGTAGCTCACTTCCCACCCCACCACACGAAGCTCCCAAATGATCGTGCATTTCTGTCAAGTATTAGATACCAAAATTACAAAAGAAACAATTAGACTTTCACTAATTATAAGAATGTGAGATCATTCAATATCATGAATAATATGAGACCTCGTAAATAATGATCTCTACAGATTGCTTAGTTGCAGGTTTCACTGTGATCTCTGTGACTGGATCATCTACCGTAAATTCTGGATTACATTCGCAGAAATCTACACTGAGGCCACCGTATTGAGTTGGCACTTGCTCTGGCAAAATATACCTGTTCCAACCGAAATTAGTTAGCCACCAAAAAAAAAGATCAATTGAATTAAATCAAAGAGAAGCCCCTTTTGCATCTTAATTGTGAAAGATTAAACTTTTTACGAACTTGAAGAGAGTTTGAGCAGTCCTTGTTGGGCCAGCAAATACAAATTTACTTTTAGTCCGCTGAGTCAAGAAGGGGCTGATCATTTTATAGAAAGCCAAATACCACCAAGGTACATTTATGAACACCTACAAGCAAGAAAAAATGCAGCAAAACTATTATCAACTTTAGTGACCATAGTAAAAGTACAATAACTCATAAGCTCACACGAAGTTTCAAGATGTCAGCAATTGTTCATTGGTCATCCATGCAATGATACTCAAACTTTCAGATACATTTCCAAAATCCAAATATATGTATGTGTGCTGCATGTGTGTGTATAGTATTTGCAAATGATATAATAAAAATATCAGCTGCAATATTATTCAGGATACATGTATGCATGTGTTTGTACATGTATACATAGTATTCTTCGAATCTAAACCAAAAGCATGCCAAGAAAAATTAAAATTGATATATGCATAACAGAACCATTATTGGTTATGTTCCCGTTTAAATAAATGATGATTTTGGATACTGATTTAAAGCATGCACAAAGAATAAAAAATCCTCAAAATGAGGAGCCACCTTCATCTTCATCAAGAACACATTTTTATGACAAATCATATGAAATTGCAAACAACAATTCAATCTTGTCATAATCAAAGTCAATAACTAACATCTAAACTTAAATGTATCATGATTCATAAGTTAACAATCATATAACACCTACTTCACTAGAAGCTCAGGTTTATAAATGCTTCCCAACAGATCATATGAAACTGCAACTAACAACTCAATGTTTCAACATCTAAACATAAATGCATCAAGAATCAGCAACCACACAACACCTGCTTTGCCACAAACTCAGGATAATTGTCCTGAAGTATCTGCAACGCCTGCTTCGTCGTGATCCGAAACTCAGGCGAGTTCTTAAGATCACTAACTTGAAAGATGGTATTAATCCCACCAGGTCTAAAATCCAGCTTCCTAATACTTCTTTCAAGAAACTGAATCCTCCATCTCAGAAACCTCATTCTATCTTCCTCATCTGCAAATGCCCTATTATACAATTCTTTATTCTGAAATTCACCATACACATTATAACAAACAGGATGCCCCTCCTTATCATGCCCGTGCATAAACACAACTTTCTCAAAATCATCGCCCAAATCTTCGTTCAATAATCCATCTACATTAAAATCCCATCGCCATTTCATAGTGTTCTTCAACATAGAAAAAGAATCCTGAACTTTAAAATCGCGGGCACGTAGAAATTTAAGCAAAATAGCATCAGTTCTATCATCTTTCAACAAGGGCACGCCCCAAATTGATACCTCTTCGGGTAAATTAGGGTTTTCTGAATCCGGTAATTGAGTGCTTCATGAACTAAGTGTTTGAATTCCTCTAGTGATTTCCGCTCGTCTTGTGAGAGATCTGAAACCCTGTTGCTTTCTTCCTTGAATTCTTCACTGTTGGGGTTTCGATTTCATGCTCTGTTTTGAATTGGGGGTTTGGAGATTCAGATTCCGGTTGATGAGGAATTCCTTGTGACATTTTTGAATTTGGGGGAAATAGAAAACTGGAAAAGGTTGCTTCTGTGATTTTTCAATTGGATGATATGAGATGGATTCCATTTCCATTTGTATGCTTTTTAGATGATTGCAGTGAGCTCTGTACTTTAGTTAGTGGAGTGTGGAATTGATGGGACGAAGCGAAAAGTAGTGGCATTCTTCTTCACTTCTTTGAATAAATCCTGATTAATTGGAGTGGTGGGTCCCTCTACGCCTTTTAAGATTAAAGATATAAAATGGGATTAAATTTTTGATAATCAAATAATTTTTCATTTTAAAATTGATCCAGATTATTTTATTATTTTTACTTTGGTATAGTACTTTATAATTTTTTTTTAAATTATTCATTTAACCTGCTGCATGCAGTTGGTCACCAAACATGTAACTGACACATATATAATTATTTCATTTTATTTTTTAAATTTTGAAATATTACCTACATTTTTTCAATCTTAATAATTTTTTATCAATATTTTTTTGCGTATTTTTTTTAAAGTATTTTGGTTTATTTTTTTATTTTTCGATCTGTTTAGACACGGTAAACCAACCCGATTCGCTTTGTCTTTTATTATACATATTATTTTTAAACTCGACCCAAAACCCAACTAAAAATTATTAGAATTTAAAATGTTAAGGAGAAAATAAAATAATTACATATGTGATAGTTATCTGATTGGTAACCTGCTGCAGTATGTTATCAAACTATCAAAGGACCAATTTCAAAATATTTGAAAACTTGTAGGACCAAAACCAAAAAGTCAAAACAATGAGACAAATTTCAAAACGATGCAAAATTACTAAACTACAAAAAATTTAATCCCATATACAATCACAAATAGTCCTGTAATTTTACCCGTGTTCACAAATAGTTCAATAAGTTTTTTACTTTATCAATTTTGATTTTTCGGATATCAATTTTATTTTATTTTGCTAGAAATCAATTTTTGATGGGAAAATTGTCCTAAAATTTTATTCTATTCAAGTCGATGGTCGTCAATCTCATTTCAACTGTTTCTCATCTAGGAAGTAAAATTCTCAATCAATTACATGTTGATCACGCCTCCCAGTAAATCGCAACCTTAAAAAAATGCGAAATGCGTTGATTTTTGTTGCTAATTTCAAATGATATATGTGATGTAAGAGTTGAGGCACATACTATTTTTTTTTCTCATTGAGCCCGTCATTTCGATACTTTTTTGGTGTCATTTTATATGCCACAACAGATTTTCGATCATTTTTCGATAACCTTTCTAATGAATATTCAAAAATTTCAAAGAAAATGATCAAAATTGATAATAAAGTAAATATTTAAAGAACTATGGACGAACTCGGACAAAGTTAAATACTTAAATGTTGATTTGTGATTTTATCTCAAAATTAAATGATCACAAAAGAATTTAAGGAAGGGTCCAGTTATATACACCCCCAACATTAATAGATACACCCTCGGATTAGTTCACTCACTCTATTTTTTAGACTATAGGAAATATACATCCGCCGCTGATGCTTCTGCTACAGTGCGCCGCCGATTCCTTCTCTTCTCTCCTTTTTAATTTCCCAAGAGCTGTAGAAAGCGTCGCACAGCCCCTCCATCCAACGCCGCCGCCGCTTCCGCCACCAGGCCTCCACCCAACGCCGCCTCGTGAAGCCGACTCTTATCTTGTCGAGGTTCGTGTTTCTTTTTCTCCCTCGATAAACCAGTCTCGAAAAAGGGATGAGTTTTCAAATAATTTTTGTTGAATATCCGAATAATTTTCAAATTATTGTGGTCAATCTGTGGTATGGTGAAGCCCTGTGTGATTCTTCTCGGATCTATAACAATTATTTTCTTCAGATTTGATTTTTGTTCATTTTAGATCTTGTTTTTTTCAGTCTGAAACACTTTAAATATTCAATTTGATCTGAATTTATAAACCCTTTAAATATTTAATCTGATCTGTATTATTTTTCAGGGAGACGGCGTACCGGCGGTAGTCGCGGTGGTGCTGCCAGTGGTGTCTCTAGGTGTATAAGTTACGGCTGAGTTGAATAAATTTAGTACAGGGTAAAGGACAATATAGTATTTTTATAATTATGTTAAAACTTAAAACTACAAAAATATAAAATGAGTGTATCTACTAATGTTGGGGGTGCGTATAACCGGACAATTAAATCAGTTCATATCAATGTATTGGGCCAAGACAATTAATCGGCCCATTACAGCTGCCTACTCCTGGGCTGTCTTACGCAAAAGTCAGCAAAAATGAAGGCCCGTTTTATAATGAGTGTTCACGAAAGCTGAAATTCACAAACAATTATGAAATTCAATTAAATATCAGGCGCATAAACAAAACCCTCGGATTGAAGAAGCGAATTCATATCATCAATTTATAGGTTTCAGGCAAAGCTTATCATTTCCCGGAAACTTGTGATAGGCAATCGAAAATGGCGGGTGAAAGCAAAGGCGTGATACCTGCAAATTACGATTTCATTGCAAAATGGGATTCGTTCCTCGATTTAGGCCTTCGCCGATTCGTTTACTTTTCGTTAGCTGGTGCCGTCACCGGTCGTTTCCTCTTTCGTGAGTATTAACCCTATTTTCTCCAATATTTTCTCCAATTTGATTCTGTTTCTTTGCTGTTATCACTTATCAGTGTTTCGAGGATTTAGGTGCTGAATTGATATGTTGAATTAATGAAGTTTGATGGAATTTCATAATCAGTGCGAGTCTGGTGGCTTGGTGATGCTTAGTTTACTGAATAGATGGATCATTATTTGTTACTATTATTATTATAATTTAAATTTTGTTTTTCTATTTTTAGATACCAGTTTTTATGCATCAATCAGTATCACATTGGTTTGTGGCACTATACATATACTGCTGTTTTTTGGTGGTCTAGAGCATCTATCTTGAGGGAATGTGAAGTTATATACATGAATTTTATGTAATTGATATCCCCCATCACACTCTTCTAGGCTCTAGCTACTTATAATATGGATCGTTTTTGTTAAAAAGCCTAATTTAGTGACTCTAGCTGTTTTTTGTTTGTAATTTGATGGCCATGGTTTATAATGTTTCATGCTGTTACAGTTTTTTTTGGATTAGCTCATCTTTTATGATATGATATTTTTATCATGTAAGCAATCACATGGCTAAAATGCATCAAAGATGCTGTTTGGTTGGCTGAAATTGGTACCGTTCTTATAGTTTTAGTGAGTTGATCGAACAAAATGTTGCAGAACCAGAAAATAATGATTGTTACATGATTCCAGCAAACCTGTTGGAGCATCATACAATCTTACTTTGCCATTTAATTGTGTTTTGGTGAAATTCATGTCCAATATAGAATGGAAGTAGCTGTCAAGTTCATTATAATACTTGTTCTTGTTTGTACCAGAATTTTAAATTGTTCCGTTTTTTGTCGAACTATGTTTGGTGCTCAGGGAGTCCTGCAACACGCTGGGCATCCGTAGCTTTTGGTGCTGGAGTGGGGATTGGTTCTGCGTACTCCGAGTGCTCTCAGACCTTTGATGGATCTTCACCCAAATTGACACCCAACATTTCTAAGGTAATTCCTTTTGACTTTACCCTGTTTGCAAAACTACATGTGTTACTACTATACAGCTTTCTTTAGATGTATGATCCAAGATCTTCCTAGGATTCTTACTCACCATTTGTCTTCTTCCCTTCTACTTGTCAACACGTCTCGAGCAGTGCTCTTTTAGGCATCTCTCCTGGCCCTCATATTGGTTAAGCATATATCTCAGGAACAATTTGTTAAACCATTTTGTTTCAATTTAATGCAGGCTGAGGAATGAAGTTGTATCACGACTGATCAGGTTTTCCATAACATGGGAATTGTAGTACCTTCTTCATTGTTTGAACTACTCAATCACATAAACTTTAATGTATCACAAAATTTTGGGAGTGCCATCACTTTGTTTTGTACACCTATCCTAGCCAATAATATTTGCTTTTATTGAAAATTCATCGATGAGAGCATGTTTACTCCTTGTTGATTTACAAGACAAGCCCCTTTACACATTTGCCTTGCTTCTGATTTTGGGATTTTGCTGCTATAAAATATAACCCTTTGTATCAATATAACATTTCTTCATTATCTGTTCTTGGTTATGTATAATCAATCTGTTGCAATAATCAATTTATCAGTCTGTTTTCGTAATGATTCTCTTTTCCTTTCTATCTCCGTCTTCTTATAGAAGCTTATACTTGCTTGAAGTCATCCTTATAATTGGGAGTTCTCACTCTGTGAGTACCCGAATTGTATGCTTTGCTGTTAAATACGACAAAAACAAAGTTTACGTTGCAGTTGATCAATTTCGTACAATGCATGTTTCTATTGGATAAATATTTTTTTATAGATTGTGAGTTGAAAAAGGGTATGGTGCAGATTGTAAGTATAATTGAGATTGATCATACACTTACGTCTTTAAGCATTTAACAGACTCCTACACGCCTCTAATTAAGTCATATTTCACTGATCCGTACATGCTCGATTTAGAATAAATTAAGGACAAATTAAAATTATCTATTGATTTTGAACTAATATCTTCTTCTTGCTTACTATTTTGCAGTCCTATAGCATTATCTAAGCGTACGCCTTCTTTACCCCATCCGTGGACTAACATACATGGATTTCATTAATGTCGTCCGATACTAGTTCTATTAAAATGTGTGTGGGTAATTTTAAAAACTACCATGTATTTTTACTTTTTATAGTCGCAATTTTAATTAGAAGTTCCCACAAAGAAGAAGGATGACAGAAAGCTGTTGATACACCTTTATTGAAGATTATCGAGGCTGTTGCAGGCATGAAACCTTACGAGTTGGTCTTTTACATGAAGTTTTTTGGTTCCTATTTTGTTAATCTAGTTTTGCCTAAAAATCCTTAGTTTTTCTAATCGATTACAAATCTTGCATATGGTTTTGATAAGTATTGGAAGGATCTATTCTTTGAACATGTTTTCGCACTTTCGGTTGGAATTGTTTTCTGTTTATGACAATATTATGGTATAGTTTCTGAAAACCCCACGTATACGCTAGAAACTAAACACAAGCATAATGTTTCCTTTCTTTAACACCAATAACATCTCAATTTCTTACAAGCAATCCATCATTTAGCCAGTTTCTCATTATTACAAAAGCTTCCTCTGCATCTGCATCTTCTTCAGGAGTCCGTGGCCTATGAACAAAACCATGACCTCTTCCTTTGTAAACAACCATCTTCGATTCATCGTTCCTTTTCTTGATATCTTCCAAAATATTCTTAGGACAAAGTTCATCACTATCACCAGTAATCATCAGTAGAGGCACTTTTATCTTGCTAGCAGCAGAAGAGTCGATCGTCGTCCCATAAAAGGAAACCCCGGAGCCAAAATAATCATCTTGATCTTGGTCTAGAATATCTATAACTCGGCCTCCTCCGTAACAGAAACCGATAATCCCAAACTTCTTAGAGATTCCTGCTGCTGCAAATTCCTCCTTCATCCATTTTGCTGATGCAAATATAGTTTTCGCTACTAGTTCTTGATTGAGCTTCGTAATCCACTCTTGAAACTTATCATTAGGCCTCTCTTTTCTCCACGCGTCCCCATTGAACAAATCAGGAACTAGAACACTAACATTTACATGAAACAGAAACCAGAAAATGCCAAAAGAAAAGGATCAATCAATTTATCTTGAATATATAAATTGATGTTAGTTGATATGTGAGCTTACTTGTAGCCACTGCAAGCAACCCGATAAGCGAAATCCGTGGTTGCCGAGTCTTGAAAGCCAAAAATATCAGATAAGAGCAATATGCCAGTTTCATTATTGTTCTTCACTGCTGTGAAAAAAGATAAGCCTGGATTTCCCTACATCTTCGTCTTCAATGGTAATCTCTGTTCCGTTCACTAACTCGCAAGCTTGGTCGTCTATGTTGTCTTCTACTTTCACTTGGCTAAAACTTACTCTGAACTTGTTGCTTTTTACTTTGCACTCGCTTAGTCTGTATATCGACGTTGATTTTCTGCAGAACCACTGAAGTTTTACAGTTAGCAGATTTTCAAGAATAATCTCTGAGAGTAGATTTATATGTTAACCCAATTAAACGCAATTCGATTTCCAGCAGAAGAATGGAAGTGAAAAGGCTTACAGGGAAGTGAAGCTGAGAAGCTTTGATTGCTGGTTTCTGGTGATCGTGGCGATGCTTATAGATTGGTGGAGATGAGGAGAGAGGGGGTTGTAATCAAACCCATT